>CM067174.1:24283556-24321056 GCA_034093135.1 Erigeron breviscapus
CATGTAGTTCCTATAATATCATGATGGTGCAGGTATCTGTCACTTCCGAAGATAACAGAGCAATCGAGAATAAATATTTGGGGAGAAGAATTATCGACAAGCTTTACCAAACATACTCCTCTGAACTTTCTGGTAAGAGGTTTGCATATGATGGCGAAAAGAGCCTTTATACTGTCGGGCCTCTCCCAAAAAGCAACTTCGAGTTCACGGTTGTTCTTGAAGATTCATATGCAAACCGGTGTGTCAATCTCTTCAGACTTAAATTTTGTAACAGACATTCATGTAGACTTTAGCTAAAGTTATCTTCTTTTTAGCAGAAGCCCTGCTCAAGATGAGATTCTTAGTGAATCTGGTAAAAGGTCAAGACACTCTTTTCAGGAGAAGACTTTTAAAGTAAAGATCACTTATGCTGCTGAAGTACCGTTAAATCCCGTTTCTCTTGCCCTTCAAGGAGCAGAGCCTGATAAACTCGGAGATACTTTGAGGGTTCTTGATATCATTTTGAGACAACAAGCTGCTCAAAGGCATTTTAGTTTTTCCTCCATGAATTTTTTTTGGTTTTTATCTATATATTTTACCTTATAATAAAAGTATATGTTTGATGCAGGGGATGTCTTCTGTTAAGGCAGTCATTCTTTCATGATGACTCGAGGAACTTCAGTGATGTTGGAGGGGGTGTCACTGGCTGCCGTGGATTCTATTCTAGTTTTCGTCCGACACTTGATGGTTTGTCATTGAATATGGGTATGATCAGGTCGACTTTACACTTTACTCATGGTTATTCTCCGCCCCGGTTCTTCTGACTGCTATTGCACCTGTCTCTGCAGATGTATCAAATACTCTGATTCTTACTCCTGGACCAGTGATCGATTTTCTAAAGTCTAACCAAAAAGCACGTGATGCTCGGTCTATTGACTGGGTAAAGGTAAATTAAAGGTTACACACAGCATTCTCTCTATTGATCTCCTTGTATCTTAAGTACATTTTTTCTGGCAGGCTAAGAAAACACTTAAAAACTTGAGAATTAAAACAACGCACAGCAACAGGGAATTCAAGATCACGGGGATGAGTGAAAAGCCCTGCAATCAACAACTGTAAGTGTTTCTTCTCTTGAATGTATGCTACCCACCCCACCTATGGCACACTGCAGGAAAATGCGTCCACTTCACTGATATATATGCGGTATGCAACGTACATTTTTCTAACCATTAATGTTCCATACTTATCATTTCGTACCTAAGTATGCTTGTTACCCAGTAATCCAATAAAGTTCATACTTTTGTAAAAATAGGTTGGTATGTTGCTTTAATGATTATAATAATTATGCTGCATTATCATTCAAAAATGAATGGTATTTCCAACTTTTGCAGTTTGCCCAAAAGTATTGTCTGAGATTCACTTGCGTGGACTATTCTTTAGGTTTCCTATGAGAGTGAAAAAAGACGATGGTACATATGATGACCAGACAATAAACATTACAGTATTTGATTATTTCACCAAACATCGGAACATTGAAGTTACGTACTCTGCATACATACCATGCATTGATGTTGGTAAACCAAAGAAGCCAAGCTATTTTCCTGTGGAGGTTGCGACTTTTTCTTCTTATTTAGCTATCTTATTTATACACTGTCTGCTGACAGAACCTACTAATTATGTTATCATTTCCCATGGCTCCCAGCTCTGCTCTCTTGTTTCACTTCAACGGTATACGAAGGCCTTATCTACAATGCAGAGAGCATCTTTAGTTGAAAGTTCAAGGCAAAAGCCTCGAGAGAAAATGCAAGCTATAGCTGATGTAAAGCTATATTACGCCCTTAATCTTATGTAATATGATCTCCTTTATTGTGCTTTAATCAATTTTTTTAACTGGCAGGGTATGAAAAACTATCATTACGATGATGACCCTCTACTAGCTTCATGTGGAATATCTATTGACAAACAGTTTGCTCAAGTGGATGGTCGTGTCCTTGAAGCGCCAATGGTTAATATTTACTTTTGTATAAAATTAATAAGATAAGATGTGTCTTTCGTGGAAATCTGATCATGATACTCTATACATTATTATATTGCTATGGTAGTTAAAGGCTGGTAACGGAGAAGAATTTTCCCCTCGTAATGGACGATGGAACTTTAGCAAAAAGGTACACTTAATTTGTATCATGACATTTGGCTGCTCCTATATTTGAGCAATGCCAAAGAATTACTACCAATGGAGATTCTTGTCTCTAAAGTATTTTTATATATTTTTCTTGCAGAAACTTTTAAGTCCCATAAAAATACAAAACTGGGCAGTTGCCAATTTTTCTGCCAGGGGTGATGCAAGTCATCTATCGCGGGAGCTCATAGACTGTGGAAGGAGTATAGGAATTGTATGTCAAGCAATTGCTAATCTTTTGTCTGCTTTTGAACAAGTCTGGGTTGATGTAGAAGTGGCAGTTTCAACCCGTTCTCTTATTAATAAGTCTATTTAGGTTGTGTTTTTTCTCTAATGCGCCATGTCAAGAAATGTATAACTATTTTTTGAACAGATTAAAAATGGTTGAAGTCACCCAAAAGTCGATTCTTATTATTACAACCTCTTAAATTGTTTTATTCGAGGATATAGTTGATCCTTGTATCAAAATTCTTCTTGTAACAATGCGTCAACCTGATCTGGCTTGCCCATGCTAAAACTCATCAGTTTCAAACCAAACAACTTTTGACCTCCCCACCTCTTCTCACCTTCACTTGATGTTCGGTTTTTCCTCAGATTATTGATCGCCCATTTTCACTCATGGAGGAAGACCCGCAGAATCGAAAAAATGGTCCTGAAGTACGCGTGGAAAAGATGTTTGACCAGCTTTCAGCAAAGCTCCCGGGTTTTCCTGACTTTCTTCTTTGCATTTTACCAGAGAGGAAAAGTTGTGACTTATATGGTACCAAGTCCGTTTATCATATATAAAATGTTTATTGCACTTTAGTCCCACCGCTTCTCAGTTATTGAACCTATAAATGTGTTAAGGTCCTTGGAAGAAAAAATGTTTAAGCGACCATGGAATTCCCACACAATGCGTGTGTCCTGTCAAGATCACTGGCCAATATCTCACAAATGTGCTTTTGAAAATAAATACAAAGGTATTAAGTTTAAAGCTTTAGAGTTGCAATTTTAGACCTCTTTTGCTAATCTTTAAACCTAATTCAACTACTATTTGTTTTTTTTTGTGTGTAATTTTAAGCTTGGTGGAATCAATTCTTTGTTAGCAATAGAACAGTCTTCTCGTATACCCATCATACATGATACTCCAACAATGATAATGGGTATGGATGTCTCTCATGGGTCCGCAGGTCAATCTGACATACCATCAATCGCTGCGGTAATGTTTCACTTGATTTGAAATCACCGACTCTTACGTTACTGTACAAGGTGAATATTCATTGTTCTCTTGGTATCTTAATGGTCACATTTCTAGGTTGTTGGATCCCACTCATGGCCTTTGATATCAAGATATAAAGCATCTGCTAGGTCTCAATCATCGAAGGTTGAAATGATTCAAGGTTTATATGAACCGCTAGAGGATGGGGAAGACAAGGGCATGATGAGGTTGTTCAATGGTGAAATGTGTTTTTTATTTCTCTATGTATACTCACACTGTCCTGCAATTGGAGTCCACTTTCAAAAATTGAAATCTGAAATTCTTAAATTCAGATCGAGTCAGATGTTCTAGTTTTATGGATTTAGTATTTGTTTTCTATATATTCTCTTGTTTTAAGGTAGCCATGAGAGATGCTGAGATGGGTGGTAATGGTAACTGATCAAATAAAGTGACCTTTCTTACCAATGTAAATAACCCTAATTCTCAGTGCATGAAATTTTAATGAATTTAAATGATGTAGTATTGAGAAGTAATTTTTCAGTAACAATCTAATCTTTTGAATCAAACGATCTATTTGACTCAATTCTTTTTTTAGCTCTTCTCTATTTAATATGTTTTACAGTTCTATCTGCTTGACCGTTGGGAATAAAAACCTAATCTTACCTATATACATATAAATAATTGAAGTTGCCACTGCAAGTAATTACCCTGTTTCTTTCAAAAATCTAAGCTGTTCTAAATTCAGGAGTTGAGAGGTAACTCATAGTAAGCTGGTTAAGTTAGACTCTTTTAACAGTGGTCTTATTATGTTTTATAGCATCATATTTGTTAATATTTTTGTCTCAATATGGCTGTCTTGATTTTTTTTTTATTGACATTGTTTTGAACAGAGAGCTACTCCTTGAATTTTATAGAACAAGCAATAACCGAAAACCAACTCAAATTGTTGTATTCAGGTATAACTATTTCATGCTCTTTTTTTTAATAAATAGTTGCACCATCTTTTCATGCATATATAGCTGAAAATGGGTAATATAAATAATGGTATGCGTATGCTTGGCTATGGCTTACGGGTATACTTGCTAAAAACTTCTGAACACCGGCCACCACCAACCCCCACCTCCACACCCCCACACCTAAAAGGATTGAAAGTCAACACATCGCAGTCCATTTTTTCTGTTTCCGTTGTGGCGCATTTAATATCTATAAGCATTTGTTGTGGAATTGTTTTTTTTTTCCAGAGATGGTGTGAGCGAATCCCAGTTCAATCAAGTGATCAATGTAGAGTTGGATCAAATGATCAAGGTATGTTTCTCATGTTCTGTTTACCACCATGGCACCATGTGGTTTGCCTTCAGTGCCCAGTCATTGTCTGGAATGGTCTGGCAGTGGTCAACAAGTTATCGATTTTGTTGAGAACTGATGGCACCAAATATAATTTTTAGAAATGGCAATTTCAGCCCATCAATATAGAAACGAGTCAATTTGGGTTGTATAATATTGTTGATGGGTTGGATGTAGAAAATTAGCTATAAATTAAGGGTCAACCTGATTTCCCTAACTTATATTGAATTGCTTACAATGTTATAAATTATTACTCTCAGCATATTATATGATTATTGAATCAATAAGGCGTTGGTAAATGGACAAAAAATGTTTGGCTCAATTCGACCCAACCCAGTTTGACCCGTACATTAACTCACTTGTATTCCCGCTACCCAGCCCACCTCACACGCGTGGCTGTATGTATTGACCTGCTACCCGTCCCGCTTTACCTGCGCGTTTTACCTTTTATGCTTTCAGTAATTTAAAACTTGCTCTAAGTTTACTGACGAAATTGAGACTTGAGACTTGAGAGGAAGTAGAAATACTTTATTGTATAATTGATTTTTATGGTTTGACTTATACGAGTCCTTGCATGATACAGGCATACCAATATCTTGATGGAGTTGATGTTCCTAAGTTCACCGTCATTGTGGCTCATAAGAATCATCACACAAAGCTTTTCCAAGCTAATGGCCCTGAAAATGTCCCTCCTGGTCTGTTCTCTTCTTGGTCAGTTGAGCTTAATCATTTAGTTATTTAAACAACAGTGAACTCTCCCTGAGTAGTATATTCTCCTCTTTTGCGTATGTATCTTCAGGTACCGTAGTAGACAGTAAAGTGGTTCACCCAAGAAATTATGATTTTTACATGTGTACTCAACCGGGATTAATTGTGAGTTCTTAAATTCTTATGTTTATTTACTTTATTTCTATAACATTTTTAATACAATAAAACACATATTCCCTTGCTTATTCCTCTTGGTGGTAGCACGCATTATGTATTACTCTTCAACCCAGTTTATTTATACTTCTTCATTTTGGCGAACTTTGATATTGAGACGAGTGGTCAAATTATAATTAAAGAAAATAGGAAGAAAAACAGAAGTCTTATTTTTTTGAGAAATACTTGTAAAAAATGTTTAAAGTGCTAACGAGGCATCAAAATATGAAGTTGAAACAATCAGATTAACTGGCTATCTGCATTCACTGTTATTTAATGAATTTGTAGGGTACTTCTCGTCCAGCCCACTATCATGTCTTGATTGATGAGATTGGTTTCTCTCCTGATGCCCTGCAGAGTTTAATTCTTTCACTATCCTATGTGTGAGTATTTACCTATGCATTACATGTCATGTTATTTTCAGATAATAGCTAATAGTATATGTAACTTCATGGTTTCTAGCGGACCATAGAAATTAGCCGAGTTTTAAAGTTTAGACCAATGTGGACATGGCTCTTTTGGTTTAGTTTTATTAAAAAGTTCATGTTCTTACATATAAAATTCTTTTTGTTTGCTTTAGTTTCAATTTTGTAATGAAGCTGATGTTAGTCATTTCCCTGTGTTAAAAATAAATAAATATTTGTTATCCCACCTTTAGGCATTTTTTGTCAATTCGATCACTTTTTTTGGCTTGAATGAGAGGTTTTGGCAGAAAGAGATTAGCAGTTAAAAACTCTATTGCACACTTTTTGAAAATCTCGTGAATTTACATAATTTCTTTTATATAATAAGAGTTGAAGTTAATCTTTACATCACTGACCCTCTGAATGGTGTTTTATAGGTATCAAAGGAGTAGCTCGACAACTTCAATTGGTACTATCTTCATCTTTAACACACATCATATGTTTACATTAATGAGGGGCCAATATTGATCTAGTTATTTATAAATCAATCAATCAGGCTATGCTTGATCTCCTATGGGTCAAGAAGGCAACCTGTAAAAATAGTTTACAAGGAAATGGGGCGGAAAGTTTCCAAAATGTATAATTAATGAAACCACCTAAACCAATATTTTATATTACTTTAAAGTCACGTAGTATCGAGATACCACTTTTGTAATCATTTTAAGTCCTATTATTATTCATAGTTTTTTATAACAAAAGATTAGAACAAATTCTGGGTCATATTTTTTGCCCTGGCACTCACCACACCCATTTTGTGACATCTAAATCTAATATTGTTCCATTCATTATTGTATTCTCTTTTGCAGTTGCACCTGTATCGTACGCTCATCTTGCCGCCCAACAAATGGGCCGGTTTCTAAAGTTCAACGATTCATTTGAAAACAGTTCTGGAAAGGACAGCCTCACTTCCGTAGGAAGTGTACCTATTCCTGAGCTGCCAAAATTGCACGAAGATCTTGAGAACTCCATGTTCTTTTGTTGAGGCGTGACATTTAACTCCAAACACCATACCTACTAAAATTATCAGTTTTTGTACTTGGTTGTAAATTTGTAAGGTTCATAATATAACGTGACAATAGGGTAGTCTCTGAAGTAGTTGCATTTAAAAATTTTCGATCAGTTTTTGATGGTTAGTGCAGCTGATTAGTTTAGGACTCACCCAACTCTCTACTGGCTTAGGATCTAGCAATTTTTGAGATGTGGGTATTTTTATGTTGCATAGTCATGTGGGTGCTGGAAACTAGTCATAACTTAAGCCTTAATGTAGTATGGTCCTTTTGGACTCGATTAAAGTGCCCTTGTTCCCTTGCTTGTTTTTGGTTGCATCTATTTATTTAGCTATAAGCAACCTAATTTTAAATCGAATTCTATACTCTGGTTAAATGAGTAAAAGTTGAGAAAGAAGGCAAAGATAGAAGGTAATCGGTCCTGCTTGTATGTTAATGCAAATAACAACTTGTTTTACTCTCAAGTTAGATTAAGATTGTAATGGTAATAGCTTTGTTATCATGTTCAGTAATCAAATTATTGGTACAATAAGCTGTACATTATTGTGACAAGTATTTTGTGTTAACCCAGTTCTTATCCAACCTGTACATAGTTTTTAAGAGTTTACTCGTTTTGATTTCTTATCCAACCTGTCGTTTTGCCGCTATACATGAGATTATCACCCCGTTGTATACAGTAGTTGGTTATATTTTTTTCCTAACAACAGAGATTATATTAAAATTTAAACCGGTTAAAAAGAATTCAAAAAGTACAATTACAAATCCACTCGTCTCATACTTAGTTTACTTGTTCCTATTACTATACCAAACATAAGAATAAGAAACAACTGTCAAATAGCACGCTACTTCTCTTCTTGTTAGGCTCAAAAACGGTGACATTCTTAAAACGTCCATTGTACCTAAAACGGTGTAGCAAGATTTTCTTTGTTGTAATGATTTAATCTAGTTGAACGATTAATCTAGTTGGGTTGACGGCATGAACACATAAAACCTTATTTAATCTCTTTTGCATTTGCTACTTCCACAATCTCTCCAAAGTACTCGCAACTAGAGACTTTAAACTCCCATAAACTCAATATGATTAATTGAATGCTGATATTATAAATGATGTAATAATTACATGCCTATTGTATTGTAATCAATAATTCAATATGATTAGTTGAATTTTTGCATTTGCTACTTCCACAATCTCTCCAAAGTACTCGCAACTAGAGACTTTAAACTCCCATAAACTCAATATGATTAATTGAATGCTGATATTATAAATGATGTAATAATTACATGCCTATTGTAATCAATAATTCAATATGATTAGTTGAATGTTACTTGTTTTTTTAAGGGCATACAAGTTTTTTTTAACGGCAAATTGTGATCATTCACAGTTCATTAGTCTACCTGATCATCTTCAATTTCACAAATGGAAACCCACTATATGTAAGAGAAAACCTTTTGACCTAATATGGTAGGACTTGAACCCATAACCTTTTTATTATTGAAGTCACTGGATACCTCATCTCAACCATATGGACGGAGGGTTATTCGAATACCTATTAGAGAAATCTGACTTAGGTGCATAGACATGTTCTATTAATCTCTTTCAAAGAGTCACTTAGGATAAAACTATAGATATAACGTATAAGGTGAAAAAGTTTAAAAAGAAGAATTGACATTTTATAAATATAACTACTTGAAAGTTGGAATAAGAAGTTAATATATAAAGGCTTATGATTATAGTCTAGCGGTATGTGTGAATAGTTATATCTGGTGTTTGATATTATCTTGATGAGTTTACACATAATATTGTTTATCATTTTTACTGGTAAGCCTTTGAATTGGTTGGTTTTCTTTTTAAATGTTTCCATTCTGCTAGTGGCATGAGTTATATATATAGATATAACGAATACATAACTATTATACTTTATGATCATTGAGAAAAGGCCCAAGCTAAGTGAACTAAATGACAAAAAGAGGTGTAAACATGTGGGGTTTATTCTATGGTAGTATACTATTGTCGGGCTTAGTTAAGTTTGATTTGGTGTTTGATTGTAACGTCAAGCTAAACTGTTGTTATTATGTTTTAGCCTTCTCAAACCACACCAAACCAAAAATGTTGTCAAATGAAGGTAAACTTAAACCAATATTTTTATTCGGTGTGACTTGGTTATAAGTTATGCAAGTTTAGTAGAAAATGTAAAATACAAGTTGAAAGAATTCATAAAAACATGTCATGCTATCATATTCCTTCTTTTTGTCTTGTTAAGACAAATCTATTAGGAGTTAACACCAACAAGGATACATGACTATGTAGAAATAGCAACAATTGTATCTATAGTGTCTTTGTTTTTTGTTTTTTTTTTTGAAAAGACAGAACGATAACTGGCTGACACCCCAATTTTTGGTATGCCCACTTCATAATTGAATATTGGCTACGCCCTAAAGGGTCTGCTAACGCTAATGAAGATTCATGAGTATGCATAAATAGCAACAATGCGGATATATAAAACAAATCATTAATAAGTTTCTGTCTTCATTTATCAATGTTATTATCAAACTCAATATTTACATTTACATAAAGATAAAGTTTAAAAAACGTTTATTCAAATACCGTTTGGCTGTTTACATTATAGTCAAGGCTCGACTTTTCTTTTATCTTTTTTGGGGCAAAAAATAAGATTTCAATGTTTAAAGTTTTGCTCCTATGCATAACCATCAACATCATTCTCTCTATATCCCATATATCATGAAATTTAGTTTTGTGTTGGAGTTATTGAGTACTGAAATGAAATCAAAAAGGAAAAAGAAATTTTTTTTTAAAGTCTGCAAACGTATTTGATGATTTATTTTTATTTTTTTTTTTGAAAGGTGAATTTCGCTGGAAACTTCGTGTCGCGATTCGACAGCAGGAGGTCTAGCATACGTTGTCTTAACCGGGTCCGCGCTAGAGAGCTCTCTCGAAGTAGAAATGCCTATTTCAAATACCCGATGGGGGAAAACCCCCTACTAATCCGCCCGAAGGCACGACGATTAATAGGAGTAAACTCTGCCCCTTCAGACTTGAACCTGGGTATACCCAAGCCAAGCCCTCATAAAGGGACTTAATTTCTATGTCCTCCTCAAGGCTTGAACTCAAGACCTCATGCAAAGGGGATGGTCATACAACCATTGAGCTAAAGCTCAAGACAATTTGATGCGATTTATTAGTCCACCATTCAACGCTAAAGTTGCCTTATTTATTCCTTTTTATTAATTGCTACGTTTTATATGTGGAAAAGTTCCACGTGGAATGATCTAAATGGATGGAGGATTGACGAAAATCTAAGGTGGGACCAACTCTCACCTGCCAATATTTTGTTATGGAAAGTGAGTCTAAACACAGACGATAAGAGACTTGGGACATTGGTCCATACCTATTTCTGGTGTTCTTTTTGGATCTTGACCAACTTTCATTTTCTAAGCTTTGTCCCTATGATATATTTTATGTATTTAACTTTGTTCGTTTCATGTTATATGTATCTAACTTTATCTGCTTTTATACATTGTTTATAACCAATTGAATTTTCTTTTTTTTAATATTGTGTACATCATTTTCTAACAAATAACCATCACCGAATTGATTAATAGCAAAAATTTATGTTTTCTCACAAAAAGGTCTCAAGTTCAAATCTTACCACTAAGAAGATGGCAAGGTGAATGGTTAGAAGCGTCCATGGAATAAAAAACCCCGATTAAATGGCTAAATCTGATTAAAAAGATAGCTCGTCATCTCCGGATATCGATAGGAAAGACTTCTTCAGAAAAAATTATTATCAAGGTAACGAGATACATCATTCTCGTTTACAATTAAGTGTTATATATGCACCATAATATTTTTAGAGCTAGATATATAATAATGAAATATACATAGTTTATTACACTTTAATACACTAAACGGTGGGAATGATCAAATTTTATGCCGAGTACCCAAAATGAAAATAAAGAGTTTACAATTATATACTCGTAATACTTTTTGTAGAAATAACTTGTTTAGAAATGAAGATTAAAGGAGACAGTGTGAGGCTTGGGGTGGCTCATGTCCCAACATGTTGTTCGACATACCATGTTTAGGCACATCAATTGGTTTGACGTGTTGGTGAATCCGGCTGCTGGTGGTGTCTATATATAATGATTATATATACACCTTTGTTTAAGAATTAATGGTTGTCATAGCGTAACCTTTGAAATGCAACAAAATATTTAATGAAAGAATCGTTTTAGTTATTTTAGCTGTTTACAACATGGCTTGCCAACTAATTAAAAAATATTTAGGTAAAATAAGATTTAGTTAAAACTGATTGTTGATTTGGGAAATAATCTTTGAATTGGCAATTAAAAAAAATGATGTATCTTTCTAAAAAATTTCTTAATACAGTATGTTGATTACATGACAAGTATAATATACTAATTTTCTCTTAATCCTTTGATTTTATTACGTGTCATAATCAAGTTGTTAAAAAGATTATTAGGCTAATTTTTCATAAGAATATACAGTATCATTTTCTGACAACTAAACCAACACTTTATGTCTCACAATTCAAAAAAATTGTACATTATAGTGAATATAGTACAATATAGAGTCTTTCTATGACATTAACCCTCAAACATATAGCAGGTGATTTTATACTTTATCTACGTTACTTCATATGTCATCTTTTATTACTCCGTAGTATTTTCCTTTGGTACTTGTGGATTTTTTAATTTTTTTGGAACATACTTGTGGAGTGATCTTCTTTCTACTTTCCATCTTTCGATTGCATCAAAGTCCACATTAACTCTACCCTCATATCTCCGAACTTTCTTCACTATATTGTCTTTCTTTCCCTAAAGACAAGAAATCAGAGAAGGAAGTCGAGATACAAACAAACAAAGTCATAAAGCACTTTAAATTTCTAAACAAAATAATTTTTTTTCCATCACATGAGCCATTTGGAGGGTTTTTTTCCCGATTAGTTAGAAATGCAATTTAAGGAGAATCTTTGTATGTGCACAAAAAGTTTATATTTTATTCTTTCTTCGTTGTTGAGGGTCGTCTTTTGTGGACACATTACTCCCCTAAACTATTACAATTTGCCATTTATCGTCCAAATTAGTATAATATGTATCATTAAAGTATTCAAAGACTAAAAAAAAATATCTTGACGTCTTAAGAGTATGATAGTATATATATTGGTTCTAGTTTTAGTTGTTTTTTCGAATCACCGTAATTGTACGTTTTGAATTGATATTATAAATCTACATTATATATATAACAAAGTCCTAAATTCTTTTATGAAATAGTAAGAACCGTTAGATGAGTTCAAACTTTTAGTTTCCACCCTTAGATCAAAATAAATGTATCATTACCAAATTTATTATTAAGTAAACACGATATTAGTCCTTATATTTTAAATTTTAGACAAATATAACAACATGTATTAAATAAAATTAGAATTGAAAATAATAACTATATAATCACCACGTAAAACCAAAAATTTGAGGATTACCATATATAGATTATAATATATTTATCTTATAAAACCAAAAGATATGACTAATTAAATAATAAAAAAATTTTAATTTTAATTTGGCTAGACATATGTATCTCATATTAGATTAAACTTATACGGGACTTACTAAGAACGTGAATAAAAAGTAATTGATGGTTAGAGTATTATTCGTAGTTTATCATAATATAAAAACTGTCAGATTACAACGTGAATAATAAAAATTATAAATATAACTAATAAAATCGATTATATATGATACAATTATTTTGATATAAGGGTGATAATTAAAAGTTTGAACTTATTTAACGGTCCTTGCTTTTTCATAAAAGAATTAAATAAGCAAAAATCATACTTGTCATTTAAATGTTTTATATATATAAGATTATTACTTTATTTTTCTATGGATCATAATAATAATAATGTTAATATATCTAAAATCTAAAATTTTTATCATAAATACGGTTCGTTTATTTGAATTGAATTTAGTTTAGTATTTAAATAATAGTATTATTAGTATTAACATTAGGAATAATTTGTTAAATAAAGATGCCAATTATGCTTAAGTTAAATGAGGTGTACATATATGGTAACTTAAAATGGGGAAATCTATCTTAAAAATTTGACAAATAAACAAAAATCCTAATTGTTTTTTGAATGAATTTTTTCACATTGGATACACCATATCATCTCTTAGTTATATAAAAAGATTTTATGTATTTCACATTTTAAGAAAGTGTATTAAAAGTTGAGTTCTTAAATTGATATGAAAAAATACTTATTACTTTAATTGAAAAATTGATATACATTTGATACTTTTCAAATAGATGGTATTTAAAAATTCGTTTGATAGGTGAATATCATATGCGTGAGTGTTGCTTGGATATAGCTATAATGCTTTAATACTTTATATAAGTTTATTTTTTGTTTTGTTAACTTTTCCTTATGATAGTTTGTATTTTATATTCATATAAGTATTCCGATACGTGACACGACTGTAAAAAGTGACTAATATAGTTAATAACTTAATAATAAGTCAAATTTATATTCATTTCCTAATTATTTTCGTTAAAAAATTCGATTATCTTGATTTTCAAACTATCACGTAGTACAACAAATTTTAAATTTTACTAATTGTTTATGAAAACACAAAATCATAAAAGTTTATATTTTTTTTACTCTACAGAGACATTTGGATTTGGAGTATTAGTTTATATCTTAACTTTGATTGTAAATACGATAATGCTCAATGAAGTTTTATTTATTTGTAAATTACCACATTATAGCATGATACAAATTAACTTAACATTTTGTGTATCATGAATCCATGATACTAATTAATATATAACATCTTTTATTTATATTTGTCGATTTACGATATCATAAAATGATTTTATGTCATTATTACATATTTATATATACTCGTGTATTACGCGGGACAATAATCTAATTTATTTAATAAACCACTATAAATAACAGATAACTTGATGTTATGATAAGTTGAATATGATGTTTATACGTTGAATAAGTTTAGAATAGTTTTTTTACTCTTCAAACATGTATCCTTTATTGACAGTAAAATTGAGAATTTTTGTAGATGTTCAGTGTTCACTAATGTCAAGAAATTAATGATAAAAGGATACTAATCACGAGTTTTTTCTTGTAATATATTTTGTTAATCGTAATAGTAAATAATGCTAAACAAGCTTTTCTTCTACCATAATCTAATGTCATACTAAATTCACACATAATAATTAAATGCGAAAACTATATTTATTCAACATGTAAGGTATGCCTTCAAATTTAAAAAATTTAAGTACTTTTTAATTTTGTATTTAATATTAAAAAAAGGTAATAGGATGGGAACCCCCTACCACCAGCCAGGCTAGTGTCCAGGTGAATCTCAATCACTTAATAATCCCCTGATTATCTCAATTTTGCTTTTGACAAGACTCGAACCCAGGTTCCCCTGCAATAATTATATTTATACTATTTAATATAAATCATTTAATCAAAACAAATTTAAAGTAATTAAAAATTTAAATTTAGTATATTATTACAAATGAAAAAATTAACATAACAATACACGTAGCAGAATAAAAATCAAACTTATAACATAATAACATTGTAACTCTCTTCTTACAAAACCGTTATCTACATCGTTAAACAGAGCTACTATAGACCGGTGAAATTGATAGCATTTACATAACTCACCTCAGGTCTTTTAGCCATGTATGTAATTTTGTTAAACGAAACATTTAGGACGAAGAAGTATAATAACTCGTGTTCTTATTTCCACCTCTAACCTTTTAGATATATCTCACAACATACAATAAACAAATATTATATAATTGTTTATTGGATAAAAGGAAGTATATATAAGGAAAAAAAAAAGAAGGTCGAAATAGATACCTACATAATAACAAGGGAAATGATATATCCTCCTAAAAATTAGTCTAATAATCCTCCTAATAATCTTAAAATATGCCAAGTGTAATCCCACTTATTATCTTTCTTATCTTATCTTTTGATTTTATCAATTGTCATCATCTTATGATTAGGAGAATTTTTAGGCTATTTAGTTAGAAGGATTAATCATTTTCCTAATAAGAATAAGAAAAATTGGAAATGATAAATCTTCCTAACTAATAATCCTAAAAATCCTTCTAACTACAAGATCATGATATGTGTGATGAAGGAATGAGATTAGGTAAGAGAATTAGGAAGATGCCAAGTTTTAGAGGTTTTGAGAGTATTTTTAAGAGAATTTTTAGGCTATTTAGTTAGAAGGATTAATCATTTTCCTAATAAGAATAAGAAAAATTGGAAATGATAAATCTTCCTAACTAATAATCCTAAAAATCCTTCTAACTACAAGATCATGATATGTGTGATGAAGGAATGAGATTAGGTAAGAGAATTAGGAAGATGCCAAGTTTTAGAGGTTTTGAGAGTATTTTTAAGAGAATTTTTAGGCTATTTAGTTAGAAGGATTAATCATTTTCCTAATAAGAATAAGAAAAATTGGAAATGATAAATCTTCCTAACTAATAATCCTAAAAATCCTTCTAACTACAAGATCATGATATGTGTGATGAAGGAATGAGATTAGGTAAGAGAATTAGGAAGATGCCAAGTTTTAGAGGTTTTGAGAGTATTTTTAAGAGAATTTTTAGGCTATTTAGTTAGAAGGATTAATCATTTTCCTAATAAGAATAAGAAAAATTGGAAATGATAAATCTTCCTAACTAATAATCCTAAAAATCCTTCTAACTACAAGATCATGATATGTGTGATGAAGGAATGAGATTAGGTAAGAGAATTAGGAAGATGCCAAGTTTTAGAGGTTTTGAGAGTATTTTTAAGAGAATTTTTAGGCTATTTAGTTAGAAGGATTAATCATTTTCCTAATAAGAATAAGAAAAATTGGAAATGATAAATCTTCCTAACTAATAATCCTAAAAATCCTTCTAACTACAAGATCATGATATGTGTGATGAAGGAATGAGATTAGGTAAGAGAATTAGGAAGATGCCAAGTTTTAGAGGTTTTGAGAGTATTTTTAAGAGAATTTTTAGGCTATTTAGTTAGAAGGATTAATCATTTTCCTAATAAGAATAAGAAAAATTGGAAATGATAAATCTTCCTAACTAATAATCCTAAAAATCCTTCTAACTACAAGATCATGATATGTGTGATGAAGGAATGAGATTAGGTAAGAGAATTAGGAAGATGCCAAGTTTTAGAGGTTTTGAGAGTATTTTTAAGAGAATTTTTAGGCTATTTAGTTAGAAGGATTAATCATTTTCCTAATAAGAATAAGAAAAATTGGAAATGATAAATCTTCCTAACTAATAATCCTAAAAATCCTTCTAACTACAAGATCATGATATGTGTGATGAAGGAATGAGATTAGGTAAGAGAATTAGGAAGATGCCAAGTTTTAGAGGTTTTGAGAGTATTTTTAAGAGAATTTTTAGGCTATTTAGTTAGAAGGATTAATCATTTTCCTAATAAGAATAAGAAAAATTGGAAATGATAAATCTTCCTAACTAATAATCCTAAAAATCCTTCTAACTACAAGATCATGATATGTGTGATGAAGGAATGAGATTAGGTAAGAGAATTAGGAAGATGCCAAGTTTTAGAGGTTTTGAGAGTATTTTTAAGAGAATTTTTAGGCTATTTAGTTAGAAGGATTAATCATTTTCCTAATAAGAATAAGAAAAATTGGAAATGATAAATCTTCCTAACTAATAATCCTAAAAATCCTTCTAACTACAAGATCATGATATGTGTGATGAAGGAATGAGATTAGGTAAGAGAATTAGGAAGATGCCAAGTTTTAGAGGTTTTGAGAGTATTTTTAAGAGAATTTTTAGGCTATTTAGTTAGAAGGATTAATCATTTTCCTAATAAGAATAAGAAAAATTGGAAATGATAAATCTTCCTAACTAATAATCCTAAAAATCCTTCTAACTACAAGATCATGATATGTGTGATGAAGGAATGAGATTAGGTAAGAGAATTAGGAAGATGCCAAGTTTTAGAGGTTTTGAGAGTATTTTTAAGAGAATTTTTAGGCTATTTAGTTAGAAGGATTAATCATTTTCCTAATAAGAATAAGAAAAATTGGAAATGATAAATCTTCCTAACTAATAATCCTAAAAATCCTTCTAACTACAAGATCATGATATGTGTGATGAAGGAATGAGATTAGGTAAGAGAATTAGGAAGATGCCAAGTTTTAGAGGTTTTGAGAGTATTTTTAAGAGAATTTTTAGGCTATTTAGTTAGAAGGATTAATCATTTTCCTAATAAGAATAAGAAAAATTGGAAAACAAATATTTATTAAAAAAAACATACAAAAAAAAACATAATACAATCTATCATTGACCATTCATAAAATGAATCACCATTCATAATACAACATAAAATGTTTATTATACCCAAAATATATACAACATGTAATCAATTTAATCATTTATAACAATAGGAGGCCCAGGTGGTTTTATTGGGCAGTTTGCATACATCCATTCTTGAAACGCTTGTTCTCGATCTTCGTACATTGATGCCACTGCACGTGCAGCCGGGGTTGCGTAGTGAGTCCATTCTGGATTCTTGTAAGGCATTGGGTAATCACCTGCTAATTCCACATCAATAAAATGGCCTTCGTGATTTACAAGAGCAATAGATATCGGTTGAGCCAACTTTAATTGATCCAAGCCATGTTGCATCGGGAATACTGTGCGGGGGTCACGTAGGCTTATGCAGTTGATTATTATACCCAGCTTATTGGCCAGGAGGATATGGAACCACACTTTACTCATCCAATGTTTTTTCTCTCGCCATTTTTTATAATAAGAGGTTCGCAGCGCCTCCAATATGCGTGGGCCCTCATCCCCATACATTCGCATGTACCCCTGGAGGTCAGATTCAAACTCCTCGAGCATCTACATACGAACCCACTCTGAACCGTGGTTCTCATCTAGTCCCAAAGCAACAGCGGTAGCTCGAAATCCACAACTACCATCTCCTAATACATCCTGTGCGCCGACAACGTAAGGTCGAATGTACTCGGGTAGCTCTGGTAGTGCCCATACGTAAGATTGGGACAGCCTGGCGTTAATTGGTTCCGCAACATACCCAACCCAACTTGCCTCTGACTCTGGCTCTGACTCTGACTCTGACTCTGACACCGGCCTATCCATTGTTTCATATATGGGTGCATACGTAGGTTGTGTCGGTGGTGCCCGGAACAAGTCATCAACAAAGCTGTAATATGGCTGGTCAGACTGGACCCCATAGGATTTGGACGTTTCCCCGAAGCCGTATAAATTTTGGACCCCATATTCTTGGGACGGCTCCCCGAATGTATATATATTTTCCCCAAAGGATTGGGACGGCTCCCCGAAGTAGTTTTGTGTGTCGTTGACCCCATAGGATTGAGACGGCTCCCTGAAGAAGTTCTGGGTTGGGTCGTACATACTGTGTCGCGCACCTTGCGGCTCATCAAAAAAGTCAGGTGTGTTCGCGAACCGTGATTTGGTGTGCGCGTACTCACTGCGTCTGGCGGGCTGCGCCTCTCCGTATGTGGACGCTCCGGAAGAAGGGTCGGTGAAGGGAGGAGTCATGGGGACCTCTTCAGCCCTCGGTCGACTGGACTTGGATTTCCGAAGCCCAGGTGGGTTTTTGTTCAGATCGGGCACCTACACCATTAATAAAACACAGTTACTTAAAATCAGGTTGTTATATATTGTTTCTTTAATCAGCAATATAAAAGTTGATGTATTTGGTCTACCTTTGGCGTCTTTTGTTTCGACCCGACTGGTCTTCCGCGTGTGCTCTTCTGAACGAGAGGATCTTTAACTTGTGTGTTGCCTGGCTTAAACATGTCATTTATCTTGGACAACCAATGTTTCCGTTGGGCCTTGGGTTGCTCAACCAAGAAACTCTTAAGGTCACCTACGACTTCATGGATAGCTTCTATATCGTCTCCGTCTTTTAAGTGGTCGTTTCCTGGTAAGCATGTCGACGGTGTTAAATCAAGCTTTCTCCAAAACGGGTCTATCACTTCCGGTTGAATACGAGTCCCTGCATTTTTGGATATCAATAAGTATACGACATTATGTGTTTATGTTAAAAAAAGGTATTAAAACATACTTACCGCGCTGCATGTACTCGGCAATCTTGCAGGCACATGGTAGCCCACAACTAAACCGAACCTTGCACCGACACTTTTTCACCTGTTTTTTAAGTTTTTGGTCTAAGCGAACGATTTCATCAGCCATGATGTCCAAAGCTTTATGTGAAACCTTTCCAAGCAGGGACTTCATACAGTTGTAGTTGTGTCTACCCAACAGGGTTCCCTTGCTATACCCCAGTTGCCCCCTTATTTCTGTCTCTTGACCGATCATGACAGAATCAACAATATGGAGGATTCTAGTAATTGCACATTTCCCCTTCAGCTCGTTCTTCAGCAGGTGGTGCTCGGCCTCGACTCTGTTTGTGGTGTGGTTATGATAGTTGAGATGTTCATCGACCCAACATGACACAAACTGTTCTCGGTACGGGGACAACCAATTCTCGTTCAGGTACCTGTAGACACCAGGAAAATCTGCCAATTTTTTCTTTAACCATTTCTCGTTGTCCTTAAACTCGTCAATTGTCCGAGATTCATAGACTGTTCTCCAGTAGAAGCGAAGCTTTTCAATGTTCACATCTTTCAGCCGCAACGCCGGTTCGCAGTGTTTGATTATGTTTTGCCATATGTGGAACCTACACAGCAGGTGTTTCGCTTCCGGCATAACAAACTTCAATGCTCTCATCAGGGCCTGTTCCCTGTCAGTTAGAACGACATGAACGGCAAAGCCTTCAACAAGGGTGGACTTGAGACATTGTAACACCCATTCATAATTCGCCTCTTGCTCGTTTACGATAAAAGCATACGCTAAACTGAAGGTCCTGCCCGTTGAAGTCACACAGACAATCTCAACAAGCGGCATGTTGTACACGTTGGTTTTGTACGTGGCGTCTATTTCAATAACCCAGGGAAATGCGCGCCATAGGGTCATTGATGTTGGATGCATGAAAAAGAGGTTCACCAACCGTCCATTTTGACTATTTGTAGTAAACTGGTAAATGTAATTTTTCTCCTGCAGCAGTGAGAACATAACCTGCGACAGGTGAACAAAATATAGTAAATAAGTCACTTCCAACAACGTAATACATAATCACTAATATGATGTTTGTACCTGCATTGGAGTATGCCCTGCTTGGCCCGCCTTCCGTCTCGATTTCAGAAAGTTGGTAATGTCTCCTCTTCGAGTCCGGTTTCCTGTAAATTCTCTTTTGAGGTTTACCAGGATCTGGCGTGGGTACAAACCGCGATCCGATTGGTTTCCCACAAATTCCTTTTCTTCTTCCGTCATCCGTCTCGCGTATGCATACCCCTGCAGATCGGTAGCTGGATCATGATTGTGTTTCCAGTCCTTGACAGTGACCCTCCAACCACCATCATACCCGGGGCGGCCTACCAGAGTAAAGGGGCAGCCTATCTTGGTGGACCGTTTAACGGCCCCAGATAACCTTTTATCGCGTTTTCCACCGTGCTGACATATTAGTGTCACTTTATTGACCACCTTTAACGAGTTGGTGTTCGTTCGCCGTCTGACTAAAACATACCCAACTCCAGTGCCGTTCTTTGAGCCCACTCTGTCAATTCTTCGAAGGAAGCGAACACCTCCTCGGTTTCTAAGTCTCCGGCTTCGCAGTCAAAAACACCGTCTGCATCAGGTGTCTCAAACTCATCATCCGGCACTTCGATACGTACGTTTTCTGGGTCTGCCCAAATATCCTCCAAACTATCCATCTGAAACAATTAAAGTAAACAAGTCAACATATCGATGGTATCCATACTATATGTATAGTTAGTACAATAACTATATATATAATTACACATAAGTATAATATCTATATTATAATATATATATATATATATAAGATATATATACGATTGAGAAGTCTATTATATATATATATATATATATATATATATATATATATATATATATATATATATATATATATATATATATATATATATATATATATATATATATATATATATATATATATATATATATATATATATATATATATATATATATATATATATATATATATATATATATATATATATATATATATATATATATATATATATATATATATATATATATATATATATATATATATATATATATATATATATATATATATATATATATATATATATATATATATATATATATATATATATATATATATATATATATATATATATATATATATATATATATATATATATATATATATATATATATATATATATATATATATATATATATATATATCTTGATTATTTTCATAATAATAATATGCGGACTATATATGTAAGGAGTTGACCACAAATATGCTCTCAATCAGGGACCAAAGGCGAATTACAATGAAAAGCGTACAATTAAGTTTGCACTACACGTAACCTACCCAATCTCATCTACTGACACCTGTCCTCACTAATGTTCAACGGCCAAGATCACCAAACTTCCCTTCCACGCCACCCCCTCTTTCCCGCCTTTTCAACGGCGACGATTTTCCGCAATTTATTAAACACACACTAAAAAAAACTACACAATTCAAAAAATAATATTTTAAAAATCTAAATTACCATCGTACCCTTTATTACCACATCATCTGCTTCTAGATTACCTGGACTTTTGTCGGGTTGACCTTTTGACCGGGTGGGCTTACGCTCCTCGTTATTTATTATTTCTTTTATATAATACAGTCATAGAAATAAACAAAAACTAACTTATCTAGTCACACAGAGCCTAATTTTTTTGTGTGTGTATACCAGTCTTAAATAACTTGATTTAATCACAAAAATTGCTAAAACCGATAACAAAAAAAGCATATTTAGATTAAACCTGAGTAAAAAATTAGCTCTTAATCTTGATGACCCAAATTAAAAAAAAATTACATAACCAAAAATAGTACTAAAATTCTTGTTGGAGACCGAGGAGATCCAAAATAAAAAAGAAAAAAAAAGTTTTTTTTTTTTGTTATGTTTTCCATAGAGAGAGAAAGAGAGGAAGAAAGAAGTTGTGAGAGAAATTTACCAAAATGGAAAAAGTGAAGAAATAAAAACAACAAGAATATTTATAAATTTTCTCGATCATTTATCAGATTCTTTTTTGCTATTTCAATTTTCTGATCATCTCATCAAACAACAATCAAACAGATTTATTAAGGAAAAACATTTAAAAAAACAGAACACAAACACGCTCAAAGCAGAGGAATTGTGTTTTTTAACTGTCAATTTGAATCTATCTGTTTTTTTTTTTTTATATATATATAATCATATAAATTATATATATACATAATCTATATATATAATCTGTATCTATATATATCTTGGTATGCCGGATAATCGGCGTGTTCAGAGGAATGGTTCCGTCTCTTCGAATCCCTCTGTTCATAACATTGAAGGTACAATTTTATTACAATAACCTTCTTCTTTTTTATGTGTGCATATATATGTATATGTATATGTGTGTGTGAGTGTGTTTGTATACATACATATATATATGTCCTGTTACTGCTTTCTTGATAAGCTTATTTTATAAGCTAACATGTTTTATAATTTTGTTGCTGAATTGAAATTTATGAATTTTGTAATTTCCCCCAAATTTTTTTAATTTATTTTTCGGATTTTTTTTTAATTAGAATTTTGGTTGTCCGTACGATAATTTGGGGAAGTTAAGAATTGTGAATTGTGATCATCAACTATTTTGAAGTTTGTGAATTATTTATATATTATGGTATTAAAATGTAAATTACTTTTGTTTTTTCTGTTGGGAATTGTAGAAGTTGTAAGGAGATTGAGGATTCAAACAGAAGGGAAAGAAGACGATGGTTCAACGGGGTATCCGGATAGACCGGGTGAACCCGACTGTATATATTATTTAAGGACTGGCATGTGTGGATATGGAAATAATTGTAGGTTTAATCATCCAACTCACATTGGCCAGGTAACCTTTTTTTCCGCTATACTTAGGCTAAATTTTGATATTTTTTGTATGATGGAAACTGGTAGATGAATACTTATTTGTGACCAAAAGGTTGATTGATCGTCTCAATGGAAATAGACGCATCATGGTTGTGCGATTTTGTTGGTGTTTTCTAGCCTATTTTTTATGAGTAATAAAAGGCTTTTCGTTTTTTGTGTTTGATCGTTTGATGCACAAAGTTTGTAAATTTTAGGCCAATCAACTTGGAGGTGATCTACCAGAAAGAGCTGGAGAGCCAGACTGTGTGGTAAGTTTCTTCGTAATTGTTTATGTGATCATGTTGTTTTCAAAAATATTGTATGGATTTCATAGTAGATATGGTTTATCTTCGGATTTTGTATTTGTACTTGTGAATAAGATTAGATTGTTTACACGTTGTGAAAGGCTGTATGAAAAATTAACAGTTAATGAAGTGTTTAGAAGAATGGCTATTTCGAGTTTAGCTCTTTAGTAGTGTTCATTAGTAGTGACTATTATAAATTAAGATACCTTAGTTTTATAGGTAAATTGGAAGTGTTCGTTTAGGGAACATTTTATGTGCCTTTTCAAAGTTCTTATTGTGATGTTTAGTAATCAGAATAAGATATGTAGTTTAAGAAAAGGTGATTCATATTGGGGATACTTCATAGTTGTGTAATTTATTATTTACCAAAAGCAGTGTTCTTTCTTGCTTCAGAAAATCTGATTATTTTGGCTATAAAAGCTAGAAATTCAGAACCAGAAATAAGGTATCACAAGCACTTGAAAACTAATCTGTTCGCAAATCCAGAGACCTCTTTAGTGTCGGAGCATAGTTCCTTGTAAAGCAATCGAGTGTCATTCGTTCTTCTAGGGTTACATTTCTACTCGGGTCTATAAATAGTGAATCTGCTTGACACATTAGTTTTTCTTTGGTATGTTTTTATCACATGGTTATATATATTTATATATACACACACACATATATTGAGAAGTGATTAGTTATTGCCTGTAGATGATGCCCTGCTGGGCATACCACTCAACATTAAGTTTTATACTTTTATTGTTGGCTTGTTACTTGGTTATCAGCAGCAATAAGAGATAAAGTGTATGTTGTTGAATGTGCCCGAGTTTAATACAATGTCTTTTGTGATGCTAACAACATAATTTGGTTTTAAAAAAAAAGATATAAAGGTAAATATGACAACCTAAGGAAGTGTCTTACAGAGGCTAATATGTGGGCTTTTGGACTTTGAAGAATACATAAATCTGTTAAATTAAGTGATCTAGGGGTGATAGGATGTGCGCTTTGAAGTGATTGTTGCAACTTTAAGAACTTTAATATAACCATTTGATTAAAGTTACTGTGGTTAGGTTTAGAAATTACTTTTATTACACTAACCATGTACCTCTGCTTCTCCAAATCCGACTACTATGACACATAAAATCAGAATGAAAGTTACGTTTGCCAAAATGCTATAAAGCTGAGTCATCACTCTTGCAACATATCCAAACACTCGATTAACTCTCCGGTTAAAATGGTTGTCTCGCGAGGATTACTTTGTGCTGTTACAACATTATTGTCGGCATTGTTTGTAATCTAAATTTTTCATTTTCAGTATTTTCTGAAAACGGGCACTTGCAAATATGGATCAACCTGCAAATACAATCATCCTCGTGATAGACGTGGTGCTGGACCCATTGTGCTGAATATGATTGGGCTACCTATGAGACAGGTTAATTTTTGTTTTAAATACTAATTTCAGACGTCTTCTGATAATGCTAACTTAAGTAAAACTGCTTTAGGAAGAGAAAGCATGTGCTCATTACATACGAACTGGATCGTGTAAATATGGAGTTGCATGCAAGTTCCATCATCCACAGCCATCAATGGATGGATCAATACCATATGCATCGACTCTTGTACCTTCATCGGGTATATCTACATGGTCATTACCTAGAACAACATATGTTTCTGATCCTTTCTTACAGACTCCTCAAAATTACCTGCCAATTCTTCTTCCTCCTTCTCAAGGCGTTGGTCCTACACAACCTTGGAGTACATACATGGTAACTATTGATGACTTGACTTTATTTACGTGTTACCAGCAATAAGGAGCTATTTCTTTCAAAAATAATTATGTGAATTTCAGGAACGATAATCAAATTATCAGTTGTAACGAAAGGTTGTGTAGACGATGGTCTTTGAATGTGTGTTTTTTAAAGCTGTAATAATCAGATAATTGGTTACTTAGTGTTTAGCAATTCCGAGTAATTGCAAAAATTATGCCTAAACGAGTAGGCTTTAATGATTAAGGACATTACATCTTGTTTGATGGGGGTAAAAAGCCTAAAATCTGGTTAAAAGAAGGGATGGGTAGGTAACAAAAATAAAATAACCATTGATACTTAGTTTGAATTGATTTGAACTAATCATAGTCAAATTTGTTTATGCTAATGTTTCAAATCTTAAATTCGAACATCCATGAAATAATTGCCCTTGGTTTTTTCTAGTCTTATAATGGATAAGCTTATGGTTTGTTGTTCGCTTGATGTTTTTGAGTTCAGTTCTAGTATGTCAGTTTAAAGATAATAATTGAGGATTTTCAACATTTTAATCTCTTAAAATATTTTTGTTTTTGCTTTCATGCAGCAAGCTTAGTTAGTTTATTTTAGTTTCTGCACTGTAATAGTTATATGGTATGGTGTTCTTTTTCAGAGTAGTCTGAGCCCGGTAACCTCGTCTGGCATCTTTGGTGGTTCGGGTTCCATTGAACCGTCCTATCCATTAACATCTGCTTCTACTCTTCCCGAGCGGCCCGGTGAACCAGAGTGTCGCTACTTTATGAACACTGGAAACTGCAAATATGGATCCGACTGCAAGTATCATCATCCAAGGGAGAAAATTGCTCAAATGGCTGCTAGCTCACTTGGTCCACTTGGGCTTCCTCTCAGACCTGTAAGCTGCTTCAAATAGATTTGAAACTCATGGTGTTTATAAGTTATTGTAGTTTCAACCCGTTTACTTGGGGATGGGTCTATTTGTGCCGTATTATCTCCAATGGGTCGCATAAAAAGATTTGCTAACAGGGATGGGTCAAATTGGTTGAACATGTCAAATGGTTGTCAATTGTAGAAAGATCTATAAGTAATGGATATCATCTCCTAAATTGTTCTAACTCAATTAATTTAACTATTTATATTCATCATATTATGTTTTTGTAACCATAACAAACTCGTTATTTTCAATTTTTTTCATTTAAATGGACAATAAAGTGTTCGCAAGTCAAACCCAACCCAAACTTTTCAATATGGGTAAACAGTTATTTTTCGGGGAAATCCAACCTAATCCCTCTTTAAACCGTACTTAGAAGTTACTTGTTTCGACCCATTACCTGACCCACCCATCCCTAACATTTTTAGTGTTTGTCTACCTGAATCTCTTCCACACACAAAATGACTCACAACAATGCAGGGGCAAGCTGTTTGTTCATATTACAGTCTGTATGGAATATGCAAGTTCGGGCCAACATGTAAATATGATCACCCTTTGGTGGGATATTCATACAATTACCCCATGAGTCTGCCAAGCATACCAGTTATTGATCCATCTGTAATTCCATATGGCGGGATGTACCGTTCTTCTATATCGTCCCCTTCAAAACATGCAGGTGCTAGAACACCAAGAAGTACACCATCGCGTTCACTTTCGCCTGAACATGAACACGGTGCCTCCCCTTCACACTCGGAATGAATCTGATTGAGGTTATTTAGTGATATTTTTGAGAGATGAATTCAAGGGATTTATTTTTGGTTCTGAATAAAATGCAGGTGAGGAAAAATGTTTTAACTTTTACTGCTACCACTTACCATTTTATTCGGCATGAACTGTTTATTTTTTGTGTCTATGGATGATTCTTGTTAATGTTATGAGTTGATGTTTTCTGTTCGTCTTTTTACTTTTACTTCTGCATACCACTATCTTTTAAGTTAGAGAATTGATATTCGTACCACTGTTTTTAATGAATTTACCACACTATCTTTTAAGTTAGAGAATTGATATTCGTACCACTGTTTTTAATGAATTTACCACACTGTACAAATGATACAACAGACTGTATAAGTAAATAATGCATATGTGTGGTAGATTTATTAAGTTATGTGGTACAAAAATTATCACCTTTTAAGTTATCAGGTACACACTAAGCCACTAATCATGATGTAGCTCTATTTGAAGTGATTTTAGTTTCGTAGATTTACATGGTAAGTGTGATGAAATTGGGCTCATTATGGTCCAGAACTGACAGGGCCATAAGTAGATGTTTAATGGCCCTCGAGAAACCGTTGGTGTTCACTTTTGGGCAGCTTTGGCTATGTGGGCATGTGGCTTTTGGTTATGGGTCTCTTTCGGTTTCAGTTTTAGTTCTAATCGTTTTACTGAGCATGAGCCAAATTGAGCCCAAAGGGTCATCAATAATACTTGATTATTGATATAGCCCATAGTTCCTTTATAAAAAAGCATAATAATTTACCTTTATTAAAAAGCATAATAATTGTAAATTACATAAATATCTAAGTACGATACACACGAAACCTGTTAGCACGACACGACACGACCTGTTCTTAACAGATTTCGTGTTTGACCTTAACAGGTTTCGTGTCTTAACAGGTCCGGACCTGTTAAGACCTGTTAAGATTCGTGTCTTAACAGATCCGGACCTGTTAGGACATGTTAAGGTTATACATATATATAAAATACTAAGAATTGATATTCGTACCACTGTTTTTAATGAATTTACCACACTATCTTTTAAGTTAGAGAATTGATATTCGTACCACTGTTTTTAATGAATTTACCACACTATCTTTTAAGTTAGAGAATTGATATTCGTACCACTGTTTTTAATGAATTTACCACACTATCTTTTAAGTTAGAGAATTGATATTCGTACCACTGTTTTTAATGAATTTACCACACTATCTTTTAAGTTAGAGAATTGATATTCGTACCACTGTTTTTAATGAATTTACCACACTATCTTTTAAGTTAGAGAATTGATATTCGTACCACTGTTTTTAATGAATTTACCACACTGTACAAATGATACAACAGACTGTATAAGTAAATAATGCATATGTGTGGTAGATTTATTAAGTTTGTAAATATAGGTTTTTGTTGCTAGTTGTGTTTGAATGCTTTTTTGTTGAACAAAGCATATCGGTTGACATCCTTAAATGAAGATTTCTAGTTTTCTACACCTTCATTGGCTAGATGCCTTAGCTCATATTTTTACCAAATCTTCGTTTTCATACACAAATAGCCTAATTAGATTATCGCATCTGTTCTCCATATATTTTTTCCACAAATATTTTTACTAGCATCAATAAGATATTATCTTTCCCAAAAATACCCAACTTAAAAAAGGTAATGGATGAAACCATAGCTCTAAATGAATATCTATCGACTCACCCCGTATGAGCTATATGATGCCGGTACAATACCTTCATCCTATTCCCACATGATCTGACACCTAAGGATCGAACCCGCGTCTTAAACTTTACATGTGGGCTTAAGCTTCATTGGTAACGAATACTTAAAAGAATTTTTAATATACACATATAAATAAATAATATAGAGTTAAATGCATTTTTGGTCCCTGTGGTTTATCAATTTTTGCATCGGCAGTCCCTCTCATCTTTTTTTCGCATGGATAGTCCCTGGAGGCATGTTTCACTTGCAACCATGGTCCCTCTTGACGGAACCGTTTGATTTAAGCCGTTAAGCCCATCACGTGAGCAACACGTGATGGGCATTTATGTATTTTACACATTAACACCTACCACCACGTTTATTTATACCCTTCTTTCTTCTTATTTTTTCTCTTTACTTTGTTTTTTTCTCTTTGTTTCTTCCAGACAAGCCAAAACCCTAAATAGGGTTATCAAAATTCACTATCGTAGTTGACGGATCGATGGTGATGTGCAGATGTGGATCTCCTTCTACGATTCTCACGTCATGGACATTGAACAACCCTGGAAGAAGATTCTACTGTTGTGCTAAAAAGGTTACATATTTACATAAATTCTTGATTTCTTGCATAGGGATCAAGATGTGGCTTTATCAGTTGGCACGATCCACCTATGTGTAGAAGGGCTGTTGAAATCATTCCTGGGTTGTTAAGATCTTTGAATAAGGTTGAAGAACATGCTAGAGTAAAAGAAAATGAAGCAAGAAAATACAAGAAATTGTTAGTGATCAGTTGGGTTTTTTTTGTCATCTGGATTATGTTAGGAAAATGATGTATTTTGTCATCTGGATTATGCAAGAATATTAGGAAAATGATGTATTTTGGATGTATATGTAATTTAGGAAAATGATGTATTTTGTCATCTGGATTATGTTAGGAAAATGATGTATTTTGTCATCTGGATTATGAGAATTTAGGAAAATGATGTATTTTGTCATCTGGATTATGTTAGGAAAATGATGTATTTTGTCATCTGGATTATGCAAGAATATTAGGAAAATGATGTATTTTGTCATCTGGATTATGTTAGGAAAATGATGTATTTTGTCATCTGGATTATGCAAGAATATTAGGAAAATGATGTATTTTGTCATCTGGATTATGAGAATTTAGGAAAATGATGTATTTTGTCATCTGGATTATGCAAGAATATTAGGAAAATGATGTATTTTGTCATCTGGATTATGAGAATTTAGGAAAATGATGTATTTTGTCATCTGGATTATGTTAGGAAAATGATGTATTTTGTCATCTGGATTATGCAAGAATATTAGGAAAATGATGTATTTTGTCATCTGGATTATGTTAGGAAAATGATGTATTTTGTCATCTGGATTATGCAAGAATATTAGGAAAATGATGTATTTTGTCATCTGGATTATGCAAGAATATTAGGAAAATGATGTATTTTGTCATCTGGATTATGCAAGAATATTAGGAAAATGATGTATTTTGTCATCTGGATTATGCAAGAATATTAGGAAAATGATGTATTTTGTCATCTGGATTATGGAATTTAGGAAAATGATGTATTTTGTCATCTGGATTATGTTAGGAAAATGATGTATTTTGTCATCTGGATTATGCAAGAATATTAGGAAAATGATGTATTTTGTCATCTGGATTATGTTAGGAAAATGATGTATTTTGTCATCTGGATTATGCAAGAATATTAGGAAAATGATGTATTTTGTCATCTGGATTATGCAAGAATATTAGGAAAATGATGTATTTTGTCATCTGGATTATGGAATTTAGGAAAATGATGTATTTTGTCATCTGGATTATGTTAGGAAAATGATGTATTTTGTCATCTGGATTATGCAAGAATATTAGGAAAATGATGTATTTTGTCATCTGGATTATGTTAGGAAAATGATGTATTTTGTCATCTGGATTATGCAAGAATATTAGGAAAATGATGTATTTTGGATGTATATGTAATGTTGATTAAATTTAGAGTTGTTGTAATGGATGTAATTGGATGTAAATGTTTGTTAAATTTCTGGTGGTGTTTGTAATTGGTGGTGTTTACAATTTGGTCAAATTTCTGGTGGTGTTTGTAATTGGTGGTGTTTGTAATTTGGTCAAATTTCTGGTGGTGTTTGTAATTGGTGGTGTTTACAATTTGTTAAATTTCTGGTGGTGTTTGTAATTGGTGGTGTTTACAATTTGGTCAAATTTCTGGTGGTGTTTGTAATTGGTGGTGTTTGTAATGGATGTAATTGGTTAAATTTCTGGTGGTGTTTGTAATTGGTGGTGTTTACAATTTGGTCAAATTTCTGGTGGTGTTTGTAATTGGTGGTGTTTGTAATGGATGTAATTTGTTAAATTTCTGGTGGTGTTTGTAATTGGTGGTGTTTACAATTTGGTCAAATTTCTGGTGGTGTTTGTAATTGGTGGTGTTTACAATTTGGTCAAATTTCTGGTGGTGTTTGTAATTGGTGGTGTTTAAATTTGTTAAATTTCTGGTGGTGTTTGTAATTGGTGGTGTTTACAATTTGGTCAAATTTCTGGTGGTGTTTGTAATTGGTGGTGTTTACAATTTGGTCAAATTTCTGGTGGTGTTTGTAATTGGTGGTGTTTGTAATGGATTGTAATTGGTGTGTTAAATTTGTTAAATTTCTGGTGGTGTTTGTAATTGGTGGTGTTTACAATTTGGTCAAATTTCTGGTGGTGTTTGTAATTGGTGGTGTTTACAATTTGTTAAATTTCTGGTGGTGTTTGTAATTGGTGGTGTTTACAATTTGGTCAAATTTCTGGTGGTGTTTGTAATTGGTGGTGTTTGTAATGGATGTAATTTGTTAAATTTCTGGTGGTGTTTGTAATTGGTGGTGTTTACAATTTGGTCAAATTTCTGGTGGTGTTTGTAATTGGTGGTGTTTACAATTTGGTCAAATTTCTGGTGGTGTTTGTAATTGGTGGTGTTTAAATTTGGTAAATTTCTGGTGGTGTTTGTAATTGGTGGTGTTTACAATTTGTTAAATTTCTGGTGGTGTTTGTAATTGGTGGTGTTTACAATTTGGTCAAATTTCTGGTGGTGTTTGTAATTGGTGGTGTTTACAATTTGGTCAAATTTCTGGTGGTGTTTGTAATTGGTGGTGTTTACAATTTGTTAAATTTCTGGTGGTGTTTGTAATTGGTGGTGTTTACAATTTGGTCAAATTTCTGGTGGTGTTTGTAATTGGTGGTGTTTGTAATGGATGTAATTGGTAATTGGATGTAAATGTTTGTTAAATTTCTGGTGGTGTTTGTAATTGGTGGTGTTTACAATTTGGTCAAATTTCTGGTGGTGTTTGTAATTGGTGGTGTTTACAATTTGGTCAAATTTCTGGTGGTGTTTGTAATTGGTGGTGTTTGTAATGGATGTATAAATTTGGTCAAATTTCTGGTGGTGTTTGTAATTGGTGGTGTATGTAATTGGATGTAAATGTTTGTTAAATTTCTGGTGGTGTTTGTAATTGGTGGTGTTTACAATTTGGTCAAATTTCTGGTGGTGTTTGTAATTGGTGGTGTTTACAATTTGGTCAAATTTCTGGTGGTGTTTGTAATTGGTGGTGTTTGTAATGGATGTAATTTGTTAAATTTCTGGTGGTGTTTGTAATTGGTGGTGTTTACAATTTGGTCAAATTTCTGGTGGTGTTTGTAATTGGTGGTGTTTACAATTTGGTCAAATTTCTGGTGGTGTTTGTAATTGGTGGTGTTTACAATTTGGTCAAATTTCTGGTGGTGTTTGTAATTGGTGGTGTTTACACCCTTGGAACCACCACCAGACTTTGAACCACCAGGCTGGGAACCACCAACTGGACCCTTGTTTGGACAAGTTCTTTTGTTGTGACCACTAGACTTGCAGTTCCCACATTTGACTGGTATAGCAGCCCTTGAAAGCTTTCCCTCCTTAACCATTTGTAGCTCAACAACACTCTTTCTTCTCTTCTTCTTTGGTCTTCCTATAGGGTTCTTCTGCTTAGGTGGAGTAATAGTGATGGTAGAAGTAGACTTAGGCCAATGTGCCCTTCCCTTGGTTGGACCAATTTTGAAACCATACATTGTTTTCCAAGTATTCAGCCAATAGACAGGGTCAACAAAAGACTCAGGACACTGCACTCTTTGTTGATTGTTAGACATATCAAACATTGCACAAACTGCATGCTTACATGGCATCCCAGTTAACTCCCACTTCCTACATGTGCATGACTTTGCAACTATATCAACTACATGTTGATCCATCCATGGGCCTACTACTTGAAAATGTCTCCCTCCATTCCATGTTGACTATTATTGAACAGATTGCATAATTAGTGAAATATTGCATAACCTAAATATTGACAGATTGCATTATATTACAATAGCATAAACCATACCTTGTACTTGTGTGCATCTTTTTGGATTTCATCAAACATGATGGTTGCATTTGGTGTCAAAGGTCCAGTACTTATGTCAATAACTTTCTGAACTTTAGCAATCCTTTTCATACAATACTCTCTGATGTACTCTAAAGCCAGAATGATTGGTTTCTCCCTACCATCAATTAGTCTTCTGTTGAACACCTCACACATGTTGTTCAATAACACATCACATCTTGACCTACCTAAAAAACAGAATTAAAAATTGCCTTAGCCACCTAAAACACAGAATTAAAAATTGCCTTAGCCACCTAAAACACAGAATTAAAGACAGAACTTAAAAGTGATTGTAAACTTTTACCAGAAAAATGGGACCTGGCCCAATGTCTTGGTGGTATTTCCCTTAACCATTCATATGCATGAATGTTAACCTTCTTAAAGTCATCCATAACCTTTGTAAACTCAGCCACTGTTGGTGCTACTGCAGCCTTCCAAATAAAATCTTTATATAGCTGTCCCCTCCATGATCCTTTCATATTGTCATAGATGTGCTTCAAGCAAAACCTATGCTCAGCACATGGAAACAACTGTGCAATGGCAGGTATGATACCCTGAAACAAAATACAAACAACTTATTTAATCCTGTTAATCAAGTAAAATGGATTACAGATTTCATTAAACATAAAGAGAAACAATTACCTTTTGTCTGTCACTAATGAAGGTAAAGTTGGACATGTGATTTAGGTCAAGATCATCCCCAAGACACTCTAAAAACCAAGTCCATGAAGACCTATTCTCAGACTCTACAATCCCATAAGCAACAGGGTAAATTTGATTGTTAGGATCCACACCTACTGCAGTCAATAACTGTCCTGTAGCTTTACCCCTCATAAAAGAGCCATCTAATCCTAGTAGATCTCTTTTACCAGCTTGAAACCCAGCCTTCAATGGACCCAAACAAACATAGATCCTTCTAAACTGCCTTGTAGTAGTGTCAGGATTGGTTTCTGGTTCAAAGTTCAGCTTCACAGTAGTGCCTGGGTTGGTTGCTTGCAATTCTAGACAGTAATCTCTCAACATCTTGTACTGATCTGTGTAATCACCCATGATTCTTTCTTTTGCCTTCTGTTGAGCCCTATATATCTTGTGTGCAGAGAAGCCTATTTCATATTTCTTCTGTATTTGATCTCTAAGTTGAGTAGCATGAACCTTTGCATCTGGCAGTAATTGTTCTTGTATCTGTTTTGCCAAAAACTCAGAAGTACACTTTTTTAATTCTCTTGCTTGGAGGCACTTATGTTTATCCTTGTATGTTTTGACCATCCAAGTGACATCCCCAACCCCTTTTGATATATGCAGTGCCCAAGGGCAAGTAATGGGCTTTTTTGGAGGCACTTGCTTTCTCTTTACATATTTTATCCCTGTTGGTGTCTGGACCCCAACAGGACCTATACTGGCCTCAACAGTGGGCTGAACTTGACCTTCTTTACTGGACTGACCAACATTGGGCTCAACTTGACCTTCTTTACTGGACTGACCAACATTGGGCTCAACTTGATTACTGGACTGACCTTGACTGGGCTCACATGGTTCAGCAAATATGGGAATATTACCCTCACAAATGACCCTAACCCTTTTGTTATCATTCTTAATTATTTTCAAGTGTCTTCTTGTTTCAATTGCAAGCATTGTGACCATATCTTTTATTTCTTGTTTTGTCCCAAACACTTGGCTTACATAGAAATGTGCCTTTTTTCCAGGATTTGTACTATGATCTACCCTTAACTTCTTCAAAGCTTGTCTCCTAATTGAATCATCTTCAGAATCTGTTCCACTATCAAGGTTATCAAAATTCAATGTCTCAAGTTCTTGTGTTTCAACTGCCTTTTCTTTACTTGGATCCTCATTACATCCTATCCACTCAACTTCACCATCTATGTTATCTCTAAAGTCTGTCATATCAACCTCTACCTCATGTATCCTATTTTGATCATCTACTATAAAGTCAGAATCCTCACTATTATTACTGTCACTACCTTCATCTTCATCTTGCTCAACATTTGTATTACCCACATGCTCAAGTTCATCCCCATCCCTTATAACAGTTTCATCCACATTATCAGTACCCACATTGGTGTTACCCTGGCCAAGTGTCTCATCCACACCAGTCTCATTAACCACATTGGAATTACCAAAGAAAGTTTCAGTGAACACATCATCATTGAACACATCATTCACATTTGCACCAATATCATTAAAAACCACATTTTTACCCAACCCAGCTTCTGATTCAGCTTGCATTGGTACATAAGATTCTACAAATTCAATCCTTTTCTTGATCAACTTCTTTTTAGCCTTTTGTTTTGGTTTTGTTGGAGAATCCTCTTCAATCAGTTCAATCACAACCTTACTTGATCCTCCTGCTGACTTTGAATAAGTGTTCAAATTTGTGAAACCCTTTTCTATATACACTTCTATTAACTTGAATTTGTGTATATAAGTCAATAAATGTCTAACATCATCATCACTACCTAAAGCATGCAGTCCATATTCCAAATCTTTGTCTGGTATTTTAAAGTGGTACCACATGGGAATGCTGCATTTGTTAAACCCTAGTTCTTGTAGCATGTCATTCAATTCAAGTACTGAAAATTGATCCCCATCTATTAAATCAAAGTAATTAACTTTACCATTCACGTATTTTCTTCCTGGACCTTTAGTAAACACTCCTCCGTGATGGACTTCCAAAGAAAAAAAATTAGGGCTTGAACCTGAAAAATATAAAAACAATTGTAACCATTTTACTTACTCCATTTATCATTGTAACACCAAAAAGAAACCCCTAAAAATATTTGACACAATATGAAAAACCCTAAAAATATTTGACACAATATGAAAAACCCTAAAAACTCACCGTATAGATCATACACATCAACAACCGCATCTTGTTTTCGAAGAAACCACTCTGTCAACACCATTATTAAGCATTCGAGTACCAAGGTTCTTTAACCCGATTGGGTCTTTGATGTTTGAATTTTGGCTTGTCTGGAAGAAACAAAGAGAAAAAAACAAAGTAAAGAGAAAAAATAAGAAGAAAGAAGAAAGAAGGGTATAAATAAATAAATGCCCATCACGTGTTGCTCACGTGATGGGCTTAACGGCTTAAATCAAACGGTTCCGTCAAGAGGGACCATGGTTGCAAGTGAAACATGCCTCCAGGGACTATCCATGCGAAAAAAAGATGAGAGGGACTGCCGATGCAAAAATTGATAAACCACAGGGACCAAAAATGCATTTAACTCATAATATTATATATATATATATAATAATATTATATAAATATAAATAAATATTAGTATATATATATATATATATATATATATATATATATATAGAGATACAATAAATATAATTTGTTTACTAAAATAATTATCAGTATTATCTATGTATATATATATATATATATATATATATATATATATATATATATATATATATATATATATATATATATATATATATATATATATATATATATATATATATATATATATATATATATATATATATATATATATATATATATATATATATATATATATATATATATATATATATATATATATATATATATATATATATATATATATATATATATATATATATATATATATATATATATATATATATATATATATATATATATATATATATATATATATATATATATATATATATATATATATATATATATATATATATATATATATATATATATATATATATATATATATATATATATATATATATATATATATATATATATATATATATATATATATATATATATATATATATATATATATATATATATATATATATATATATATATATATATATATATATATATATATATATATATATATATATATATATATATATATATATATATATATATATATATATATATATATATATATATATATATATATATATATATATATATATATATATATATATATATATATATATATATATATATATATATATATATATATATATATATATATATATATATATATATATATATATATATATATATATATATATATATATATATATATATATATATATATATATATATATATATATATATATATATATATATATATATATATATATATATATATATATATATATATATATATATATATATATATATATATATATATATATATATATATATATATATATATATATATATATATATATATATATATATATATATATATATATATATATATATATATATATATATATATATATATATATATACATGTATAAAGTATATATATACATATATACATACGGTTTATATATACATATACATATATACATATATATATATATATATATATATTTATAT
>CM067174.1:24326056-24353556 GCA_034093135.1 Erigeron breviscapus
AAGTGTTATAAATTGAGAGATTATTTGAATAAGATATGGCTCAATTTGTAGTTAGTGTACCCGGTTAAATATCTTTATTTAGAGTTCCAACTTTTAAACATTTTAATAAATTTGATGATATACAGCTAAAAAATTGTGAACTATGAATTATCACTCAGGTTAATTAATCAAAAACCAGCAATATGTCTAACAAGTCTCACATATAATTCAAAGTCTCACATAGAAATAATTAACAATGGATGCAAATATGTATATGCTTTTGCTTTAGAAGTTAGAAACCAATATGTAGAAGAAAATCTTGCAAAGCTCGAATTTGGTCGTTTCGAAACAAATAGGAACACAATAAGGTGCGGACTTGCATCTTTGTAATCACAATTTTCAGGTATTCACGGATTAGATGACACAGTAATGTAATATTATTCCATAGCTTACTTGAAAACACAACTATGACAACCAATGTAAAGATTAGAAGAAGAGAAAAGTGAACGTGTAGGTAAAAGGTAATAGTTACAAAAACATTAACCTCTTCTATGATCTATAAAATCTTAGAAAAGAACTCACAAGGATGTATTATGTATATTTATGTATAAGTACGAGCATGGTACCCGCGCAATGCTGTAACATCCCAAACTTTTCTTTACTAGTTGACTAATGTCGTTAAGTCAATATTGTGTGTGTCGTTAAGTCTATTTTAGATTTAATGCTTATATGTAGTTAATGTGTGTTATGTGTGAGGCTTGTAAGCCTAAATGTTAATGTAGTATAAATGTGTGTAATATGAAGATTAATGTCTATGTAGTGACATTTAATGAAGGATTAATGATGTATATGGTCAATAAAGTAGTTTGTGACCAATAATGAAGGATTAGGAAGCTTAGGGGCTAGTTTTGACATAGAAGGAAAGTTAAAAACGGGTTTAGGGAGTTAAGGGGTGTCATTAGGTTGGCATTTGCAGATTTTATTCCCCTAAACAAAGCCCTAGCCGATTCCCTCCCTTCCCTCTCAAGTTTCTCACTAGATCTATTCGTTTTGGAGCCAAATCGATCGTGTATTGCTTAGATCTTGAATCTTTATCACCAAATACAGGTAATATAGGTATTCCTCATCTGAGATCTGATTGTGTGAGTCTTATATTAGTCTTAATCCAGGCCATAAGGGTTTGGGTTGGGTTATTTAATTAAACGTTCACCGATTTCATGTTATTCGGGTGATTAAATGATTGATTTATGATGTAAAGGATTAAAGGATTAATATGATGGTTAAAGATGATGAAAGTGCAATTAAAAGGGTTAATTTTAAGTCCCCAGGTTGGATTTGGGGTATGGGTTCGTATGGAATTCGTTTGATCAAAGAACAAAATTGAGTTGCTGATCTGCACCCCAGGTGCGGCGCACCACTGCCCAGTTTAGGTTTTTGGTTTTTCCATGGGAGCCCGATATGCGACGCACCAAAGGGTAGGTGCGGCGCACCTATTGTTGATAGGAAATTTCTGGAGGATTGGTGCGACGCACCACTTGGCAGGTGCGGCGCACCACCTGCCCAGATTTTACAAAAGGTGTCGTTTAGCTTATATTTTGATCTTATACTTGTTCTAGGTTATTGGAGACACCTAGTCATCGTTGTATTGTGCTTGTAGCTTGTTGTTAAGCTGTATCAAGGTAAGATACACTACTTTTGTCACGCTGAGGGTTCAACAAGCAAAGGTTTCATACTTATAACTTCCTTAACGGTAACATATGATATATGTGGGTATCTCGGGTTACACGGGAGGTACTATGGGATATGTAGTTGACCATGAGACCTGAAATGCAGACCCTAATGTAGTGAAATGAAGTATTGTTTAATGTAGTGTATTGATATGTAGTTTATGTAGAATTACGAAGTATCTTATTATGTGTGAAATGTAGAAATGGAGTTAATGTGTGACATATGCATACTACATGGCTTGTACACCTAGCTCACTAGACTTGGTAGGTTGCCATGTCACTTGCACGTTTAAGGATCCAAATGTAATGAAGATAAAGTGTGTGTATGTCTAGGAATGTGTGTTACCTAGACTATATGTGTGTGACGGTTTAGGAATGTGTGTTACCTAAACCATATGTGTGAAACCGAGCTCGTAAATATAATGCAGGGAAAGTGTTAAGCTTAACCCGTACAAGTCTTAGCCGGACGAGTACGTTGACGTAGTTGTTGCTTGGGTGGCTCCTTGCAACATGGTCTTTATAATGCAGGGCGAGTAATACGAGGGGTTTGACCAACCTCCACATACGGATTACTCTTGGATTGGCTTGCCATTCCTTAACGACATACGATGATTAGCCTTTGGTTGATCATCCAGTCGGGTGTGATGCAGGGCACACTCATATGCAGTAAACGAAGATATGTGTGACAATGTGTGAACTAATGCAGGATAGGCACATTTAGGATGATTATCCTAATTGATATGAAGTTGTTATGCAGATATGTGTGTTGTGTGTTGTGCCTAATGAGTTTGTCTATTAACGAAGAAATGTTTTAATTGGACAATTGCTTTTAAATTAAGTGTGATCTTACTTAGCTATTCTTATAGCTAACACTTGTTTCTTTAATGTGGTTGTTCCCTCAGGTTTAGCTTGAAGGACTTGTAGGTGCAGGACGTGAGAGCGTGGGTAGAAAGCATGCAGATTCCTTAGCTACCCCTAGTTGCTAATTATGGAGACTTTTGATTACATTTCATTTTGATGTCGAATATATGTAATAATGTGTGAACGGTTGTTTAATGTTGGGCAACCGTTGGGTTTTCATTTGAACTATTGTTTGATATGGCGTGTAACACTAACTAAATGCAGAAACCGAAATGTTTTTATCGGTTTTGACTTTTACAGTCTTTACTTCCGCAATTTTAACACCGTAGGGTGAAAGATTTTTGAAAACCCATATTTTTAAACGTTGGGTGTTACAAATGCGGTGGCGGTGGTGGGGAAGGCGGTCTAGTGGTGTCGGTGATGATACTATTGGTGGTGGTGACGATGTCAAGTGGTGTAGGTTGATGTAATTGTGATAGTGGAAATTTTTAGAAGATAAGAGTTTAAAGTGTTAATTATTAAAATAAAGGTTTAAAGTGTAAATTATAATTCATTAAGGGCAAAACATAAAAAGTCAAAGGTAATTCTGGTAATTCAAAGATAGAATTACCTAAAATAAAAAGAGGTGATTTCCTTTAGAAGGAAGTAAGATAACATTAACAATGTGTCTTTTAGCAAAAATAAAATAAAATACAGGGACTTCTAGAGCCAACTACCTAAAAAGTAAATTTTAAAACAGAGACTCTTCGGATTTCAAAGAGATAAACGCACAAAATGACAAAATTACCCTCAACACAAAAAAATCAAGAGAAATAAAAGGAAAAAGAATAATAATTTGTCTGGCATTTTGGTCCATTCACCAGTCATTCACTGATAAATATTAAAATATTCCCGGCCAAATGATACCTGTAATTTCCTTTTCTCCATTACAGAGATCAAACAATAACAAAAAGAGAAGAAAAATTTAGAAAAAAAAAAAAAAATAAAAAAAAAAAAAAAAAAAAAAAAAAAAAAAAAATAACTAGAGAGAGAAACCAACACAAATCTCATCGGTGTGTGACAATCATCAATCCATAAATATGTTTTCATTTTTTCATCAAAAATAAAAACATTTCTACATCTTTGTATCATATATACATATACATATATATATATATACACACACATAATCAAATCTCTGATTGTATTTCCAAGGATGGTTATCCGACGTGGGGCCAGGACAAAACTCACCGGATCTAAACCGGAGGCAGCTCCGGTTCAGGCGAATAACGAGCCAAGGTACAGAGGTGTCAGAAAGAGACCATGGGGCCGGTTCGCAGCCGAGATCCGTGACCCATGGAAAAAAGCGCGGGTATGGTTAGGTACGTTTGATTCCGCGGAGGACGCGGCGCGTGCTTACGATACAGCCGCGCGTTCTCTCCGCGGATCAAAAGCCAAAACTAATTTCCCTTTTTTACAACCGTCCGATGATGATATTGATCAAATGAAATATAATAATAATAATAGTTATTATAATCATATGCAACATCATGAACAACAACAACAAAAACAAATGTTTTATCCTACTATGAGTAGCATGAGTAGTACGGTTGAGTCAACGAGCGGGCCAAAGCTGGCCCGCTCTGTTAGTACTCATCACCACCAGCGGTTAAAAGTAAAACCGCTGGTGGTGATGGGTCAGGATGACGACGATTGTCATAGTAATTGTGACTCGTCGTCATCTGTTGTTGATGAATATAATAATTGTGATGAGGGTGATGTGGGGTCATGTTCAAGGAAACCTTTACCTTTTGATCTAAACTTGCCTCCACCGTTGGATGATGATGGTGTTGGATATTGTTGTTCTAACCCTATTGATAATGATGATGATTTGTATGTTACGGCCCTTTGCTTGTGAATTCGGACGATGTTGATCGATCTACGGCTGAAAAAGTTTCTTGTTGTTTCAAGAAAGTTGTCAAGATTGGAAATTTGTGGTAATTTTCTTGTGAATCTTGATTTGTTTACATTGTTGTTATTGGTCGTGACAATGATGACGATGACAATGATATTTGTAGATTAGTGTAATTTGAGTTTACTACGCAATCTGGGTTCTGCTTCGATTTTGTGATCATTGAAGTTTTTAGTATCAATTAGATCGTAATTTTACAGAGAACCATGAATTTATATAAGGTGTATTTCATGAAGAAGAAGAAAAGAATGAATTTGGATGATAATGATAATGATAATGATCTTGATCTTGAGTTTTCTTTTTTATCTCTTGATCTTTGCTAAAGTTTTTTATTTTTGTATATAAAGTTATAAATAAAGATTCACATTAGCTATTGTCCTTTCCCTTTTCTCCTATATCTTGCTTTTGGTTCATGATTTATGGGTTTATGCTCTTTGTGTGATTTGTTGGATTGAATTAGATGTAGGTCATGAAACTTTAGTCTAGTTAACTTCGTTCTGAAGTCCGTACAACAAGGGCTATATAGTCGACTTTGATGCGATAGTTATAGGTTAAACTAGAAACCATTGGGTTGCTTTGTTGAGCGTTTAGGGTGCAGAAATGTACTCCGGTGGAGATACAGTTATAATCAACGTTAGCCTGTAGACGTTTATCAAAGGTTTGGCTTGATAAAATGAAATGTATTAGACTATTAGTTGGGTCAAATAGCTTGATAAGTATGTTAGAATTGATAACTCTAGCTTGTCAGCTTGATTATAAGTAGATACATATTAGACTGGGAATATATCCAGATTTTCTATCAAGCATGCATACATACAAACTCAAACGGTACAAGTTATACTTTGATCTAGCTGGATTTATTTGCAGCCGGTAAAATTGGTTAGCGTTACGTTTAGACCCATTTTAGCTAACCAGACATCTTTTCTTAAGCATACGACGAAGAGGAAATTGTACAATTCCTAAGAACGACTACTTGTGAGACCCTAAGCTTGCCTCTTTGGTTCAAAAGCGCACTTTCTCGCGACAACACGGGTTGCTGGGCTTTTTTGCTGTGTTGAGGTAAAGAGAGATTTGTTTCATTGTTTGTAATAATAGAAATCTATATGATTGCTTCAAAGAATTAATGATACTTTTCTACATTCTTTCCAAGTTAATCAATATCAGGCACATGATACAATCAAGTCCAGGATCTTAAGAGTTTGATTTTGTTAGTTCTTTTGTACCCCCTAAGCAAAAAGATTCTTGTAGATGTATTCGTGTGATATTGTTGTGTACATGAATCATGTCCATTGATGGTGGAATTGATCCGGAAGACTTGTTTTTATTTGGTATACAAAATATACAAACATCTTCTTAATCTTCTATCGAGGGGATTCTCTTAAGTTTCCCAAATCTTTACCATTGAATCTTAATCAATGGTCAAGATTCAAAAATAATCTTTAAATCTTGACCTTTGATTATTATCCAACGGTCAAGATTTCTTTAACTTGACCCTTCAAGTTGAAACTAATGTGAGGGGATCTCCACCCCTTCTTAATGGAGAATTTATTTAAAAAGATCATTTGTTAGTTTAATATTGTAATTTTAGGTGGAAATGGAACACAGACCAGTTATTTTATAATTTAAAGACAAGTATTTTACATAATTCGAAAACATTTACGAATATGTTTTTACAAATAGCCTACCATAAATCCAAATCCATAATATTTGTCAATGAGTTTTTGGTCTAGTCTGATGTAGAGTTGCACAAAAAAACCGGTTAACCGAACCGATTCGAAAGTTAACCTATAACCGTAACCGATTAGTAACCGATACCGTACAAACCGATTATAGGTTAAGAAAAACCGCAGGTTAGTAATCGATTTGCATTTTCAGAACCAAAAACCGATTCATAATCGATTAACCGCAAATCGGTTTTTTTTTTATAATTAAAATCGGTTAACCGATTATTTATATAATATTGGGATTGTTTTCTAATTTCTAAAATCTGTTTCATTATTATGTTGGCTTATGTATTTTTCTGTCATGTTTCTGGTCTGAATGTGTTCTGTATAAGTAATCTGTTTCATGTTTTTGTAAGACTACTACTTATTAGTCTTGGTTTTTCGATATATTTTTTATGGAATGATTTGAAGACTTCTGCTCATCTGCTGTATTGTTTCTCTTTCATTATTATGGATTGATTATATTTTCTGGAGCAATAACGTGGGGGGACTGTTGGGCCTGTTGTAATTTTGATAAGAAGTTGTCTGAATTCTGAATGGTTGACGAAAACCACAGTGCAAGTTTCCCGCTCTGAAAGAAACTGCAGTGGTTTGAATTCTTCCTATCTATTTAACTTCAGTTTCTCTTATTAGTTATGTCTCCGATTCACAGCCCTTGTAAGTTGTAATTTGTAAAGCTGATATAGTCATATAGGTTCCAAGTTGGGTGGGTCAGGCAGGTTGGGTAATGGGTTGAAACAAGTAAGTTTGTGTGGATCAAAAGGGCTCAGGTGGGTTGCATTGGCCTGGAATCTTTTGACAAATATGTGCACTGAACTTTACTATACATTATTAGTTCATCTAAAATTAAGAAGATGAAAGCAGCTTTGTACAGATCGCATTGAAGACTTCTGCTCATTTTTCGGTTAACTGGTTAGGTTAACCACTTCGGTTAACCGGTTTTAATAAACCGAAATCCGTTGCATAGGTTCATGTTTTTCCAAAGAGTAATCGGTTATTAACCGGTATAGGTTAACCGGAATTGATTAATTTTTTTATAAAAAAAAAACGGTTTCGGTTAATACTAAAAAAACCCGAACCGATTAACCTATATTTGCACCTCTAGTCTGATGGTCTAAGGAGAAGGTCTGAAGGTGTGAGGTTTTGTCTAACATATCGCTAGAACAAGACCGTTTGGTTGAACGGTTTCGTTAACTAGCAAAGACAAGTTCGGGTCAGAACATATTATGTGTGTGAAAAGAGGATACATGGTAACCACTCCTGGGATAAAGGTTTGGTTTGGATTGAAACCTAATGTTGATGGGAATAAAGTCAGATTGGTGGGTGGGTGGGTTTGTGCACCATCATTTAGTGTGGTTTAGCTATAATTCACACCCTGCCTCTTTTAATAATGCTGCTTTTTTCTGCAAATTATCAAATACATCTTGTCCTATTCTGTATGCATTTATATTACACATTATTAGGTTTGTTAACGAGTCAGATTCTAATTACTTTTATAACGTGTGAAACTTGTTAGATGTGTATTTGATTGCAATCTTTTAACTATCCTGTATGTTAGATCATATCAATGAATTTTTCAAAAAGTTTAGTTGATTCGTCAACATTTGAACATTTTCAATCAATTGTATTCATAAAAACGTTTACAACATTACTACATTAGTTTACTTTAACTATGTTATTACGTATGTACAATGTGTTTTAGATATTATGTACTTTGTGCCATGAAATTAATATACAATGTGTGTTAACTATTATCTACCTTGTAGCATGATATGATATCTTTTCAACCAGTTAGACTTTTAATTCAATAAATTGCTAATTAAAAAACAAAAAAAATTATTATTATACAAATCACCTCCCATAACTCAAACATGAGAATAACATTGTTCCATTTATGAAAGGGATTAATTAACGGTACAAATCCTCACATATTATCAATTTCTTTACAATGAGATTTGAATCCATAAGGCCTACTCAAATTCTGTTTGCACGAAGTCCATTTGGTATGAAAAACATTATATGTTGCATACAAAAGCTCATATTTAATACACGAAAACAAAAATTTTACGAAACTTACACTATAATCTAACTAGTCTTCAGTCCCGTCCGATGGACGGATAGTCTCAAAATATATATATATCAAAGGTAAATATCAAAATAATAAATAACAAAACAGGTGAAAAATAACAAAACATGAACAAAACAAATTCAAAAGAATAAACCCTTTTGTAGTAGAAGAAAAAGTCATAATCAAATTACAATTTACAACAAACTAAATTAAAAAAGATGAAAAATAACAATAACATAACAATTCAATATCAAATAATAAACAAACACGAACAAAATACCAAAAATAAAATTAAAGTGATATAAAAAAAAACCGTATGTTTTTTTTGTTGAGAAATTTACTTAACTTGATTTGTTTATTAAAGATAGGAAGGAGAGAAATAATATGAATGAGAATGATTAATAAAAATTTAAGTTGTATATATAATAATTTATTGAAGAGTTTTAAGGATATTATATATCTTTAAAATTTAAAAAGATTTGTTTTGATAGAAAAAGATTTATGATAGAGTTTTAAATATCTTTAAATATATATAAAAGAGAAACTTTAATTCATAATTGGAGAAGTATGGACCCTTAGATGAAGTTCAACTTTTAATTAAAGCCATTAGATCAAATGATGATGTCATATACCTTATTTAACTTTTTTAGATTTAATTTTATTTTAATAAATTTAAATGATTATTATTTTCTTATTTAAGTTTGTAGACATTAATAATTAATGTTTTAATGATATAATTATGGAAACTAATATTTTTATATTTTACATCATTTTTCATCTTTAAAATTAATTTTTGATTTTTTTACAATAAATTTTCTTTTTTAATGTAATACGTTTTTATTAAATTATTTTGTATAGAATTTTTATCATATAACGTAATAAAATTTGGTTATAAGTATTTAGTTTTATATCATTAATATTTTATTATTTTTAAATCAATGTTTTGAAAACCGGACCGGATGTCAAACCGGCCTTCTTAATAAAGAACTAAAAAACAAATATGAAGTCTATAGTAAGCTATCACAATTATATATCTAAAAAATAATTGTATGAAAACTGCAATGATATTATGCATAATTTTAAGTTAGATTAACACAACATGCGATATATAGATTGATAATTAAATTGCTTAGTAAATAGTAATTTAGTGGATAACTAAATTATTCGAGCAACACGTTAAAGCACAAGTACAATGATAATGCAGGCATATATGGATGAATGAAAGACATTCAAAGAAACGAAAACCTTAACTAGTGAAACCTCTAATAGATAATATATCCATTTTTCAACTGTATGGTCACTGTTAACCGGAATTTAAACAACCACTAATGTAACTTCATGTTTTTTAGTGGTTTAATTCTTACCTGGTTAAATATTTGTCAACTTATGACATTATAAAAATTTAACATGTCATTAATTATATATGTTTGCCGCGTATTACGCGGGTAATAATCTAGTAATTATCTATTTGATAAGCAAACAAAAAATAAAAAAAAAATCTAGAAAAAAAGAGAGAGCTTTAAGGTTATTAGGAGAGAGTTTTAAACCCAAAAACGACTTTAAGGGGTGCCAAGTGTACCCCCAACCTCCCCTTTTAGTTATAATATAGATAGATAATGACTTGTGACCATAGTTGTCGACTCGTATTTTTCGACTCGACTCGAAATCTGATTTTTTGACTCGTGACTCGAATCGTAAGAGTCAAGACATTTTTATATATTACATAATATAGTATAATTATATATATATATATGTGACGTTTTAAAACAAAATATAAGTTGATTATCTTAATACATTTATCAAAATATTACATATTCAATAATTTTAAGTCATAAACTTCACAGTTTATCCAAATTCGTCACAAAATGTATCAAAATATATTTAATATACAAAATAATATAATTAATAATGTTATAATAAACTAAATGATAAAAAATACAAATGTATATGTATAAAAAGTTAAAAACTATACTTATATAATCATAGAGTCAAGTTATTACGAGAACTAAATATTTGTCGAGAACTGCGAGAACTATTTTAAACCATTAGATAATATTAATCAATGGCTAGTAAATAATATGCATTTAAAACAATAAATAAATGATTAAAAATTGTAAAAGGGTAAATATGGAATTAAAAATTGACTAAAAAAACCGTATCTTCCACATCTCCAATAAATTCGGCACATACAATTTGATGATTCAAATAGTTACGTATTTGATTTCAAAATTTTAAAACACATAATTTTTCTATTTTTTTAAACGTTAACATAATTATCACAAATGTGTAGGTACATATTATTTTTTACAAAGTTCCCAAGTGTATTTAAAAATATTTATAGATGAATTACGTTTACATGTGAACAATTTTTATTAACACATATGGACGATGATGTTCACATGTAAACAATTTTTATATACACATGTGGACGATGATGTTCGCATGTAAACAATACACATGTGTATGATGATATTTACATGTAAAAATCTTTAAGAATTTACACAATTTAATAAATTATTAATGTATTTTATGTTTAAAACTTTAAAATATAAATTTATTAAGATTTAATAAACAACTGGGTAACTGCTTAATCTATTAAAATTATTATTATAGGGATATAAAGTGTCAAATTTTTAATTTTTGCATTTTATGTTTTAGGAGTATAGTATCAGGACTCATTTACAACAAGTAGAGGTGCACAAAAAAACCGGTTAACCGAACCGATGCGAAAGTTAACCTATAACCGTAACCGGTTAGTAACCGATACCGTACAAATCGATTATAGGTTAAGAAAAACCGGCGGTTAGTAATCGATTTGCATTTTCCAAACCAAAAACCGATTAATAATCGGTTAACCGATAATCGATTTTTAATTTAAGTTTTAACCGGTTAATCGGTTTTTGTATATAAATGGGATCGTTTTCTAAATATAATTCCATATTACTGATTATTCGATTGATTGAGCCTCTTTTAGAACCCAGCCATAGCCCAACAACAAAAATAACCCCATCCAGTCCATTAATGAATTACAACCACCAACAATCCAATATAAGTGATAAGCCATCAGGGATCGATCGACTATCTTATAATTCAAGAATTGGGGATATAGCTTTTTAGGATTCTTCAATTATGCAGCCATCACCATCGATTCAACACAAATAATAATCCACAAATCAACACAAATAATAATCTCTTCATAAAATCAATAAATCTCTTTCTCCCATTCAATCACTTTCTTTCTCTTCTCTTCATAAAATCAACACAAATAAACACAAACACACAACCGAAAATCATGGCTGCCTCAAGTACTGCTCACGATTCATCTGATATTTACGCAGCGCACATCAATACTTTGGCGTTTACCGACAAAATAGTGAGTGAATTAGTGAGCGAAGTGATTTGTGTTTGTCTCTTCTAATTCTAAATCCAAATGATGTTGCACAGTCTCTTAATTTATTCGAACTATTTGTTTTAATCGAACTATTTGTTTTAATCAGATTTGTGTTGGGGACTTTTTTCGGTTAACTGGAACTGGTTTACCACTTCGGTTAACCGGTTTTTATAAACCTTAATCGGTTCCATCGATTTGAACTTTTCCATTGAGTAATCGGTTATTAACCGGTATCGATTAACCGGAATCGATTAATTTTTTAAAAAAAAAAACCGATTTCGGTTAATAAAAATAAAAACCGAAACCGGTTAACTTGTTTTTGCACCTCTAACAACAAGAGCACGTAACAATTATTTTTATTAGCATAAATATTACATTATAATTAAACTAAATCTTTTTGAATAATAATAAAAATAAAACTTACGTACAAAATGACTAATCTTGTAATCATAGAGAAAAATGGGTCAAACATTAATTATGGAAACATTTAAGGGATTCAATTAATTAAATCATTATTTATATTCATATACTTATTAAAGTATAATTACCCTTATAAAAAAGGTTCTCGCAGTTCTCCGATATTTTTTGGTTCTCATTTTAACTTTTTACTATAATCATAAACATAAAAACGAACTAAATATAAATATTAGTATTGGATTGGTATTGGTATTTTGTATCAATCAACAACCACCAAATTATTAAAAACTAAACAAATTTAATTTACAAAAGAAATCAAAAATTGATATGATGTAAAGCCGTAAAGATAGTTTTATTCATGTATGCCACGTATGTAATATATTGTATTGTATATCTATAATAATAATAAAATATTGTCTCATGTCTAATCGATGCTAAAAAAACTGCAATAATTGATTTAAGCCAACAACTTCCAAAAATCATTTTCTCTCACAAACAAACACAAATAAAAATAGATCTCAAAACACTTCACAGTTTAGATCTGACAAATTCTTCTCATCTTCTTCTAAAAGAAATTGTAAAACAAAACACACTCAATAATAAACATAAAATTTCACTTATACACCACAAGATAAGGAACGTACGTGTTGTGCTGCTGCTGAAAAGTCTATTAGTATTACTATATTTAAATTGTTGGTGAAAAAATGGAAGGAAGAATCTGAAGGATTACAAAATATCTACAAGAGTGGTCAATGGCCCACCTTTTCTTTGTTTCTTTTTGTTTGAACAGACGTTTTCTTCATTTATCTAGACTCGGTCGAGTTAACGAGTCGCCACGACTCGGACCGAGTTACTCCGAAATACGCGAGTCAGACGAGTCAGGACCTTTTCGAGTCATCCACCGAGTCACCTCGTTTTCACTTTTTTGACTCGACTCGTACGAGTCGACTCGTGACTCGTACGAGTTTGACAACTATGCTTGCATATCATTATCTTTTACAACCTATCTCATTGTATCATAATTAACTAGAGAATGAAGGGAAGAAAAGAGTCTTATATCAAACCAGTTTGTTGATACAAGAATTAACAACTCCTTTATAATTTATAATTAATATTAATATATTTAATAATATGACTTCTAAATTTATGTGTACCAAACATAAACCTCACCTATCACAAAACAATTTTTAGGTGGAACGTGGGCTTGAACACAACACTCAACTCATGTGGTAGGTGGGCTTGGGCAACACTCAAAACTCATGTAGAAAGTGGGCTTGGACCCAATAACACATGTGGAATGGGGAACCTAACTTATAGAATATAGACTAGGACTAGGGTGTCAATGATACAAGTTACTTGAGAGCTACATGAGCTTAGCTTGAAGCGAATCGAGCATTGATAAGCCTGAGTCGATTGAAGCTTAATTTGGCACACGTTTGATAAACGGGCTTGCACTCGAGCTTCAAACACCTAATAATAATGAATATACAAATATTGAGTGGATGAGTGGTCATGTGTATTTATACATCCACTCAATATTCAGGTGGAACTTGAGCGTGGAATAATGTGGATAGCTTTAAACTTTTGAAAGATTTTTATAGCATCAAATATTATAGAGATGTATTTGATCAAGTAACAAAAGTTTCTACAAAAAAACTAACAAAAATGTAAAAACTCCTATAAAATGATAAAAATAGAGAAAAATTCTTATAAAATATTTGAAAACTGTAATAATCTAGTCGTTCTAAAAATTTGCATGGATATAAGGCTTGTGTTAAAAAGTTAGTGCTACGAGTCACTGAAAATCCTGGTTCCGTCACTGACCTTGAACTAATGTCTAAATCTTCTAGACCATCCATCGACCATTCGAATGGATTAATGTCGCCTAAACCACCTAAACTTTAACAAAAAAGTTAATAATCGCAGCAAAACTACAACATTTTACAAACATAGGGTTGTGATCATTTGAAAACTAAAAATTTCGTGAAAACTATAAAACTGGCCAAAACACACTGTGATCTGAATTTAACACAATGTGTTTTTACTGTGTTTTTAGAAAACACATTGTGTTAAGTTCATATCACAGTGTGTTTGAACAATTTTCTGACTTTCACGCGCTATCAAAAACACACTGTGATTTAAAACTTAACACAATGTGTTTTTAGAAAACAAAATAAAAACACATTGTGTTAGATTCAGATCACAATGTGTTTTGGTCAGTTTTCTAGTTTTCACAGAAATTTTAGTTTTCAAATGAACATTTCACTACAAACATAACATGTTAAAAAATAAACAAAAAAGATTATATAGGTGCTCCATTCGAACTAACTTTTGAATCGCTTTGTGTTGGTAAAGTAAAAGTTTAGTTAAATTTACCGGTTACCCCTTGAAAGTAACACGTCCAAATCAAATACATCATAATGAACTATATATTGTCGTATGAACACTTTGTTAATTTATCTAGACCTTCGAGACGTACGTGCGTGACAGCAACGAAATCTTGATTATAGACACAAGGTTAAGGTTAAACAAATGGTCCAAGAATCATGAACCGAGCTTCGTATTTAACTATGATCGATTTTTGTCTTTTTATCAATGTCTTTGCTATATATTATGAGATGGATATACAATGTGACAGAAAAAATTAACAAATATGGCTGCTTATACAATTACCACTGCTGTTATCGTCTTTCTTTACATAATCTCTGCCTCTCAAGCTGCACGTAACTTGAACTCATTCACGGCACAGGATGATTCATCATCGTCTATGGTTAACGCGGTTGGCCTATGTAGCTTGATGATTGAGACAGAAGGCTACACTTGTGAAGAACACACGGTATATATAAGCAATATTTGACATTTTTGTGATATTTTGCATATATATATTGAACCGCTTGATGATAAAGTGTAACTTACACAGAACAAATTGAATCAAAATATTGTTTTAGGTGACGACGAAGGATGGTTACATACTGAGTATGCAACGAATTCCAGCAAGTCGAGATGGTACAAAGGCTAACAAGCCTCCAGTTTTGTTACAACACGGGGTTCTTATGGTAGTTTGTCGTTCTAACTTATACACTAATGTTTTCTTGAGGGGAAACTGATGTTTTGATGTTTATATTTAGGATGGCGGGACGTGGCTATTAAACTCTCCTGATGAATCTCCTGGGTTTGTGTTGGCAGATAATGGTTATGATGTGTGGATAGCCAACACTCGTGGAACTAATTTTAGTCGTGGCCATACGTCACTTAGTCCTAGTGATCCGGTCTATTTTCTTTGTCATGTCACATCTTTGGTTTTCTAGAGAGTTGTAACATTTTTTGGTTCTCTGAACTGTAAGTTGTAACTTTTAGCTATGTTTGCAGGCCTATTGGGAATGGTCATGGGATGAATTAGTAGAGTTTGATCTTCCGGCAACAATCCAGTTTGTGCACGATCAAACGGGCCAAAATCTACATTATGTTGGTCATTCCTTGGTAAGTTTGCATAACACCAAATGGTGGTGTCACTAATAGTGCTGTGAAGCCTTTTGTCCTATAAACCGTTGCTAATTATGTTTTGATTTGTGTATCAATGTGACATATATGATGATTTATTAGGGAACTTTGATTGCGTTTTCTGCATTTTCAAAAGACCAGACATTGAATATGTTGAGATCAGCGGTGTTGCTTAGCCCCATAGCCTATTTAGGCCAAGTGTCGTCAACTCTTGCTCAAGCTGCCGCCGATGCTTTCCTAGGAGAGGTAAATCTCTCCTTTTTCACTGCTTTGAAACAGAACTTTGTCATTTAAACGTTATCTCCTTTTATAACAGGCGTTATATTGGTTAGATGTCCATGAGTTCGCTCCAAGAGGGTAAGAACGTCGCATTTTAGTACCTAGCTTACTCCTGTTCCTACTAAAGTGACTAATTCTTATAATCATTTGTATACAGCCAAGCTGTTGTTGATCTTCTGAGTGCAATTTGCAAGATGCCTGGCAACGATTGTAGTAACTTGATGACATCTTTTACGGGTACTTTTGGCATAAACTTACACATCTGTTACACTGTAATAAAACCAACATAACCAAATTTGTTGTTTCGGGTTGAATGCAGGGCAAAACTGTTGTGTTAACTCTTCCATGACGGATAAGTTTCTTGAACATGAACCGCAGTCTACTTCAACTAGGAACATGGTCCATCTTGCTCAAAGTACAAAATATATTCTATGCAATTTTGTTACTCTCTCCGTCTCATTTTAAATGTCCAAGTCTGACTTTTTGAGTCTTTGTCTTTAAACTTTGACCGTAAAGCCCCCACCTTCAATTTTCGTAGCTATGAAACCCACGAGCTTCAATTTTCAAGCAAATTCTCAATTCTTTGGTATATGTTTTCCCAAGTGCAAAAAAGTAGACTACATAAAAGATTTTAATTTAAATAACTTAGGTTTTCAAATTTGTAAATAATGTTAAACACGTTTGTTTGGTAGTGTACGGATAAAAAAAAGTTGATCTATAGATCATCATCCTTTGATTAAGTTTTGTTATCGATGATTGTTATTTAAAATTTGTACAGTGATCCGTAGAGGGACTATTACAATGTATGACTATGGCAACACTGATGATAACCAAAAGCATTACGGGCAATCTACACCTCCAGTTTATGACATGGGAGGCATACCCAAAGACTTTCCAATGTACTTGAGCTATGGAGGGGCTGACGACCTCTCAGATGTTGAAGATGTCAAAACGCTGCTTGAAAACGTCAAGGATCACGACCCGGATAAGCTAGTCGTACAGTACAAGAAAGATTATGCACATGCTGATTTCGTTTTCGCTGCAAATGCTAAAGAGGTTGTCTATGACCCTGTAATGGCATTTTTCAAGCTCCATTAGAAAACATTAATTGTTGTATTTTCAGAAAACATTTAGTAAATTACATATTTTGATTTATATATATTATATATATATATATATATATAGGGGTGGGTTATTTATAGTACAAGCATTTAAAAAAGTACAAAAAGTACAAGGTTTTTCCTCCTTCTTCTTCCTTCTTCCTTGTTCCTTCCATCTCCACCACCACCACCACCACCATGATCATCTCCGACCACCACCATGATCCTCCGGCGACGGCGACCATCTTCGGCGAGACTTACACATGTGTAAGTTAACTTACATATGTGTAAGTTAACTTACACATGTGTAAGTTAACTTACACATGCGTAAGTTAACTTTTCGACGAGAATCAGGTTCGTTTTCGGGTGGATACGGTACGGGCCAGAGTCCCTTATCCGTTCTAAACTGACCGTCAAAGGACGCATATGGGAATCGTATGGATTTGATGGGCGGCGATCCAAGAGATGGTGACGGTTTGCTACGGTACGGGAGAAGCCCTTGCTGCCGGCGTCGGCGCCGTGGTTGGGGTGGTCGGAGATGATGGTGGCTGGTGGTGGTTGTCTCGCGAAGGAAAAAACCTAGAAATTTTAAACCCTAAAATGCTAAAAAAGTTGTACTTACACATGTGTAAGTTACTTACACATGTGTAAGTAACTTACACATGCGTAAGTTAACTTACACATGCGTAAGTTAACTTACACATGCGTAAGTTAACTTACACATGCGTAAGTTAACTTACATATGTGTAAGTTAACTTACACATGCGTAAGTTAACTTTTCGACGAGAATCAGGTTCGTTTTCGGGTGGATACGGTACGGGCCAGAGTCCCTTATCCGTTCTAAACTGACCGTCAAAGGACGCATATGGGAATCGTATGGATTTGATGGGCGGCGATCCAAGAGATGGTGACGGTTTGCTACGGTACGGGAGAAGCCCTTGCTGCCGGCGTCGGCGCCGTGGTTGGGGTGGTCGGAGATGGAAGGAAGAAGGAGGAAAAACCTTGTACTTTTTGTACTTTTTTAAATGCTTGTACTACAAATAACTTTCCTCTCTCTCTATATATATATATAGATATATATATATATTGTGTAAGTTATATTACTATTTTATTAATTTTATTTATTGATATGATTATTTTTAACAACACCAAGATTTGTATTGATAAAGTCATTTTTGATGTTAACGCAATATTTTTTTTTAACATATATTAGATATAGATAATAAAAATAGATAGATATAGATAATAATAATAATAATAATAATAATAATAATAATAATAATAATAGAATTATTTAATATAATAATAATTATTATAATTAAGGGGCATTAGTGTTCGTATTTTTCCATGTGTTTACGTAGTCATGGACATAGTTATAACATTAATTAATTTATTTATTTGGATTATATCATATGATGGATATTTATACTTATTAGTTAATTTAATTAATTTATTATTTGGATTATATCATATGATGGATATTTATACTTATTAGTTAATTTAATTAATTTATTATTTGGATTATATCATATGATGGATATTTATACTTATTAGTTAATTTAATTAATTTATTATTTGGATTATATCATATGATGGATATTTATACTTATTAGTTAATTTAATTAATTTATTATTTGGATTATATCATATGATGGATATTTATACTTATTAGTTAATTTAATTAATATTATTTGGATTATATATATGATGGATATTTATACTTATTAGTGTTATTATAATTAATTTTGATATTGATGAGCGAGAAGGTTAACTTAAATTCCTAACAAGTTTTAAATTTATAAAGTACAAGGTTAACTTCTCTACTACACTCACTCACGGGCAGTGGACCCGTTCGTTCATAGTATAGTAAATAGGTAAGACCAGGATCGTTCGCAGGGACTATGTCTAAGAAAGTAGCTAAGAAAAGCTAGGGATGTCTAAGAAAATGTCTAAGAAAGTAGCTAGGTGTAATTCTAGGATTTGGGGGTTTGTCACGATTTAAATAAAACTAAAATAATAAAAGCATTAATTGATTAATCTAGCAAAACAATAATAATTAAAACATTGCATCTACTTGGAACAGTTCACATGCCATGATCATTTAGAAAGCAGTTTAGATATGTTGAACAACTCTTCTCACGTTCGGATTCTCGTTAGATTCACCAAACTACTTAGTAGAGCTGTCGTTAGACTCACACTACCCTATAAACAGATTCTCGTTAGATTCACCAAACTACTTAGTAGAGCTGTCGTTAGACTCACACTTACCCTATAAACAGATTCTCGTTAGATTCACCAAACTACTTAGTAGAGCTGTCGTTAGACTCACATACCCTATAAACAGATTCTCGTTAGATTCACCAAACTACTTAGTAGAGCTGTCGTTAGACTCACACTACCCTATAAACAGATTCTCGTTAGATTCACTAAACTACTTAGTAGAGCTGTCGTTAGACTCACACTTACCCTATAAACAGATTCTCGTTAGATTCACCAAACTACTTAGTAGAGCTGTCGTTAGACTCACATACCCTATAAACAGATTCTCGTTAGATTCACCAAACTACTTAGTAGAGCTGTCGTTAGACTCACATACCCTATAAACAGATTCTCGTTAGATTCACCAAACTACTTAGTAGAGCTGTCGTTAGACTCACACTTACCCTATAAACAGATTCTCGTTAGATTCACCAAACTACTTAGTAGAGCTGTCGTTAGACTCACACTACCCTATAAACAGATTCTCGTTAGATTCACTAAACTACTTAGTAGAGCTGTCGTTAGACTCACATACCCTATAAACAGATTCTCGTTAGATTCACCAAACTACTTAGTAGAGCTGTCGTTAGACTCACACTACCCTATAAACAGATTCTCGTTAGATTCACTAAACTACTTAGTAGAGCTGTCGTTAGACTCACACTTACCCTATAAACAGATTCTCGTTAGATTCACCAAACTACTTAGTAGAGCTGTCGTTAGACTCACATACCCTATAAACAGATTCTCGTTAGATTCACCAAACTACTTAGTAGAGCTGTCGTTAGACTCACACTACCCTATAAACAGATTCTCGTTAGATTCACTAAACTACTTAGTAGAGCTGTCGTTAGACTCACACTTACCCTATAAACAGATTCTCGTTAGATTCACCAAACTACTTAGTAGAGCTGTCGTTAGACTCACATACCCTATAAACAGATTCTCGTTAGATTCACCAAACTACTTAGTAGAGCTGTCGTTAGACTCACATACCCTATAAACAGATTCTCGTTAGATTCACCAAACTACTTAGTAGAGCTGTCGTTAGACTCACACTTACCCTATAAACAGATTCTCGTTAGATTCACCAAACTACTTAGTAGAGCTGTCGTTAGACTCACACTACCCTATAAACAGATTCTCGTTAGATTCACTAAACTACTTAGTAGAGCTGTCGTTAGACTCACATACCCTATAAACAGATTCTCGTTAGATTCACCAAACTACTTAGTAGAGCTGTCGTTAGACTCACACTACCCTATAAACAGATTCTCGTTAGATTCACTAAACTACTTAGTAGAGCTGTCGTTAGACTCACACTTACCCTATAAACAGATTCTCGTTAGATTCACCAAACTACTTAGTAGAGCTGTCGTTAGACTCACATACCCTATAAACAGATTCTCGTTAGATTCACCAAACTACTTAGTAGAGCTGTCGTTAGACTCACACTACCCTATAAACAGATTCTCGTTAGATTCACCAAACTACTTAGTAGAGCTGTCGTTAGACTCACATTACCCTATAAACAGATTCTCGTTAGATTCACTGTTATGCATTAAAACCTGAGTTTTGTAACTATGACTTTATCTTTTATGCAAGTCAAGATTCTTCTAGGGTTCTAAAAGTCACTTGACACTAATTATTCTAGTCACCCGGATCCGGTTTCTGTTCGCCAGATCAACTAGAATAACCTAATAAAACACATGTTCAGTTGAGTCAAATTATTAATTAACCATCCCCCGCTCAGTTATAAGTCAAGAGACCACATTAATTATAGTCCGATTAATGTTTCACAAAACAGATTAAATGACTCTAAGGCCTTAGCGCAAACTCGACCCAAACAAATCAGTAAAATAAGTTTGTATATGAAAATTAATAACATTTGCCTGACTCAATAAACATGGATCTGCGACAAGCATAGAAACGGTTCAACAATCTAATATAGAAAACTATCACGACATGATCACATTATCCAAATAGATGCAAAACTACTTAGCTACTCATGGCAAAACAAATAACCCTAACAATTATTAATATAAATAAATCCATAAAAATAATTGTCAAACAAATAGTCTTGCAATTGTAACCCTAATAACAATAATAAAAGTAAAAGAGAGATCAAACTAATAATAGGGATATCGAAGTCACGCAGTCCGTATCCTTCTTGGCCGCTCCTCCGAATCAACACCACGAACCCTAATTAATTTGACCTAATAATTATTTGTTGAATGATAATTGTTGTTGAGAATTGATGTTTGATCTTCCAGATGACATGGAAGTGTTACGAGGGTTTAGATCTGATGAAAATACCCTAGAATAACCCCCAAAGTCGTCTGGAGGAAGCAAGCTGCGGCTCTTAGGGTTTAGGGGGTATTTATAGGTTTAAGGCAAAACCCTAGCTGGCCGACCTACTCCCAGCGGCGCTGGTGAAGTCCCAACGGCGCTGGTAAAGTCCAGGATGACTTCCAGCGGCTCTAGAGTGAAAAGAGCGGCGCTGTAGGCTTCAGATTCAACACGAAAGTTGTAGATCTTTCTCTCGCCTTTCCGTGGATAGCTTACTCGTCAGAAACGGAGTCTGTATGAAGAAGTTATGCCCGAAATACTAACATGTGGTCGTATCCTTCTTGTTGGCCTCAAACTCTTCATGTTCCGCTTGCTAGTCTTCGTCCAAAAGTCTTGTGGCTTCGTGTTAAGTTGAGTAGAGACGTTTGACTTCACTTGCACGCCTTGTGAACCTATCATAACATGTCATCCAATTAAGTACCAAAAGTCCACATTTCTTAACTCATTTAAGCATCAAAACACGGCCTAATGATATAGGAAATAATCACAAAATGGACGCTCATCATATACCCCCACACTTAAGTCTTTGCTTGTCCTCAAGCAAATAGTCCAAGAAAATAAATCGATGATGAGCGGACAACTTAAGTGTTTAAGTTATTCTATTTTATAAAACATTTCAAAGAAAAGTCATGCAAAATGTTTTGAGAAAGCTTTAGACAAAATCAGTAAGCCATAGCTAAAGGTAAGATAATCAGTCAATCAAAACTAAAAGTCAACCTTATATTCGTGTTAATACCTCTAAAACCGTTCTATAATTCCTCATGTCTTACAGCTCAATCTTACTTCCTTCTGCTGACTAGTTAAGCACTTAATTAAGGTTTGTATAGCAATCAGATCTACTAGCTACTAGCAAGGCATTTATATCATATCGTTTGTGTACTTGTGAGTCACTACTTAGACATACTCTCACACTACAGTCATGCTCGCTAGCTAAACACTAAAGCAGTTATACGATATTATCATCTTTAATAGTTGAGACAGCGGTGACAGGTCGGTGGTTCCCAGTCGCAGAGCGATATAACTCAACTAATGGTTAGAGTTTATACCTTACATCAAGACAGCGGTGACAAGTCGGTGGTTCCCCACGCGCATAGCGACATAACTTGATGCGTATAGATTTTACTCGTTTTTAGTTCTTTGAACTCTTTTTATTAATCTACCGATTGCCTTTCTTAAGATTACTACATTATTCATGCAATAGACATTATCAGAGACCCCAGATGACTCATACACTTACTCCGCATGCAACTAGTTCACAATCAATAGTGTAAGAATTAAGGCGAACCATACGTCTAAACTAGTTCCTACACAAGCATGTATAATTAAGTCCAATTAATACACCTATACTAATGACTAGATATCTCTAATTGCTAGGCATATTAAAGTTCGGTTAAATGTGCTATGGCAAACATAATCGCATACAGTTTCAGTCTAAGCTCTAATCCAGTTGGAAGAATGAACAGCCACAAATCTATAGTTAAACTAACAGTTCTAACTAACCATTCATCTACCAAGCTAATATTGCTTAGTTATCGTCATCTTTTGTCTATTTGCAAAGCTTATATTCTCAAAATGATTTTCAGACACAAGAAAAATTCGAAATTTGCATGAATTAAGTAGTAGAAAACTTATGATTATTCAAACAATTAAACCACGGGTTTTTCCTATTCCATCCCCCCACACTTAAATTGTACAACGTCCTCGTTGTACTAAACATAACATAATGAAAAGGGTAATAGGAAAAACACGAAAATAAAGGATTAACGAAACTTCTCGGGCTTAGATTGCATGAATTGCTGTTGAAGATGGCATTTATGGAGCGACTTGAATGATGTTGAACTTCAAAAACTTGAGTCGGCTCCATTTGATGGCGATCCATTGATGCTTCTCCATCTCATTTTCTTTTTGGTATTTTCTGATTTTTTTTTTTTTTGGATTTTTGGGTTTTTCTGATTTTTTTTTGGTTTTTGGTGATCTCGATGTGCTAACGGAGGTTTGAGCGGCTCTTAATAAGTGTTGGGTGATTGAGATGGGTTAGGAATGTGTTTACAAGGTTTAAAATGAAGTTCGAACAGCCACTGGACCTCTGAGCGGCGCTGGCAAATGGCTGAGCGGCGCTGGAAGAACTGCTGCTGTTCTGAGCGGCGCTCAAGTGGTCCTAGCGGCGCTGGTGGGTCCTGGAGCTCAAAATCAAAGTTGTAGCTCTCTCTTTCCCGGTTCCGTGGCCTGGTCACTCGTTGAAAACGGACATCGGATGAAAAAGTTATGGCCAAAATACCAAGACAGCGCCAAACTCTTCATATCAATCATTTCTCCTCCGCCTTGAGCGTTGAATCACGAACCGATGCTTCTCCACACCGTCACTACACCTCTTTGATCTTGTGTAACCTTGTTCCTTGATGTTCTCCTCCTCACCACTTGCAATAATCTACAAAGCTCATGACTAACCTGTCGTCTACACATCTAAATCAAAATATCAAAATTGAAAAGACAAAACAAAAATGAAAAACACGATTACTTGCTTGTTCAACCGAAATAGAACAAGAAGCAATATTATTATTAAACAAAATAACCTAATGCATGAAAAATAAAACACGGACATGGGTTGCCTCCCAAGAAGCGCTAAATTTACCGAGTCTTCAGCCGGACTCATTCCCCAAATTTACCATGGTGGGGTCTTAAACGCCCCTACACTTAAAGTGTCGGGCGGTTTACGCGAATACGGTGAGTAAAATATGAATCTAATCTTAGTCATTACCCATACCATTTCATTCACCTTCTCAAAATTCCCTTTCAAGATGTTCAAATCATTATTTTCCCTTACAAAACTCATCTTAAAAATGTATCCGTATACCATTTCAAGAATACCCTTATGACACAGGACCTTCAAGTATTTCATGCTAAGACTTATGTCCGTCCATTCCAAAGGGTCGGGAGCTAGGGGGTCCGGGGCTAGGTTCAAGAATAAACAGTAATGCATAAAATTACTACTAGCCCTAATCTTAACCAATTCAATGCATTCTAAACTATTTAAAGCATAAAAGGTTAGAAAGCTCCCTGAATAACCCAGCTCGGGTTGCAAATCATCTCGACTAGTATCCTCGCATTTCTCCATTTTGAGAGTCGTATCCCCTTTATCCGGCTCCTTCTTTCGTGCCATGATCTTCTTGAAATATGTCAGCTGCTTTGGCACTCCTGCAAACAAATCGAAGGAAAGCATGTTAGCAAATAATAAATCAAATAAGTTCGAATGCTTACCTGTTTCACGCTCCATTTGTTGTAGAAAAATGATCCGGATCTGATTGAACTTCCATTCCTGGGTCAAAACAATTTCAGAACGCAAATACATCTGAAACGGAGCTGCCAGCGACGCTGGTTGTTGATCTGTAGCCACCAGCGGCGCTGGTTGCTGTCTGGGCCAGGTTCCTGTTCTTCGATCTTCTTCTTGATCTTTAATCCTTCAATCTTGGGGACCTGCCAATTATTCTCAGGTAAAAATGTAAAATCAAAGAATGGTTTTGAGAACTTACCTGAATGAGTGAATATAGGATTCACTTTGTCTCGAGTCGGCGGTATTATAGACTCCCCCACACTTAAAGTGTTGGGAGGTCTAAACTTAAAGAGTGAGAAATCCTCGAGTCGGACGTTGGACTTCTCCCGACTGATGTCTTCCCGTTCTTCCTTATGAGCTTCAATGTCGGGTGGCACTTTCCTAATGGTGGATACAATCTTGGTTTCCATGGTCGGTGTCGTCACTAACTCTTCATCCCAAATGATTTCAAGCTCGTCTTCCTATTCGGCTTCATCGCATACAACTTCACCTTCTTCCTCCAATTCCACATCAACACGGTCAATCCAATTCTCCTTACTCGACTCGTGCGGTTCCGGATGTGGTATGTTATAATCGTCCCCATTCAAATCTTCTTGGTCTCCTCGCCTTGGGTTTGATTCTTCTTGCTTCATCTCTACTTCTTCTACAATCCTCTCTTCCTCTTCTTCAAGTGCCTCGTTGTTTGTTGGGGATTCTTCACCCATTGCATCGTTTTTGTAATTTCCTACAAAATCATAAAAAGAAGAGAACTCTCTTTTCACAAGTTTGATAGGATCCGGGCACTTTCCTTTGCTCGATTCAGCCTCAAGTAGATTGATTTCCCGATTATAAACGTGTTAGGCGTCATCGGCATTCAATGGTTGAGCAAGGAATGAGTTTTCGCGCGAACTGGAGCTGCCAGCGACGCTGGATATTCCCAACGGCGCTGGTGTTAGTCACCAGCGGCGCTGGCTCTTCCGAAACAGCTTCCGATTTATTGATTTCTTCCGTTTCCTCTTCGTTTGGCTCCCGTGTGACCTGCACTTCACCATCAGTTGACGAAACGATATCCACATCAACAAGCTTCCTCTTGTTTGGTTCCGGATGTGGTGATTCACTTTGATTCAACTCCTCTTGTTTCGGGATTACATACTCTTGTTCCTCCTCGACTCCTTGAAAGATTGTCCGCTCCTCGGTGCTTGAAGTAGCCTCAACTTGATTGATTTTGCACTTATTAGCGATTTGGGCTTCGTCGGCACCTTGAAAACGAGCTGAAAATGATAAATCGCGAGAATCCGGGCTGCTGTCGGGGCTCCCAGCGCCGCTGGGAGTATCCCAGCGGCGCTGGAGGCTCCAGACCGTTGTCAGATTCTTCGATTTTGTTTGTTTCGCCTTGCTCTTGCTCCTTTGTAAATTATGATTTTCAAAATATACCCTTATTAATTATTAAACAAATAGGAACCCTTGGATGAATTTCATCTTTGATTTAGAAACCATTAGATCAAATTTAATTATTTCATCTTTATTAAATGACAATATTAATACTTATACTTTATATGATTAGACAAAATATATCCCTTTTAAATTAATATTAGTGATGAAAAATGTAAATTAGTGGTGCAAAACAAAAAAGTGTAAATTATGATTTTCAAAATATACCCTTTTTAATTATTATAATCTACCATAAGTAATAATATGTAAATCCTTCAAATCTCATTGACAAAAATAATGTCCGAGTTATCCTTAGCATTCTGTTTAATTATGAAAGACTAATAAACTAAATTTGTATATAAATCACGTATTGAAAAACTAAGTTAGGGAAAAATCTCCAAATCCCAATTATTTATCACTATTTTTTTGTTACGTTTTTTTTTCTCTTAGGTTTTTTTATAACTATTAGATTATGATGACTTTCAAATGAAACTAAAAAAATCATACAAAAAACAAAGAAATATAATTATATAAAGAAGATTTTTTTTATAAATAAAGTTAAATCATCAATATATGACATACATAATAAAAATATTCATTTGTTTGATGTATCTAATTTATGTGAGGTCATTTTAATTTTTTATTACTTTTGAAATAGTAACTGTATTTTTTTTGAACGACATACTATTCAATCATTAATTTTAAACTATACAAAAGTATGAGATGGAAACCAGGAATTCTAAAAAATCCCCAATTAATTCACCCTATAAATTTAAAAAGTAGATTCGAACGCAGGTGGAATTTTCCAATGTCAAAGACCTTACTAACAAAAGTTTATTTATATATATCATGACTCATGAGACTTAAAAAGTAACAATGTGATGACTCAATTTTATAATATATAACTACATGATTGAAAAATAAACATTTTCAAAATAAAAAAATGATATACCCATTAATTTTATAAATTATATGAACAAAATTAAATTTTATTGTTAAGCATTACTAATAAAACAAATTAAGAAGTATACATTATTTTATCTGTCTCAAAATAAGCGTGAGATTTATATTATTTTTTAAAAACTACTAAGTTATCATAGTTTTCAAAAAAAAGTAAAAAATCAAACAAAAAAAGAAAAAATATATATAAAGA
>CM067174.1:24361056-24386056 GCA_034093135.1 Erigeron breviscapus
TAAATCTAATTTAATTCCTATTTATAATCAAAGCCAATGACCTAACATGCATGCAAATATAGCAAACTAAAATAGATAAACATAAATGAATTAATACGATTAATTCATTTAGACAATTAATCTAGTTTAATCGTCTAAAGACTAATACCATCAATTAAAGCGGAATAATTAACGAAACAATTAAATCTAATTTAATTCCTATTTATAATCAAAGCCAATGACCTAACATGCATGCAAATATAGCAAACTAAAATAGATAAACATAAATGAATTAATACGATTAATTCATTTAGACAATTAATCTAGTTTAATCGTCTAAAGACTAATACCATCAATTAAAGCGGAATAATTAACGAAACAATTAAATCTAATTTAATTCCTATTTATAATCAAAGCCAATGACCTAACATGCATGCAAATATAGCAAACTAAAATAGATAAACATAAATGAATTAATACGATTAATTCATTTAGACAATTAATCTAGTTTAATCGTCTAAAGACTAATACCATCAATTAAAGCGGAATAATTAACGAAACAATTAAATCTAATTTAATTCCTATTTATAATCAAAGCCAATGACCTAACATGCATGCAAATATAGCAAACTAAAATAGATAAACATAAATGAAATAGAGGGATTAAGGGTTCTTTATATAGGCATAGAAAACCCTTAACTTTCATTCTTTGAATCAATGTGGGATAAGGAAACCGAGTTTCCTTCTCCCTCTCTCCTTGTTTCGTTCGACCGCCCCTATGGGGCTATCCATGGGACAAATTCGTTTGGTCCATGATCAAATGGATTGGTCCATGGTGCTTAGGTATCCGATCCAATTTTTATCCGATGCGCGGTTTCGACGCGAAAATCATTTCCAAATCTATTTTTGGAAAGTTCTTATATTTTACATATTTTCACAAGTTCAACTAGCCTTTCATTGTTCTTCGCGTGTGACCCTTCTTGGATCATGTATAAACGGCCATATAAATTTCGTTGAGATATTTCCATAATTCTAACACTCCCACTTGGGAATCTCTCTAATGAAAAACAAGTATACTGACACCGAACGTTCGTCTAGCACCACGACGATGCCCCCAGAAATATATGACTATATACGTTCATGACAATTATCAACTCTTGATTATTGTACATTAAAAACTTGCCTTTTTAATGTTTTGGTCAAATGTTTATATCTCCCTCTATGCTTCTGATGCGCACATCAAGCCATGAGACGCGGATACGCTTCATACTCATATAGCTTGATTTAGTTTCTCGATATCATTGAATAGAAATGATTTAAACCAAAAACACTTACTAAAAATGAATTCTAGTAATGTCCCGGGGTACGGCCGTACACTTCTATCATTTCCACTCATCGAGTGGCCGCGTGCCATCTTATCCAATCTAGGCGAGCAAATCCTTTATTGACTACATACGTCTCTTCCATATTTCACCACATATCCAAAACATCCCATACTACTGTCGGTTAAGTTCCAGGTTCGGTACTGAATCAAAATATGTGACTACGTACTCTGAGACACGCCTATGCATCTCAAGTCTAAGGACACATAAACATGACCACTTCTCGATACTTATCTATGTCTACGATCCACGTGATTTTCTCGAGGAGCAGGTCAACCAATATTCAAAATCTTCCCTTTTGAATACTTGTGAAATGATACATCAACCTATATATCGACCTTCACAATTACTTTCACCATTTCACTCCCATGACAACGATTAGTAATGGATCTTTAGTTTAGAAATTGCTTTACGCAACTTCACGGATATGTTTTTAAACATGCAAACATGGAGCTCAGAAATGCAAGAACTGAAATGAAAAGTGCAATTCATATCGTCTTTAAACATCTCCGATCGGCTCCGATATCTAAATAAACCACAGGAAGGTATTTGTAAGAGCATACCTAACTTTTATGCCTTTGACTATTAGGTCTTCTCTTACAATCTTCTTTTCAACTGCGTTGAACCCTCATGGAATATTTCACACAATCTCTATTATGTGCTTATGGACTCATTCAGAGTGATACTCTTATTGCGTCACAATATTCCTTAATTGTAATACTTGATGAATTCATTATGTGTCTTTGAAAAGACATGGAATGATTCTATCCAAATGCAGAAATCTACTTTCCCATTATAGCATTACAATGCTTACTTTTATCTTACCTCATTTAGTAAAATTCTATAAACTTGAATTTCCCACAACTTTTAATCACCATTATAATAATTAATGCTTTGTAAGATTCTTGCAATATCTTACTTATCTTGTACACAAGATATAGTCATTAATTAACCTCTTCCTTTGACCAAAAACTCTTAATAAGAATTTCCAATCACATAACGCACTGCTTTTCTTAACCATTCCTATGATTCTAGATTTATGTGTGTCATTTCCATATTTACTCGTACCTTCAAGTTTTAATTTGGAAACGTCTCACATTAATTTACCCATCAAAACACATATGTTGGTTATGTCGTTTAAAAGGATATTTAACAAGAAATTTCCTCTTATTACATGACCTTCATAAAGAGTACTCTTATGAACAATCCTTTCAAGATATTATTTTATCGCATTTCGTCCTCGCTATCGATAATTTCATATCTTGAATTCCTTTTAAGATATCTCTTGATATCTGAAGGATCCAAGAATTATATCTTAACTTATGTTCATTATATTCTATCTATAACGAGCTTACAAGAACCCGCTATGTATGATAGATAGTATTCTTATAATATTTATGATCCTTGAATGAACTAAAAGTTCTATCAATCCTTCAATAAATGTTATTGTGTTTTCCTTTTACATCTTTCTTCAAGATCACTTTCTCAAGTACTTAACGTATTTTTCTAGGTAAGAATCCTAAGAAGAATTATGATTCGTCATCCTTCCTTAAATCTCAAGAATCTCAAAAGGATTCTCAAATTTATTAAACAAGGTTATTCGCTCCCACTTAATCCAAGAACTTACAAGAATTCTTCGATTTAATAAGTATCGAATCTCGCTCCCACTCAATCTAAGATTTAACAAGAATCCTTGATCTTAATGAGTTCAAGACTTTACTTATTTTGGGTCGAAATAGTTAAGACCTAGACTCGATCCTTTCGAATCAAAGTTGTAAGATCTATCGTGGCTAACTCACGTGATCCTCTAACTTATGAAACTTCGATCTCGTCCGAATATCTCATAATCTTCTTTGATAGAATCTAAGTGGTGCAAGTCACAAGATAATGTTACTTTGGATTATATCAAGTCACATCTAGAGTGTGTCCCGATTCGGAAAAATACTTTCAAACAAGTACTTATAAATCATCCAAAACAATCATATATATAAACAATCAAAAGTAGTAACGACAATTTTCAATAAATGCCCAAGATAAATAAAGCTAAGAAGAGTAACTTTATTAAAACCATAAAGATTCATAAAATGAATCTAATATCCATAAGCATTCATAAAAGTAAAAACTCGACTAAAGCGAGATACTAAAATTGTCTTAAATAAACAAAAATTAAGATTCAACATTTATTAATAAATGCTCTTCAAAACATCCGAGCTTTGAATCTTCATTCTTGCTTTCACTACTTCCCTTCCGATCCTAAAAACATTTCAAACAAATGTTTAGATTGATAATATAAATCAACGATTCAAAGGAAATGATAGTTTACATAAAGAGATACCTAATTTGGAGCTTCCCTTTCCCTTAGCTTTTGCAAGCTCAGCGAGATAGTCAGGGCAATTACGCTTCCAATGTCCTACTTTTCCACAATGAAAACATGTAGCATCTTTCGCACGTGAATCTCTTTTTCTCCTCTTGCGTGAAACGGTCTTTGAGGCATCTCGCTTGCCTTGATTTCCATTTCTCCACTTCTTCTTCTTGACGCCTCCTTCAGCAATTTGCAAGACCACTGGAGTCTTGGCTGGCATAGCATCTTCAGCCGCTCTCAACATTTGATGCAGCTCAGAGATACTTTTCTTCCACCCTTGCATGTTGTAATTCATTACAAATGCATCATAGTCCTTTGTAAGTGAATTCAAAGTGAGATTCACCGCAAGGTCTTGAGGAATGGGTGATCCGAATCGCTGAAGGTTATTAAGGTGACCTTCCATATTAAGGACATGTTCACTTACCGATTGCCCTTTGATGTGTCTCAATATATACATATTTTCCCACATCTTATTTGGACGTTTTAGGCACGGTTGATGGCCGTTTATACATGTTTTATGGTGCTTTATGGTATTTGCTAGTGATTTCAGGTTTAAGGCAGGTATTTCACTCACAAATGGTAGAAAACGACTTAGGAATGGTCCAAAGGCACTAACGGATGAAGAATGGTCGAAAACAAAGTTAAAATGGTGAAACCAGGCAAAAGTCGCGGCGCGACCAGTAACCTCGCGGCGCGAGCTCACAAGAAAAGTCGCGGCGCGAGTTTTTGGTCTGCAGTCCTCTGTTCGAATTTTGGAAGATCTCGCGGCGCGACCCGTGTACCTCGCGGCGCGACCCGTGTACCTCGCGGCGCGACTTCGAGCTGACAACATGTTTTTCTCTCTCCTGGGGTATAAATACCAACACCCACTCAACCCTAAACCTAATCTTGGATACCACAGCCTACACACTTTTCTTCCAGACGATTTTTAGGGTTTTTCAAGGGTTTTCACTACTCCAACATCATTTGAAGACTTGAAGATTAATTTTGATTCTAGATTAGTGATTGTAGCTCGGTTGTAACCTCGATTTGGATTATTACTTCATCCTTGGTAACTATGTTCTCCTTGTTATTTGAATCTCTAGTTATTTTCATTATGAGTAGCTAAATCTCTATACATCTATGAAGATGAAGTGAAACAATTAGTTATGGTTGCATAATATTTTGAATTCAAGTTGGTTTTACTTAACATTTTGTCAAGATCTTAATGAAGTGATTTCTTCTATTTAAACTCGTGTTCTTGGTGATATTTGTGTTCTTCGATAGTGGTACTAGTTGAATGCAAGTATTATTTGAGTTGTTTGTCTATGAATAACTCTTGCTAGGTCATGGTATGATAGTAAATGATACAAGTTGAATAGAAATTACTTTGTTAAGTGGATTTAATGGTTGGTGGTACCACGTTTCTTTCACAAAGATAAAATTGTTATTTAAATAATCAAATAAACTAGTTAGTTCAAGGAATTGTAGCAGGGGTGGTGGTACCACTTGTTGCAAGAAATTGCATTGATTAGGTGATTGAGTCGATTTTACAAACGGAGTGCACGCCGGTTGTGTTTTGTCTTGTCACGATTATTATCACCAACATTAAAGAATTTTGAGCTTAACCCATATGCAACCTAGACTTTTTGTGTAGCGGATTCGACATAGATGGCTTTTTAATTATTTGTCACAACTCCAACTATTTTCGTGTGCTCTCGATTGACGCCGGTTGAGTACTTTTATTTACTTGTTGATTACATAGCTTTCAGAAACGCAAAGTGACAATTCGGTCACAAACCAAACTTTCTCTTGATTTACATTTTAACAACCTTTAGTACAACAATCAGTCCTTGTGTTCGATCCTGGTCTTGCCAGTTAGCTATATTATATACGAACGGGTACACTGCCCGTAAGTGTGTTGTAGTCAGTTAGCGGTAGATCTTGTTATAAATTTTAAACTAGATTTCACACATCAAGTTTTTGGCGCCGCTGCCGGGGATTGATTTTAAGTACTTTTGGTTGAGATTCTGTGAATCGATCCTTTTTCGTGCTTCGCACGGAGAAGTTACTTGCTTTATTTCATTTTATTTTGCTTTAAGTGTACCCTAGGTGCTATTAAGGTTTGTTTGTTGTGTTGTGTTCGCAGAATATTTCCAGGTAGTGGATGAACACTCGAACTTCTGGGAGACCATTAGTGAAGGCCACATCCAATCCTGAAAAACTCAAAAAGCGCACCAAAACACAAACATCACAACCATCAACTTCCGACCCGTTTTTCATAGACACCACTCCTAGACCCAAATCCGACCACATACTTCACGAGACTTATTACGAGTCGGGAAGTAACGAGTGGGGTTACCATTCCGAAAAGAAGAACCACTTTCCGATAAAACACCTACCCCACCCGAATCACCGAAAACCACCGTTAACATGGCCGGACAACAAAACCCTCCCGATCTTTTCAACATGAAGATCGAGGACCTTCCTCGAACCATACCAACATCTCGCCAATCGGCCATTCGTGCACCCGAGATTGACACTTTCACGGTGAAAGGCAATCACTTGCAAATGGTTAAAGATTTGTGCTTTGACGGAAGGCACAAAAGAGATCCTCATGAGCATCTTGACAAGTTCGAGATGATTTGCAACTTATTCAATTATGGGGAAAATCAGGCCAACAACGTTAAAATGAAGCTTTTTCCCATGTCTCTCACGGGAGAGGCTCACAAATGGTTGAAAGGTTTGGCACCGGATAGTTTGACTACTTGGGGTGCGGTTAGGGAAGCGTTGATTGAGAGATTCTTCCCCGCTAATCGGGAAAGAGAGCTCATACTTGTAATTAGATCTTTTAGGCAAGATGAGGATGAGTCTATAGTCGAGGCTTGGTTAAGAATGAAAGATCTATTGTGGGAATGTCCCGGGCATGGGGTGAGTGACACCGAGATTGTGGGGATATTCATGGATGGGATGAATAGGGAGAGTTATGAGAAGATGGTAATGACGTGTGGAGGTAGCATTAGTTACAAGACCTCGAGTGAGCTTTGGAAGATGTTTGAGGATATGGCGAAGGCTCAAGTTTCTAGGACTTCAAATAGAGATAGGAGGTCGCGTAAGGTAGTAGCTAGAGTTGATGAGGGAGAAACATCCGAGGTAATTTCTGAAATTCGGGCACTTTCAAACCGAATGGACGAAAGGTTCTCAATGGTGGAGAACAACTTTGGTGGACTTGAGCGGGATGTGAAGATTATGGCCGGGGGATGTACTCATTGTGGAGGCCCACATCATCCCGATGAGTGTGATTCGGTTGCTCAAGAAGATGTGAATTTTGTGCAAAATCAACGCCAAGGCCAATACCAACCTCTCTTTCAACGGGGTGGCAACTTCCAAAGCCGATATCAAGGTAACCCTTCTAACTCTTTTAATTCTTATTCTAACAATCGTGGTGGTAATTTTCAAGGTAGGTGGCAAAAGATGATAATCATGGAGCGCCTAACATTAAAAACACTGTTAGGACCAGTTCACCTGGAACTGGCCAGTCACCAGTTCACACTGACCAGTCACCAGTTGCATCTGGTGACCCAGTAAAACTGGTGACCAAGATGATTTGTCGAGAAATATATTAAAGTCCAGTTGCACCGTACAGTTAACGCAACTGAAGACTTCCTCCAGTTGAGAACTGACCAAGTTGAAGAAGCATTCCAGTTGAAGTCGAAGACAACAAATGGAAGATAGAGAATGACAATGGCAGCGAAGCCCAGTTGGCATTCTAGTCAGTTACAAACTGGAGACCATCAGTGGAAAGCCCTTACAAAGCTTTACACTGATTACGAGGAATTGACTTATATGCTTTATGTACCTTTACCCGGATAATAAGCCTTATCTTATTATTTAAGTATTAAAAGGTACATAAAGGTGGTTATGTAAAGTCACTTTTAACATGCGACTTTACACTGCTTTTTAAGGAATTAAATGCTATTCCTTAAATGCTCCCAACCACATTTGTACGGCTAAAGTTAACATCCCAATGTTAACTTTGCCTATAAATACAAGTCATTGCACAACCAAGAATTTAAGTATTCGATCTCACAAAGTTAATTCACAAACTCGAATAACTTCACACTTTGCAAACCTGCAATATTCTTGGTGAACTTGTGCAATCTTCTCTCAATCGCTAAAAGAAACATTTCACAACTTTAAGTGTTTCGATTGTCTTGAGAAATTCCGAGTATAGATCAATTGTATTTCATAGGTTGTTAGGATATTTACATTCGTGTATTATCTTGGTTCCGCATCAACCTTGTAATTTGTTTAATATCAATAAATAAATTACACATTGAAAAATACATATTGTCTCATCAAGTTATCTTACAAGTTATTTGTATTATTGCATTGTTCTTTACTTATTGTCTTTTATATAAGTAATCTATCTAGAACTTGGTATATACACACTGCAACTGGTCGTCTCCAGTTCAGTGCATATATTGCAAAGTAACTCCACCATCGACATAGAGGTGTCTTCAGTAGTACCATCTAACGAGTTGGGACTTACAAGTGGTATCAGAGCAGAAGGCTAATAAACTTGCCTAGATCTGCTAAGATGAACACTACTGAAGGTGGAGATGGTTCTGGTTCAGGTGAAACCCCTCGAATACAAATGCACAACCTTTTCAAAATGTTAACACCAACCCTCCTCCTCCTACTGCCCCAAACCATGTCCATGTACACTACTCTAACACTCCTGTTCCAAAATTTGATGGAAACAGTGAGACATTCGGTACATGGAAGGCTAGAATGCTTTTGCATTTTGGTGGGATTGAAAGGTATATGTTGAAAATCCTTAAGGATGGACCATATATACCCATGTCCCTTGGGGTTAGTCCTCTTCTTGATCCAACTGGAAGAAGAGGTTCAAGGGAAAAGCCTGAAGACCATTGGTCTGATGAGGATCGCAGACTGGTGGACTTGGACACCAGACTGAAAAACATGATCCTTGGGGCTGTCCCTGAAGACCTAATTCCAACACTTGTGTTGTTTCCCAGTGCCAAGTCTATGTGGGATGAATTAGTGATTCAATTTGAAGGAGGTGATGACACAATTGTCACCAGAAAAGTTGCTTTGAATAAGAAGTATGAATCCTTCTTTGCCTTGCCCAATGAAAGTCTAACTGGTACATACACCAGATTTTCTAGCCTCATCAATCAGTTGAGAGGTTTGGGTGTAGAGAAGGATAAGGATATTCTTCTTGAAAAGTTTTGTGATATTCTTCCTTCCAAATGGGAAAACATGGTTCTTGTCTTAAGACAAGGTAAAACCTTGCACACTCATACTCTTGCATCGCTCTATGGAGCCTTCAGATTCACTGAAGATAATAATGCTACAAGACTTGTGGCTGAGCAAGATGCCATGAACCATGCCCAGAGTCCCAAAGTTGCTAGTGCAACTGAGCGACCTTGTGCTGCTTTAATGTCTGCTGAGAGTGTCCAGGTACACTCGATGAAGGAGATGTTGAACAGTTTCTTAAACTCTGGACTGACCACTGAAAACAGTGATGGTTGTAATGAAACTGACGATGATGATCTGGTCGCCATGATTGCTAAAACCTTTAATAGGTTTAAGCATAAATCCAAAAGATTTAATGGCCCCAACAATGCTTCCAGCTCCAGCTCTCTGGATAAGACCAATCTTACATGCTATAAGTGTGGTAAGAAAGGTCATTTTATGAAGGAATGCAGATCTAGTCAGTTGAACAACCAAACTGGCCCCTCTGTCCCTAATTTCAATCGGCCTGATGATAGCTACAAAGCTAAATACAAGAAGCTTAAGGCCCAGATTGCCCTCCTGTCCATGGAAAAGAAAAAGGATCAGTGCTTAATGGCACAAACTGAGGGAAAATGGGAGTACTCTGATGACTCATCTGATGATGAAGAAGAGGAAAGGGACATGTGCTTCATGGCCTTGGAAGATCAACAACAGCAACACGTAGTGAAAGAAGATGTCATCTCTGGAAGATGGGTGGACATCATACTGAAAAAGGTATGTGACTATGATAACCAGGTTGACCCTGAACTAAAACTGGACCTGGCTGAATCATTAAGTGGTGATTTGGCATTTGTTGAAACTGTAAGAGCTGATAGTGAAAGATATCTTGACACTATCCTAATTGAACTGAACAATGTTAAACCACAACTAAATGATTTGCAAAGTGTCCAGTTGGCTCTCAAGGAGTCAGTTTTAAAGATTGAGGCTTAGAACTTGATAATCAAAAACTATTTTCTGATCTTGAAAAAGAACAAAAGATTATCAAGTCATGGGTAAAAGCATCTGGCAAAAACTATGATGCATTTTCAAGAACTATAGATGCCCAGAAGAATGCATGGAAATCTGGAGATCTGGAGATGGCAGCTCTCATACCAGATCTTCATGCATTGCCTCCAGCTCTCAAGGTTGAAACACCTTATGATCAACCTGAAGCTGTTGAAACTGAAACCTTTGAGACCACCCCCTTTGAGGTTAAAACTGGAGCCGATCAGGCTAAAGCTCCAGTCAAAAAGGCCACTGGTAACAAGCCTTTACCTCAAAAGTCTAAGGTGCCCAAGACCCGACAGACTAAAGCACCAGTTGAACCTAGGTCCAAGGTTCAACTGCCTAAAGAAAATAATATTTTGGTTAATCTGGAAAGACAACTCCAACTTTTGTCTCGGCAGGTTCAGAGTTGTACTGCCCGGATTAACAATCTGGAAGGAGGTTTATTACCTCCAGTTTTCAAACAAAATATTAATCCACTCTCTTTAATACCTAAACAAAAGAATGTTCCTTCAGGAACAAAATCTGGTAAAATTAAAGGGAGTAAGTATCAAATACCAATTGTTTTTACTCCTGCACCTGGAGCTGGTGATAATGCTCCAGATGCAGCCTCCAGTTCAACACCTCAACAATCAACTGTGGCTTCTGTAGAGAAGTCCAGTGGACCCATCAAGAAAAGATGGGTTCACAAAAAGAACTAATGATTTTTGTGTGTGTGTAGGGCGATCGAAAGAAAAATATCTGGTATCTGAACAGCGCTGCTGGCCGGACTATGACCGGATGTAAGCCCCTACTGGAGAGTTCACTGTCCAAGATGGACCGACAGTGACGTTTGGTAACGATCAATCTGGAAAGACTGAAGGATATGGTGTGCTCAATAATGGACAAGTCGAATTCAAAAGAGTTGCATTTGTGAATGGTTTGAAATAGAACTTGATCAGTGTCAGCCAACTTTGCGATGATGGCTTCAGAGTATTGTTCGATATTGCACAAGGCACCATATTTAACAAGGATTGGAAAGTGGTGATGATTGCACCAAGAAAAGGAAATGTGTACATCATGGATATGGAACCAGCTCCAAAAGAGCAATGTTTCTATACCAAAGCTGATGAGGACACCAACTGGCTATGGCATAAAAGATTATCCCATCTTAACTTTAAGAACATTAACAAGTTGTCTCGCAAACAACTGGTTGATGGGATACCTCAAATTTCCTTCAATAAGGAAAAGCCATGTCCAGGGTGTGAGATGGGTAAGCAGAAGAGAGCCAGTTTTAAAACTAGGCAAAATTTTAGCATCACTGAACCTCTTCACATGCTACATATGGATCTCTTTGGTCCAGTGAATGTTCAAACTAGAGCTGGAAAGAAGTACACTCTAGTTGTGGTTGATGAATTCACCAGATATTGCTGGGTGGTATTCATCAGATCCAAAAGTGATGCTCCTGCTGAAATCATCTCTCTTATCAAACGAATTGAGCTCAAGTATACTCGAAAAGTTTGTCAGTTGCGAAGTGATAATGGTACTGAATTCCAAAACAAAGTACTTGAAACATTTTGCAATGACACTGGCATCTCTCAAAACTTCTCATCAGTTCACTCTCCAGAGAAAAATGGAGTTGTTGAAAGAAAGAATCGTACACTGATAGAAGCCGCCAGAAGTATGCTATCTGAATCTGGTCTTCCCACCAGTTTTTGGGCTGAGGCCGTTGCAACTGCTTGTCACACCCAAAACCGGTCAGTCTACATCAAGAGACATAAGAAGACTGCCTACGAAGTACTCAGGAATCGTAAACCAAATATTGGATATTTCCATGTATTTGGTTGTCCAGTTTATATACTGAACGATTCCAGTCAGCTTGGAAAGTGGTGATGATTGCACCAAGAAAAGGAAATGTGTACATCATGGATATGGAACCAGCTCCAAAAGAGCAATGTTTCTATACCAAAGCTGATGAAGGGGTATTTTTAGGCTATTCAGATATTCGAAAGGCCTTTAGAGTTTATAATTATAGACTCAAAAAGGTGCATGAGACAATTCATGTCACATTCGATGAATCAACTGAAGCAATCAACAAGAGACCAAGCCTTGATATTTCTCCAGTCATTCCAATCAATTTTGGTGAAACTGACCAAGTTCATCGGTCAGTTGTTTCACCAGAAAAAGCTTCCAGTTACAACAAACTGGAACCAGTTAAGAAGAAGAACACCTCCAGTGACACATCATTTTATCCTTCTATCAATTTCAACTTACCACAAGAATTGGTGATTGGATCTGATGTTCGTGCCATTCCAATATTAGCACCAGTTCAAGCACCTACTTCTCCAGTTACTCATGAAATACCTTCAACTGAGGAATTTCATGATGCTAATCGAGACCTCATTGACTCTGATGAGGATGTAGAAGTTGTTTGGACTGATCCTTCTCCAGACGCTGTTGCAACTGAAGAAGATCGCCAGGTGACTTGCACTGATATTGTAGTACACCAACCTAGTCAATACACTAGATGGACTAAAGCCCACCCAATTGAACAGATTGTGGGTGATCCAACTAGTGGGGTTCAGACTAGAAGAGCCACCAGTGAGCAATGCTTAAACGTCACCTTCTTATCTTTAATTGAACCAAAGAAGATTGACGAGGCTATGGCAGACCCAAGCTGGGTGGAAGCTATGCAAGAAGAGCTCATCCAGTTTGAAAGGAACAATGTTTGGGAGCTTGTTCCTTGTCCACCAGGGTTAAAGAAAGAACCTATTGGTACCAGATGGGTCTACCGAAACAAAATGGATGAAGATGGCCATGTTGTAAGAAACAAGGCCAGACTAGTTGCCCAGGGTTATTGTCAAGCAGAGGGCGTTGACTTTGATGAAACTTTTTGCTCCAGTTGCAAGACTTGAAGCCATAAGATTATTCTTGGCTTATGCAGCCCATCTGCAGTTCAAGGTCTTCCAGATGGATGTCAAAAGTGCGTTCCTTAATGGAACATTGGAAGAAGAAGTTTATGTTAAGCAGACTCCAGGTTTCATCGATGAGAAGCACCCTCATTGGGTTTATAGACTGAACAAAGCATTGTATGGTCTAAGACAAGCCCCAAGAGCCTGGTATGATACTTTAACTAAACATCTTCTTAAAAATGGCTTTCAAAGAGGTGCAATAGATAATACCTTGTTTATCTTGAAAGAAAGAGGTAATATCTTATTGGTACAATTTATGTTGATGACATTATTTTTGGTTCAACTGATGATGCAATGTGTAAAAAGTTTTCTAAAATCATGTCATCTGAGTATGAGATGAGTTTAATGGGTGAATTAACATTTTTCTTAGGTCTTCAGATTAAGCAAACTGAAAATGGAATTTTCATAAACCAAGGAAAATATGTCAGAGATTTGTTAAGAAAATACAAATATGATTCAATCCCATCAAAAAACACACCTATTGCAGCACCATTGAATTTGGACTCTGACCCAACTGGCAAACCAGTTAACATAACTGACTATAGAGGTATGGTTGGTTCACTGATGTACTTAACTGCCAGTCGACCAGATATAATGTTTGCACATGTTTATGTGCCAGGTTTCAGGCTAACCCTAAAGAATCACATTTGCACGCTGTAAATCGTATCTTTAGATACCTGAAAGGGTGTCCTAATCTTGGTCTTTGGTACCCCAAAGGCTCAGGATTAGATCTAATGGGTTATTCAGATTCTGATCATGCAGGTTGTAAGATAGATAGAAAATCAACAACTGGTGGTTGTCATTTCCTTGGAGGAAAACTGGTAAGTTGGACCAGCAAGAAGCAGACTTCAGTCTCTATGTCCACTGCTGAGGCAAAGTACATTTCTGCGGCCAGTTGCTGTGCCCAGATTCTCTGGATCAAGAACCAGTTACTAGATTATGGTCAGAAGTTTACTAAGACCCCAATCTTTTGTGACAACACCAGTGCAATTGCTATATCTCACAACCCAGTGATGCACTCCAAAACAAAGCATATTGACATCAGGTATCATTTCATTCGAGATCATGTTATGAAAGGAGATATTGAAATTCATTTCATCCCCACTGACAAACAGTTAGCTGATGTTTTTACTAAACCTCTCGATGAGAAAACCTTTAAACATCTCATCAGCGAACTGGGAATGTTAAACCCTTAACTGGAGCTTTCTTTGTTATTGAACGCGTCAGTGACACTGATGAAGTTCTCCAGTTGAGGAGGTCCAGATAATCTTTGCTCGCCAGGCTATCGAACGCCTATGTGATACTATCTTGGCACTAATTGATTTATGGATCATCATTTTAGGGGGAAAGACTCAAAATAATTTTCTGACTAAAATTCGTTTTTGTTTGAAAATGCAACTGGAGAACTCTTCAGTTGGAAACTGGCGCTGGACTGATCCTCCAGTTACCAGGTTCAGTCTTGTCTTTTTTGTTATAACGTTACAAATACTTGGTCAATATGTGTGACACGTGATGATACTCGAGTGTTTTAAACCACTTGATATCGTGATCTGACGTGTTTGAAACCATTTTAGTACTTGACAACTGTTTGTATTGGGAAAACAAAAGTGAGTGGGCACGTGGGTAAGATAAGCCGTCGTAGCATTTAATGCTGACATGGAAGCATTTAATGTTTACATGGCAAATTATTATTTTATTTCAAAATTCAAACCAACTTTTGTGAAAATATCTTCAAAAAGGGATTTTGTTTATTAAAATATAATTTTGGTGTTACATTGGGATCTTGAATCCTTATAAATACCCTTATTTACTTCGAACTCATTTACTTCTTTTTCTTACATTCTTTCATTTACTTTCCAATCATCAAAATTGCTTCATTCTTCTCTTTGCTTCATAAATCAAGAACCCTAAATCCCAAATTTCATTTTCATTCATCTATGGCTCCTAGATCATCTAGTTCAAGAGATGTAAATCTCTTGACTGTTCCATACAATCCCTCACCAGATGTCACACAGGCACCTGGTGCCCCTAGTAGTGCTTCGGTCATAAAACTAAATCCAAATAATCCTATGGCCAGCCTACGAGGATCTCAAGGGTCCGATACCCTTATTGGTAGAATTCAAAAGTTTTTGAAGAATTCTCCAATAGGACCCTCATTCTCTCTAAACCCACGTAAGATGTTTCACAACTACTTATGTGAGTTTTGGTACACTGCCGTTCTTTCTTCCGATTGTTCCTCCATCAGTTTCACATTAAAGGATGGAACAATCCAGTGTACCTTGTTAGCTGATACATTGAGGGATGCCTTACGCCTCAATTACTGGAGAGAGGGTGAATCTCCAGTCGTCTTGCCCCCAAATATAAACTTTCGCCAAGTACTCCTTGAAATGGGACACAGGGAGTGTTTGGAGAATGGGGTGTTGAAGACAAAAGGTGCGATGACCATGAAGGCCTTACACCTTCATGGAGGTACTTTTTCATCCACCTGGTGGAGAGCATGGGTGGGAGTTCTGGTGGACTTGACCAGATTAACTCCTCGCAAGCAGAGATGGCTTACTGCTTGTGGAACGGATTGAGAGTGGACTTTGCAGATATTCTGTATAGAAGCCTGGTTCAAAAGCTGAAGGGATCAAGGGGTGTTTGTATTCCCTTTTCAAGGTTCCTCTCACTTTGTTTTAAGCAAATTCTGGGCAGGGAAGCATATAATAATACAGATTCTCCGTACACTGCTCCAGATATGCTAAGGAATCTAGACTCACTGGTATCTGAAGCTGGTGAGGTTGAAATTCCTGAACGAATGCAACTGGCATTCACTTCAACTGATGCACCTCTTGTAGGTGAGTCAGAAAGGCAACTGGGCGGGCCTCAAAATAATGAGGGACCCTCCAGTTCGTCTAATGTTGTGGTTGAGGATAGAGCAACCATAACTGAAGCAACACCAATCTCATCTATCCCTGGTGAAGATACTTCAGTATCTGATCCTCCAACAGATGCACCCATCCAGGAAACTGGGGAAGGTCATCTGGAGACTGTCCAGGTAACTGAACAGCCCTCTGTCACATTCATGGATCTGGACATGAGTGTTAATGACGAGGAAATCCTTATAGAATCTTCGGATTCTGAAGGTACTGAAACAGACTTGGAGATTCTTGATGCTTCTGTACAAGCTCAAGACCCTTCATCTCCAGTCTTACCTCCAGACGCATCAATTTCATTTTCACCACCACAAATAAATGTGCCTATAGATATATCTTTACCAATATATTCCGCTCCTTTACCAACTGGGCAATTCTCACTTGCTCGAGAAATGCCACCCCCACCGTCACCGTTGTTCACACCTGAGCATTCTCAGCATGAACAACAATTTGATTTTCCAGTCCTTTCTTCAACCACCACTCCAATAATTTCTTCAACTGCTGGCCTGACAACTGGGGAGACTTCCATCAGTTTGCCTCCTCCAGTTGCTCTAGTAGTAACTGCTAGTGGTCCAGTGACACCTTCTCCTTTGTCACTGGACAGTCAAGTTGTCTCACTACAAGCCGATCTCCAAACCTTCTAACCAGGGTGGAGGAGATTCAGAAGACACTTGACAAGAACACCAAGTCATTCTCCAGATACCACAAAGATCATTTGACAAACATTAAGGTGGTCGATCTGGGGATAAACAAGTTTTCATCTAATGAAGACTTGGTGTTCAAAAAGCTTAATGAGTTGGTCACTGGCTGCAACAATCTGGCTGGTACTCTAAAGGAAGCCTTTGACCTAACTCACTCCAAGGTCTCCAGTTCCATTTCCAATCTACTTGGCAACACTGTTCGAACTTCTGAAGTGGATCTGAAGGAAATTGAGAGGCAGGTCAAGGAACTTATTGAAAGACCTGGCCTAGATGTAACTGGCCTTGGAGAGCAGTTGATGACTTCAGTTGGTCAGAAAATAGAGGATACTTGGGTGCTAGAGAAGAGCAATTGGTTGAAAGGTGATGTCTGAGATCACCAAGCTGGCCACTCCTCAGGTTGATCTGGCCCCACTTACCAGTGAGATCAATCAGTTGAGAGGCAGCATAGAAAGTTTGAACACCCAAGTATCTCTACATGCTCAATCTATAGAGAAACTGACAACTGAAGTGGAAAATCTGAAGAAGATGGATGATGAAGTTAAGGATAAGGTTGTCTCCGGTTTGGATGAGGATTCCAAGATCTTGAATGAATTGAAAACTGGTCAAGACCAAGTTCTTGCAAATGTCTTGACCCAGTCCAAGGAGACGAACCATTTATGGAGGTCCTTCAGGATGATGTGTGGCATCTTCAAAGAGTGTAAGGACATGCAGTCGTGGCAGCCTCTTGACCGGTTTCCATCTCACCCCTCTGAATGGGAAGCAATTAGGGCAGGTCTAGATGTTGCCAAGGGGGAAAGAAGTTCAGTCCTTACACGACCAGTTGCACCTGGAAGGACTCTATCTGGATCTGGAAGAGAATTGGTTGTGGCTACCAGTACTGAAGCTGGTGAGCAGAGTGATAGGGGGAATGTTGGTTTGGACAAAGGTAAAGGATTAGCTGGTGATGCATCTGCCCAGCCGGCCACTGGTGAAATGTTAGAAACTGGTAATGCTGACATACTACCTCCAGTTTCAGATAGTGATAGTAGAAAACTGGCTAGACTTGGTAATGACATCAAAGAAAGAAAGAAAATGAAACAAAGAAACCAAGTTGAGGCCAGGGCACATCTTGCTCAAATTAAGTTGCTGGATATGAGTGATGCCAATCTACTGGGTATCACTAAGGATGAGTATGTTAGGGTTAAGAATGATCCTAGGATAGTTGACCAGTTAAATGAAATGCTAGATGTAGAACTGGATAGACACTATCATGAGGATGAAGCTGAATTCGATGCCAGGAGCTTAAACATTTCAGTGGAGAAGGCAAAAGAGATTAGGGCCAGTGGGATTCTTAAGAGAATTGCAAATGTTAAAAAGGTTGTGAAGGATGTATTGAATCCACCAAGAAGGATTCCACAACCAAGAAGACCACTGACAAGAGATGCAAGAGATGCTGACCTTAGCACATTCGTTGAATCAACTGGCGAAGTATCCAATGAAGACATTAAGTCCGCTGTACTGGCTGCTGGTGCTGGGAGTATAAAAATCACAAATGAATCTGAAGCTAGAAACTACTACTCCCAGATCATGTCAACCAGAAGACATAGTGGTACTATTAATGGTGTCAATGTTACAATCAAGCCAGGCACCAAGGTTTTTCAAATCGAAGTTAAGTATACTGGTGGGCCACTGGTTAGAACTGATGATCCTGGTGCTATGCAGTATGGGTTCAGCGAATGGGTGGAGATGGTGAATGTTTTGGATGCTAAGGCACAAAAGAATAGGTTCGAGAAAGCATGGGTTAACTTTCTAAGGGGGAAGATTCAACATAAAGAAAATCTTGAGCAAAAGTTGAATATTGACCCTGAAGATACTCTGCCTATCTCTTCAGTTGCTAAGAGAAGAAGAACTGGCGAAGGGCCGTCTCATTAAGTTCTTTCTTCAGTTATCTACTTGTAATCTGTATTTACATTCTGTAACTTGTATAAATTTCATTCCTTGTATAAATGAAGTTACCAGTTTGTAACCACAAGGTAGATAATAGATTAAAATCTAACAAACCTAAAAGAAAAACCTAAGGCATTTATTGATCTATAAAAATGCCTTAGATAACTTAAATAGATTTAAATCGAACAAGTCCTTCCAGTTCACACTTGTACAGATACAAGAACTAGAAAAGACTTAGACTATAATTCTAGACAAATAGGGGGAATTTGTTAGGACCAGTTCACCTGGAACTGGCCAGTCACCAGTTGCATCTGGTGACCCAGTAAAACTGGTGACCAAGATGATTTGTCGAGAAATATATTGAAGTCCAGTTGCACCGTACAGTTAACGCAACTGAAGACTTCCTCCAGTTGAGAACTGACCAAGTTGAAGAAGCATTCCAGTTGAAGTCGAAGACAACAAATGGAAGATAGAGAATGACAATGGCAGCGAAGCCCAGTTGGCATTCTAGTCAGTTACAAACTGGAGACCATCAGTGGAAAGCTCTTACAAAGCTTTACACTGATTACGAGGAATTGACTTATATGCTTTATGTACCTTTACCCGGATAATAAGCCTTATCTTATTATTTAAGTATTAAAAGGTACATAAAGGTGGTTATGTAAAGTCACTTTAACATGCGACTTTACACTGCTTTTTAAGGAATTAAATGTTATTCCTTAAATGCTCCCAACCACATTTGTACGGCTAAAGTTAACATCCCAATGTTAACTTTGTCTATAAATACAAGTCATTGCACAACCAAGAATTAAGTATTCGATCTCACAAAGTTAATTCACAAACTCGAATAACTTCACACTTTGCAAACCTGCAATATTCTTGGTGAACTTGTGCAATCTTCTCTCAATCGCTAAAAGAAACATTTCACAACTTTAAGTGTTTCGATTGTCTTGAGAAATTCCGAGTATAGATCAATTGTATTTCATAGGTTGTTAGGATATTTACATTCGTGTATTATCTTGGTTCCGCATCAACCTTGTAATTTGTTTAATATCAATAAATAAATTACACATTGAAAAATACATATTGTCTCATCAAGTTATCTTACAAGTTATTTATATTATTGCATTGTTCTTTACTTATTGTCTTTTATATAAGTAATCTATCTAGAACTTGGTATATACACACTGCAACTGGTCGTCTCCAGTTCAGTGCATATATTGCAAAGTAACTCCACCATCGACATAGAGGTGTCTTCAGTAGTACCATCTAACGAGTTGGGACTTACAACCACCATCACCTCCAAGGCGAGAAGAAGACGAGGGCGAAGGATCACCGCTCATGGCCATGATGTCCAAGTTCCTTGACAAACCAGACGAACGAGAGGAGGCTCAAAAGAAAAGGAATATCTCAATGGAGAATTATTCCAAGCTTTTGAATGACAAGATCGGGGGCTTGCATGACAAGATTGACATAAGCAATCGCAACACCGATGCCTTGATTTCCAACTTGGAAAAGAGAATTGATAGAATGAGCACTCAACAAAGGCAACCAGGCACTCTTCCAAGCAATACCCAACAAAACCCGAATCAAGACAAAGGCTTATGGAGGAGTGGGGATGACAAGTACAAAGGACCCCAACACCGGAATGAAACCGTCAATGCCATATTTACGCGGTCCGGCAAGGTAATTTTTCCTCCGAGTGATAACTCTTGTGCTTCTAACGTTTCTCCACAGGTTGAGCAAATTGATGAAAGATTGGATGACGAGCTAGAGATGGAGTCACCACCGATGGAGAGCACTTCAGTTCCTAAAGCCACACCACCTAAGGAACCCGCATTGAAACCTTACAAACCAAAGATTCCTTTTCCACAGAGATTGATGAAGGAAAGGATGAAGGAGCGAATAGATAAATTTGTAAGTGATCTAAGGAAGTTGCATATCAATATTCCGTTTTTAGATGCAATTGTGCAGATGCCAGGGTATGCAAAATGTTTGAAGCAAATCTTGATGAAAAAGAAAAGGTTGGCTGAGGTGGAGACTACCGTTTTGGAAAGTGTTTGTTCGACGACAATGGCAGGTAAGTTGCCCGAAAAGCGTAAAGATCCAGGTAGTTTTACTGTTCCTTGTAAGATTGGTGATTTAACCGTGAGTATGGGATTGACGGATTCAGGTGCAAGTATTGATTTAATGCCTTCATCTATTTATGCTAAACTGAACTTAGGAAAACCTAAACCCATCAACATGAAAATTCAATTGGCCGATAAATCTATTATAAGACCTATGGGTATTTTAGAAGACGTGTTGGTCGAAGTGGGGGGTTTGGTATTTCCCGTGGATTTTGTCATCATTGATGTGGGAGAGGCATTAAACGTGCCCCTTATTCTAGGAAGACCATTTCTTGCTACGACCGATGCTACCATTGAGGTCGGTCGTGGTAAGCTTACATTGAGAACGGGGGATGAATCGGTAGAATTCTTGAACACCCCATTGTTTTCTTCACCTAACATTGTTAATGCTATTGAGACTGTTTGTGTTAGTTCTAGTGATTCTCAGATTGATGAACGGTCGGAAGATGAAGTGGATGAAAAAGGAGATAAGGGGAAGATAACGCTTGTGATTAATTCTCGACCGACAAGTAGCCGAAGTGCCAAGATCCGTAAATTGTACGATCGTGTCAAGTCCGCGGTTTCTCATTGCAATGTGAAGTTGTCAAAAGAACTATGTTCGAATTTGTCAACCAAAGAGAAAGAGGAGTTGATGTTGGAGGTGGATGCTTTTGGTAGAGCAAATGATTGGATTCGGACGAAGATGAAAGATGATTGCTTCCCACCTATTAAGGATGGAACTCCCAACAACTTAAGTGTGGGGAGGGGGGTTAAAGGCCCCAACTTGGTAAATCTTTGAGGTTTGGTCGAGTCAAGCTAATGACTCGTAAATAAATAAAGCGCTTCTCGGGAGGCAACCCGTGTGTGTTCATTATTTTTATTTGTTTCAGTACTTTTCTTTCTATTTTATGTGTTTTTGTTGAGATTTACAGGTGATAAGTCGGTCAAGTCGAACCGATAAGAGAAAATGTGTGTTGAAAAGTTCGAAATTGGAGAATCAGGTACAAGTCGCGGCGCGAGCATAGGAGCTCGCGGCGCGAGTTCGCTGGCAAGGAGGTCAGAACAAAATCTCGCGGGCACGAGGTTGGTTGATCGCGGCGCGAGCATAGGAGCTCGCGGCGCGAGTTCGCTGGCAAGGAGGTCAGAACAAAATCTCGCGGGCACGAGGTTGGTTGATCGCGGCGCGAGGTCACCTGGTCGCGGCGCGATGTGTTGCTGTTCAGGTGATTTATTCGCGTTTGCAAGTTGAATTGTGAGAGAATGCTTTTGGATTTTTGGAACAAACAAGCGGGTTTATGCTGGCAGTCAGTTCAGCACCCACTTAATTTTTGGCTTCAACTTTGCATTGGTGAATTCTTGCTTTCACCTGGAGGTTTTTCATTGTTCCTTTCTACATTTTGCATTTTTCCCTTTTCCCCATCTTTTGCCTTAGTTATTCGTCCATTGAGGACAATGCACAACTTAAGTGTGGGGAGGGGGATTGGTAAATTGGAAAAATGAAAATTTTTGAAGTTTCTTTCCTTTACTAGCATTTTGGTTATGTTTTTAAATTTTTGAGGCTATAGGTTTTGTGCAAAGACGAGAAATGAGGACTTTGAATTTTGCTAATCTAGGATAAAACTTGAGATTGTTTACCTTTTGCTTTCCTTTCCTAGTGCTTGTGGCATTTCATCGTTCCAAGAGGTCATAGGCTTGTCCCGAACTTCAAATAATCTAGGTTGCTTGCGAATTGTACCTTAATGATGAACCTAATGTGAATAATAGCTTCACTAGATGATGTATTGGTAGGCACCGCTTGAGGTTTTCCATTTGAATTTTGCAACTTGTGTGCATGAAAAGCTCGAAATGTATTAAATATGCTTGTGGTAATTTGACTCAACATATGGTTGGCACACCGGATGTCCGGTCCTTAATTCTTATGTTATAGGTTGTAGCTCTAGTCATTATGTTTGGTCTTTATATCGGGGTGTCTGGGGTGCTTCGGCATCAAACGGGTGGCACATGTGGGAATGCGCATAATCTTTTTCCAATAGTCTAATGCTAATGTGGTCTTTGAGACTCGAACAAGTAAGTCCTTGGGGTAACTTCGTTTTACTTAGCTCACCTAAAGTTCCCAACTTGGGATGGGTTGTCAGAAAGTTCGTTACACGGGTCTCATCGAAAATCACGGGTGTTAAATTATAAAACTTTTATTCTCACATGTGTTTGTGTTTAGAGCATGGTCTCTGGATATGTAACCCAACCTTGAGTTCTGGCGTATGTCTCTTAACGATACTCACGTATCCGTAGCGAACCGCTAGCCGGACGCTTAAAGTACACTTTCGTATGATCACCTGATGTGTGGATAGAGTTGCAATTCTAGACCGTAGGAGTATGTTTTGTCAAGAGACTCGTAAGTATAACGTAATGAAAACCTTATGGAAAACCAATGGCGTGAGTGTTTATGTGGACAATTATACCGATAATCATTGTGGAATATTGCTTATGTTACCAATAATAATGTTGATACTTGCTAGTAGATTATAGCTTAGTAAGAACGAGCCTAAGGTCAATTGGAATGATAGAAATGTTCAAGAGGTGTTAACACAAGCATAGGGAGGATTCTAATTGTAACCGAAAGATGGTGTTGCTCTAGATTAATACAAGCATAGGGAGGATTCTAATTGTAACCGAAAGATGGTGTTGCTCTAGATTAGTCGAATTTTCTGATTTCGTCCTAAACTTTGCTCATTAGTTTTTAAATTCAATTGCTTTTGGTATTCGACACCGCTTGGTAGGAAACTTCTCTTATAACTACGTTTTGTTTTATGAAATCATGAATTGTTGGGTTATTGAGAATTGATTAAAGTGCATACTTGCTTGAGGGCAAGCAAGGTTTAAGTGTGGGGAGGTTTGATGTGTCTCAATATATACATATTTCCCACATCTTATTTGGACGTTTTAGGCACGGTTGATGGCCGTTTATACATGTTTTATGGTGCTTTATGGTATTTGCTAGTGATTTCAGGTCTAAGGCAGGTATTTCACTCACAAATGGTAGAAAACGACTTAGGAATGGTCCAAAGGCACTAACGGATGAAGAATGGTCGAAAACAAAGTTAAAATGGTGAAACCAGGCAAAAGTCGCGGCGCGACCAGTTAACCTCGCGGCGCGAGCTCACAAGAAAAGTCGCGGCGCGAGTTTTTGGTCTGCAGTCCTCTGTTCGAATTTTGGAAGACCTCGCGGCGCGACTTCGAGCTGACAACATGTTTTTCTCTCTCCTGGGGTATAAATACCAACACCCACTCAACCCTAAACCTAATCTTGGATACCACAGCCTACACACTTTTCTTCCAGACGATTTTTAGGGTTTTTCAAGGGTTTTCACTACTCCAACATCATTTGAAGACTTGAAGATTAATTTTGATTCTAGATTAGTGATTGTAGCTCGGTTGTAACCTCGATTTGGATTATTACTTCATCCTTGGTAACTATGTTCTCCTTGTTATTTGAATCTCTAGTTATTTTCATTATGAGTAGCTAAATCTCTATACATCTATGAAGATGAAGTGAAACAATTAGTTATGGTTGCATAATATTTTGAATTCAAGTTGGTTTTACTTAACATTTTGTCAAGATCTTAATGAAGTGATTTCTTCTATTTAAACTCGTGTTCTTGGTGATATTTGTGTTCTTCGATAGTGGTACTAGTTGAATGCAAGTATTATTTGAGTTGTTTGTCTATGAATAACTCTTGCTAGGTCATGGTATGATAGTAAATGATACAAGTTGAATAGAAATTACTTTGTTAAGTGGATTTAACGGTTGGTGGTACCACGTTTCTTTCACAAAGATAAAATTGTTATTTAAATAATCAAATAAACTAGTTAGTTCAAGGAATTGTAGCAGGGGTGGTGGTACCACTTGTTGCAAGAAATTGCATTGATTAGGTGATTGAGTCGATTTTACAAACGGAGTGCACGCCGGTTGTGTTTTGTCTTGTCACGATTATTATCACCAACATTAAAGAATTTTGAGCTTAACCCATATGCAACCTAGACTTTTTGTGTAGCGGATTCGACATAGATGGCTTTTTAATTATTTGTCACAACTCCAACTATTTTCGTGTGCTCTCGATTGACGCCGGTTGAGTATTTTTATTTACTTGTTGATTACATAGCTTTCAGAAACGCAAAGTGACAATTCGGTCACAAACCAAACTTTCTCTTGATTTACATTTTAACAACCTTTAGTACAACAATCAGTCCTTGTGTTCGATCCTGGTCTTGCCAGTTAGCTATATTACATACGAACGGGTACACTGCCCGTAAGTGTGTTGTAGTCAGTTAGCGGTAGATCTTGTTATAAATTTTAAACTAGATTTCACACATCACCCTTCTTGCATTGCACA
>CM067174.1:24393556-24477871 GCA_034093135.1 Erigeron breviscapus
ACGTACGCCTAGTCTAATTCTAAAACTTACAACAAATTACAAAAATATTGGGTCGAGTTGACATAAGGAAATTTTATATCTAAATTTTACGAGTAAATCATTTAGCCAAAAAGTTTTAACACTAAATAAGTTAACGATTTGGTTTTGATAATATTATTTTGAGTTAATTACATTCTTCGTCCCTGTGGTTTGTACCAACTTTCACAGACCGTCCCTGAGTATCCGAAATTACACGTTTCGTCCCTATGTATGGAACTCCGTCAACGCTTTTAGTCCACTACCCAAACGGACGTTAAAAAATCCTTAATTACACTTTTGGTCCAAGGGTATATCTGTCATCAAACAAAAAGCTCAACTTATCTTTTTTTTTTCATTATGCTATTAGATCCAGATCTAAATCTAAATATAACCAACATCGAACAATGAACAATCCAAATCCAAAATCAAACAAAAAGCTCAACTTATCTTTTTTTTTCCATTATGCTATTAGATCCAGATCTAAATCTAAATATAACCAACATCGAACAATGAACAATCCAAATCCAAAATCAAACAAAAACAACAACTTATCTTTTTTTTCCTTTTCATTATGCTATTAGATCCAGATCTAAATCTAAATATAACCAACATCGAACAATGAACAATCCAAATCCAAAATCAAACAAAAACAACAAACTTAAAAATCAAACTATAGCACCACCTGTAATTATTCAAGATCTGTATATTTTAATTATCACCATCATCCAAAATTTCAAGATCGGTATATTTTAATTATCACCATCATCCAAAATTATTTCAAATCTACAATTTATATTTGTCATCATATATCCATACAAAAACAAAAAAATAGAAACAATTAATCTATACATCACCATCATCATCTATCCATCCATGTGTATCTATACCTATATCTAAATCTATACTTACATGAAATACATATAAACACAACAAACCCATTTTCAATAATAAAAAAGAATAACCGGAAGCAATGGACCGCCGGGAAAACGGGATACAATGGACGATCGGAAAAATGGAGAGGAAGGGATGCAGTGGTGGCGAGGGTTGCTACGATGATGAAGAAGAAAACGAAACGCGGATGGTGGTTTCTGCTGGTGTGGGCGGCGGCCACCGGATGCTGGCGTAGCCGTTTTGATCGTAGTGGTGGACGGTGGTCGCCGGTGGTGTGGTACGATGATGATGATGAGAGTGGTGGTGGATTTACCACTTTTTAGATTTGGGGTTTTTCAATTTGGTGTTTGTGTTTATTAATAATAGAACAGAAACAGGACATGAAGGACCAGATTATAGGGGTATTTGTATTGCTAAAAATGGGGTTTCTGGATTTGGTGGTGTGGGAGTGGGACGAAGATGATGATGATGATTGATGTTTTTAAGTTTTTGAATATGTGGTATTGTTGGAAATCAAAAAAATACAAGTTTTACACTTTTGATCCCTGAAAAAGCGAACTGACCATTTTGCCCATGGTGTGCCTCTCACGTGACCCGCTTCTTAACGGACGTTTTGGTCGTGGACCAAATATGTTAACGGAGTTCCATACTTAGGGATGAAAGACGTAATTTCGTATAATCAGGGATGATCCTTGAAAGTGGGGCAAACCACAGGGACGAAAAATGTAATTAACTCTATTATTTTTGCTTTTGTTTTAGGTGATAACAAAAGATGGTTATATACTTAGCGTGCAACGGATTCCGGCAGGGAGGAGTGGTGTGAAGGCGGACCAACCACCCGTTTTGTTACAACACGGGCTTTTTCTGGTACTTTTTTCCATCTGAAGATTCACAAACTGATATTTCCATCGATAAAAACTAAAATTTAGATGCTCGATCAACAGGATGGCAGAACATGGGTTTTGAACTTCCCAGACCAATCTCTTGGGTTTATTTTGGCAGATAACGGACACGATGTATGGATAGCAAATACACGAGGAACTGAATTTAGCCGTGGTCATACTTCACTTAGTCCGAATGATCCGGCATATTGGGAATGGTCATGGGATGAATTAGTGATGTATGAGCTTCCGGCTTTAGTCCAATTTGTGCATGATCAAACTGGCCAAAATATGCATTATGTTGGTCATTCCTTGGTAACAAAACTAATAAAACTTTTTTTTTTTAAAACTGCAATTATATCTATTCCGGCAAGAGGTTGTCTTGTCAATCCAACTATTTAATTTTACAACTCTCCTGTCTAATTGAAAGACAATAATTATTTAATTTTACTACTAATCAACCACTAGTCTGGGCTATCCATTTATTTTATGAGTAGTTCACACATAAATAATACTCGTATAACCAAAACTAAAAATGTAAACCAACCACTAGTCCACTGGTTCGTTGTCCTCACTACGAACAAAACACCGCCACTCCACCACGAGTCCCACACAATGGTGTGGGCTCGTAGTCAAGTGTAAAAGATGGGCCTAAAATGAACCACTGCATGCTATAAAAACATCATCGTCAACAATTATTTGTGTTTATTAATAATAGAACAGAAACAGGACATGAAGGACCAGATTATAGGGGTATTTGTATTGCTAAAAATGGGGTTTCTGGATTTGGTGGTGTGGGAGTGGGACGAAGATGATGATGATGATTGATGAGAGTGGTATGTATATTGTTAAAAATGAAATTATGATGATGATGATTGATGTTTTTAAGTTTTTGAATATGTGGTATTGTTGGAAATCAAAAAAATACAAGTTTTACACTTTTGATCCCTGAAAAAGCGAACTGACCATTTTGCCCATGGTGTGCCTCTCACGTGACCCGCTTCTTAACGGACGTTTTGGTCGTGGACCAAATATGTTAACGGAGTTCCATACTTAGGGATGAAAGACGTAATTTCGTATAATCAGGGATGATCCTTGAAAGTGGGGCAAACCACAGGGACGAAAAATGTAATTAACTCTATTATTTTTGCTTTTGTTTTAGGTGATAACAAAAGATGGTTATATACTTAGCGTGCAACGGATTCCGGCAGGGAGGAGTGGTGTGAAGGCGGACCAACCACCCGTTTTGTTACAACACGGGCTTTTTCTGGTACTTTTTTCCATCTGAAGATTCACAAACTGATATTTCCATCGATAAAAACTAAAATTTAGATGCTCGATCAACAGGATGGCAGAACATGGGTTTTGAACTTCCCAGACCAATCTCTTGGGTTTATTTTGGCAGATAACGGACACGATGTATGGATAGCAAATACACGAGGAACTGAATTTAGCCGTGGTCATACTTCACTTAGTCCGAATGATCCGGCATATTGGGAATGGTCATGGGATGAATTAGTGATGTATGAGCTTCCGGCTTTAGTCCAATTTGTGCATGATCAAACTGGCCAAAATATGCATTATGTTGGTCATTCCTTGGTAACAAAACTAATAAAACTTTTTTTTTTTAAAACTGCAATTATATCTATTCCGGCAAGAGGTTGTCTTGTCAATCCAACTATTTAATTTTACAACTCTCCTGTCTAATTGAAAGACAATAATTATTTAATTTTACTACTAATCAACCACTAGTCTGGGCTATCCATTTATTTTATGAGTAGTTCACACATAAATAATACTCGTATAACCAAAACTAAAAATGTAAACCAACCACTAGTCCACTGGTTCGTTGTCCTCACTACGAACAAAACACCGCCACTCCACCACGAGTCCCACACAATGGTGTGGGCTCGTAGTCAAGTGTAAAAGATGGGCCTAAAATGAACCACTGCATGCTATAAAAACATCATCGTCAACAATTATTTGTGTTTTAATAAAGTGGAATATCATATCGTGATTTATTAGGGAACTTTGATCGCGTTTTCTGCATTTTCCAAAGGCCAGACATTGAACATGATGAGATCGGCAGTGATGTTCTGCCCCGTAGCATATTTAGGAGAATTGTCGTCACCTCTCGCCAGATTTGCTGCAGATGCTTTTCTAGGCGAGGTAATTATGAAATAAATCTCTTCCGTTTCACTAATTTATATATATATATATAATATATATATATATATATATATATAATAGGAGTATCTTTTCAATTGAATAATGTCTTTGCTTTATAACAGGACATATATTGGTTGGGTGTCCATGAATTTAATCCAAGAGTGTAAGAAAGATAACTTATCCTTATGAAATTTACACACGACCCCATCTGTCTATTATGCTTCGTCGAGTAACTTGAAGTGTAATAATTGAGAAGACATCGATAGGTTCAACTACTGACACGTACTTGAAATGTGTTATATTTTTTTGGAATTAATCTAATTCGTAAGTTTTTATAATGAAATTAACCGATTACAAACTTAAAATTATCAAAGTGTGCTAGATCGAGTTTACTTTAAGAAACAAAAAACCATTAAAGTTGCTTCTTCCAAATAAGTACGCGGAAATTGCATTGATGCTATGGCGGTTATAAAGTTTTAGGTAAATTACACGGAAATACTGTTTTGTTTGAAATGACTCATTTCACAAGCCCGTTTTTTTTTTACTTAATAAACTTAATGCATTCAGTCTAATTTTGTTTTCTTTTTTTGACTTAATAAACAAAAATAACCGTCAATTACCTATTTTTACTTAATACATACAGACATTATTTATACATTCAGCCACTTAATACATTCAGCACTTAATGACCAACAAAAGAACGGACCCAGTTTTAAGAATTATCTAAGATCTACATTTCCCCACTAACGCCAGCCATACCTATGGGTACCGTTCGTGTGGAAAAAGAACACTAAAAATTAATCGAACGGTACATATAGGTATGCATGGTCTAAAGTGGGAAAATAAAAAACTTGAGTATGTTGGGCGTAATAAAAAAGATGTGGGTATGATATAAATCATTTGGAACAGAACACAAGTATCATCCGTGTATTTACCTTAAAGTTTCCTAACACATATCTCTTCACAAGGCCATTATTTCTGTTTAGAAAATGAATTAATAGTGGAGTTGTTGCCGAATCCTATATAGGAAACTTGTTCTTGATTTTCTAAGTCATCTTTGCATGATGCCCGAGAACAAATGCAGCAACTTGCTCACAGCACTTACAGGTATTTTTAATATATAACTACGAGGTATGGTGCATTATTAATTACATACGAGTAACAAGCAACGACGAATTGTGATTTCGTGTTGATTGCAGGGCAAAACTGTTGTCTGAACTCTTCCATGACCGATAAGTTACTTGAAAACGAACCGCAGCCAACAGCCACTAAAAACTTGATCCATCTTTCTCAAAGTAAAGCACTCTCCTTATTATGCATATATTGTGTGATTAAATCGTATAACATTCTCTCTAAAATATTCAGTGCTATCGTTATAATCCTAGATACGAGTATACATGTCCACTTTCTTTTTGTTTTTGGACTAAAAAGTTAATAGTATCCGCAAAGTTTGGAGAGTCTTTTCTACTATTTAGGTAATAAATGAAAGCAACCTCTCTACTTAGGTAGAGGTAAGGTTTGCCTACATCTTCGAGGTATTGGGGCTAAAAAACCGTGGAAGGCGAGTAGTTTTTTTGTTTCTTTTAAAATTTCTTTAACAAAGTCGAAGAAGCTGAAGTAATAAATTACAGCTTTGAAAACAGAAATACATCATAAAAAACAAATTAAAACTATCAAGATTAAGTTTAAGTATTTGCAGGGTCATATACGAGGCCAATCACAGAATCTATTTGCTTATGTGATAGTTTAAGTATTAGATTAAGTTTAAGTATTTGCAGGGTCATATACGAGGCCAATCACAGAATCTATTTGCTTATGTGATAGTTTAAGTACTAGATTAAGTTTAAGTATTAAATGTGTAATAAATCTGCTAAGTGTGAAATGCGACCTCGCATTTCACATAGGAAATACGACCCCGTATTTGCAGGGTCAAATACGAGGCCAATCACAAACTAGTAGGGAATACGACCCCGTATTTGCAGGGTCAAATACGAGGCCAATCACAGAATCTATTTGCTTATTCATAGAATACTAGATTAAGTTTAAGTATTAAATGTGTAATAAATCTGCTAAGTGTGAAATGCGACCTCGCATTTCACATAGGAAATACGACCCCGTATTTGCAGGGTCAAATACGAGGCCAATCACAGAATCTATTGCTTAGTGATAGTTTAAGTATTAGATTAAGTTTAAGTATTTGCAGGGTCAAATAGAGCAATCAAGAATGCGACCTCGCATTTCACATAGGAAATACGACCCAGTATTTGCAGGGTCATATACGAGGCCAATCACAGAATCTATTTGCTTATGTGATAGTTTAAGTATTAGATTAAGTTTAAGTATTTGCAGGGTCATATACGAGGCCAATCACAGAATCTATTTGCTTATGTGATAGTTTAAGTATTAGATTAAGTTTAAGTATTAAATGTGTAATAAATCTGCTAAGTGTGAAATGCGACCTCGCATTTCACATAGGAAATACGACCCCGTATTTGCAGGGTCAAATACGAGGCCAATCACAGAATCATTAATGCTTAGTGATAGAATACTAGATTAAGTTTAAGTATTAAATGTGTAATAAATCTGCTAAGTGTGAAATGCGACCTCGCATTTCACATAGGAAATACGACCCCGTATTTGCAGGGTCAAATACGAGGCCAATCACAGAATCTATTTGCTTATGTCATAGAATACTAGATTAAGTTTAAGTATTAAATGTGTAATAAATCTGCTAAGTGTGAAATGCGACCTCGCATTTCACATAGGAAATACGACCCCGTATTTGCAGGGTCAAATACGAGGCCAATCACAGAATCATTTGCTTAGTCATAGAATACTAGATTAAGTTTAAGTATTAAATGTGTAATAAATCTGCTAAGTGTGAAATGCGACCTCGCATTTCACATAGGAAATACGACCCCGTATTTGCAGGGTCAAATACGAGGCCAATCACAGAATCTATTTGCTTATGTCATAGGAATACTAGATTAAGTTTAAGTATTAAATGTGTAATAAATCTGCTAAGTGTGAAATGCGACCTCGCATTTCACATAGGAAATACGACCCCGTATTTGCAGGGTCAAATACGAGGCCAATCACAAACTAGCTAGGAATAGAAGTATTTGCAGGGTCATATACGAGGCCAATCACAGAATCTATTTGCTTATGTGATAGTTTAAGTACTAGATTAAGTTTAAGTATTAAATGTGTAATAAATCTGCTAAGTGTGAAATGCGACCTCGCATTTCACATAGGAAATACGACCCCGTATTTGCAGGGTCAAATACGAGGCCAATCACAGAATCATTGCTTAGTGATAGAATACTAGATTAAGTTTAAGTATTAAATGTGTAATAAATCTGCTAAGTGTGAAATGCGACCTCGCATTTCACATAGGAAATACGACCCCGTATTTGCAGGGTCAAATACGAGGCCAATCACAGAATCTATTTGCTTATGTCATAGAAGTACTAGATTAAGTTTAAGTATTAAATGTGTAATAATCTGCTAAGTGTGAAATGCGACCTCGCATTTCACATAGGAAATACGACCCCGTATTTGCAGGGTCAAATACGAGGCCAATCACAGAATGCGACCTCGCATTTCACATAGGAAATACGACCCCGTATTTGCAGGGTCAAATACGAGGCCAATCACAGAATGCGACCTCGCATTTCACATAGGAAATACGACCCCGTATTTGCAGGGTCAAATACGAGGCCAATCACAGAATGCGACCTCGCATTTCACATAGGAAATACGACCCCGTATTTGCAGGGTCAAATACGAGGCCAATCACAGAATGCGACCTCGCATTTCACATAGGAAATACGACCCCGTATTTGCAGGGTCAAATACGAGGCCAATCACAGAATGCGACCTCGCATTTCACATAGGAAATACGACCCCGTATTTGCAGGGTCAAATACGAGGCCAATCACAGAATGCGACCTCGCATTTCACATAGGAAATACGACCCCGTATTTGCAGGGTCAAATACGAGGCCAATCACAGAATGCGACCTCGCATTTCACATAGGAAATACGACCCCGTATTTGCAGGGTCAAATACGAGGCCAATCACAGAATGCGACCTCGCATTTCACATAGGAAATACGACCCCGTATTTGCAGGGTCAAATACGAGGCCAATCACAGAATGCGACCTCGCATTTCACATAGGAAATACGACCCCGTATTTGCAGGGTCAAATACGAGGCCAATCACAGAATGCGACCTCGCATTTCACATAGGAAATACGACCCCGTATTTGCAGGGTCAAATACGAGGCCAATCACAGAATGCGACCTCGCATTTCACATAGGAAATACGACCCCGTATTTGCAGGGTCAAATACGAGGCCAATCACAGAATGCGACCTCGCATTTCACATAGGAAATACGACCCCGTATTTGCAGGGTCAAATACGAGGCCAATCACAGAATGCGACCTCGCATTTCACATAGGAAATACGACCCCGTATTTGCAGGGTCAAATACGAGGCCAATCACAGAATGCGACCTCGCATTTCACATAGGAAATACGACCCCGTATTTGCAGGGTCAAATACGAGGCCAATCACAGAATGCGACCTCGCATTTCACATAGGAAATACGACCCCGTATTTGCAGGGTCAAATACGAGGCCAATCACAGAATGCGACCTCGCATTTCACATAGGAAATACGACCCCGTATTTGCAGGGTCAAATACGAGGCCAATCACAGAATGCGACCTCGCATTTCACATAGGAAATACGACCCCGTATTTGCAGGGTCAAATACGAGGCCAATCACAGAATGCGACCTCGCATTTCACATAGGAAATACGACCCCGTATTTGCAGGGTCAAATACGAGGCCAATCACAGAATGCGACCTCGCATTTCACATAGGAAATACGACCCCGTATTTGCAGGGTCAAATACGAGGCCAATCACAGAATGCGACCTCGCATTTCACATAGGAAATACGACCCCGTATTTGCAGGGTCAAATACGAGGCCAATCACAGAATGCGACCTCGCATTTCACATAGGAAATACGACCCCGTATTTGCAGGGTCAAATACGAGGCCAATCACAGAATGCGACCTCGCATTTCACATAGGAATACGACCCCGTATTTGCAGGGTCAAATAGGCCAATGAAGAGATTAGTTATTATCTACCAATATGAAAGGACTCGACCAAAAAAAAAAACCTAGGTGTGCCACAAGCATTTATGCATGTGCCACATTTTTTTAGTTAAATCAGAATAAAAGCAAATATGTGGCACATGCAGACTTTCAGCTTTCGATGTGCCACATCCATAGTGTATGTGCCACACAAATGACCCAAATCCGAACAGAACCTAAAATGTGTCACATACCTTTTCTGTACGTGCCACATATTTGTGGCTGGACTATAAAATGACCCATTTTGACACTTGACTCAACTTGAAATCTTTCTCCAATCATTTCCACACCTTAAACCAATTTGCCAAACTTCAAAATAAGTTAAATACACATGACTCAACATTCCAAAAGCTTTCATTTGATCAAGTGTACAATTCACAACGAAACGGGTCATTTACCCGTTTTGCCAAACAACCAAAGTCAAACTTTACATCAAGTTTCAAATGACCTAAGACACATCACATTACTAAAGTTCTTACACATTAAACATTTCCAAAACATAAACTTTGTACCAAGAGCCATTGAGTTCAAAGGGGGCTACTATGGGTTCTAACCACAAAACCATTTTACCGCAAAAGTGATAACTTTTCCACAATTCAAATCATCATCAATCTTCAAATCACTAAACCTTGTTTCCACATCCGGGACAACCTATAAAAAGGTAAACAACTAAAAGGTAAGCAAAGCTTAGTGAATAATCTTGCATACGTTTATACACATGAAGGAGGGCAATGCACAAAGGTCTATTGCATATAGCCTATGGCAGCGTCGTGCCATATTATTATAATACTCACATTTGTGCCAACGCATTAAATGGATCCATATAAGCAAATGATTACAATCTCAATAAACAATATCAATGCTCCACATGAGTTATATCTCAAATGCCTCACATGGGCTATGGCCACTACTTAGGCCCGTAATCAAAGACGGCAACTACTTAGGCTCAACGCCAAATCGATTACCACACACGGAATCCACCATCATATGGTAATTGACCCGACGCATATATAAAAGCATGCAAGAAAACTCACCTCCTTCGCGACAACCAAATCATGATGACCACAAGAACGCAAATTACAAGCTTTCAATCTAGCAAATCAAACTATAGAACACATATAAGGTCATCCATCATAATAAAGGCTATCTAGCCATAGCCAAACACAATTTAGTCACTAGCAATTCTTACCTCACTTTCATTCTCATATTATCCTTAAGTTGGCTCATTTTCAAATCTCATTTTACAAAATTCCATCTTTCATTTTGCTAAAAAGCTCATTTTATCCACCACAAAGTGGTCATGCCAACTCATTATTCAAAATTATCAAATCCTCATTTTGACCATAATGGTAACCAAAAACTCTAATAAAAAACATTCATGCAACACTATAACCATATACTAAATTACAATTAGAAATTGGGGAAATAATAACAAAATCATCATCCAACCTAAAACCCCCCAATTTATCAACTTTCAAGAACCCTAAATTGAAATTACTCCAAATAACCCATTTCAAGACCTACATTGTTATTGAGTTGGCTCATTCACAAAATCTCATTTTTGTCCATCTTTTCATAATCCATAATATGGCTATAACATCTTACTACTAAAAATCATAAATTCATTTATTGACTATGAAAGTCATCAACAAAACATTCTCAAAAATCAATACTTAAACTCAATAACAATGTAACCAACATATATATATGTAATGGGGAATATTATAACCACAATGCATGGCCCTAAATTTATCAATAATATAGAGTTATAGGGTAAAATACCCATTTCCCCCAAAAACCCCAATTCAATTAAATAGCAAGAACCCTAATTTTTTACATGCAACTTAATATCATACCTTTATTGAAGAATATCAAGATGGAAAACAATAGCAAAATTACAAGTTTCTTTCTCCTTTTTCCTTGCTAAAATCGACCTCACACACACACCACTATCAAATTCTCAAATTTCAGTTACTAGTACTTGAATGAGGATATTATTATTATTATTATATTATTATTATTATTACTACTATTTGGAAGATTTGATATTGATAGTGACAAAGGAGGTATCAAAAACTAGAAATGAAGAATTGAAAGAAAAGAAAAAGAAGATATGAGATGAAGGTAGGTGGAGGTGGAGGTGGAGGTGTGTTACAAAAGAAGAACTGGGTTGGCATTCTCCCCATATGCCACGCCCCATATTGATTTTAGGTGGGTAATATATCCGCTATCCACTAAGGTTCCAACTAATTTAACCCCGTATCTCAAATTCAAATACTAGGAAATTATTTTAATGTTAAAACTATAATATAAATTAATTTATTTTACCTTTTAAAATCTTGGGGTGTTACACAATATATTAAACAGGATTGAAAGATCTTCAATTGACACGTGACATAATCCTTGATCGACACGTGTTATTATTTTTAAATCTATTTATTAATTAGTTATATTATTATTTTATATATATATGATAATCTTTAGTTATATTATTATAATATTAGATGTATGCCCACACGTAGTTCCAATTATAGCTTAGTGGTTGAGCACCAGCTTTTACATGCTGGAGGTCTCAAGTTCGAGACATGGGAAAAACATTTCAAGAAATTTCAGAAAAGTCTTCCAGTGAAGCATGTTTGAGTCCTGCAGGAGGAGCATAGTTTTATACCAATTAAATGTCGTGCCTTCGGGCGGTTTAGTTAGGGGTTTCCCCTTCTACTAGGTATTGGAGGTGAGGAGGCTCTCTAGCGCGGACCCGGTTAAGACAACGTATGCTAGACCCTCCGCTGCGAGTAATCCACACCTTTAAAAAAAATATATGCCCACGCAATGCGGCGACAATGTTGTAGCGACGACGGGCGGTGTTGGCGGCGACAGGTGATAACATAGTCGATGACAACGGGAGTGACGACAGTGGTGGGGTGATTATTAATATAAATTTTTTTGATTTAAAAGAAGGTTATGTAGTTATTTTATGGGTTGAGGGATTTATGTTGTGAATTATTTTATTAAGATATATTATAGGTATATTAGGTGAAATGAAAAAATAAAAGTGATTGTTTTTAAGATCGATTTTTTATATATAAAATCAAAGACAAGAAGAAGGTGTCAATTAGAACGCGTCATGTGTCAAATTAAATTAAAACACGCGGTGACAATTTTGTAAATAAATCAAACTTTTGTGAAGCTTGGTCAGCCTGGGTTCTGGGTCAGCTTGGTTGGTCAGCTTGTTGGTCAGCTTGGTTTGGGTCAGCTTGGGGTTGGGTTGGGTCAGTTTGGGTTGGGTAGAGTCAGCTTGGGTTGGGTCAGTTGGGGTTGGGTCAGCTTGGGGTTGGGTTGGGTCAGCTTGGGGTTGGGTTGGGTCAGCTTGGGGTTCGGGTTGAGTCAGCTTGGGTTTGGGTCAGCTGGGTTGGGTCAGCTTGGGGTTGGGTCAGTTTGGGTTCGTTTGGGTCAGCTTGGGTTCTGGGTTGGGTCAGCTTGGGGTTGGGTTGGGTCAGCTTGGGGTTGGGTCAGCTTGGTTGGTAGCTTGGGTTGGGTCAGCTGGGTTGGGTCAGCTTGACACAATCTACACATAATCTACACAAATGTAGATTAATCTACACAAATGTAGATTATGGGTTTTGGGTCAGCTTGGTTGGGTCAGCTTGGGTTCTGGGTTGGGTCAGCTTGGGGTTGGGTTGGGTCAGCTTGACACAATCTACACATAATCTACACAAATGTAGATTAATCTACACAAATGTAGATTATGGGTTTTGGGTCAGCTTGGGTTCTGGGTTGGGTCAGCTTGGGGTTGGGTTGGGTCAGCTTGGGGTCTGGGTCAGCTTGGGTTTGGGTCAGCTTGGGTTGGGTCAGCTTGGGGTTGGCTGACCAAGCTGACCCAACCCAGCTGACCAACCAAGCTGACCCAGAACCCAGGCTGACCAAGCTGACCCAACCAAGCTGACCAAGCTCACCAACCAAGCTGACCCAGAACCCAAGCTGACCCAGAACCAGGCTGACCAAGCTTCACAAAAGTTTGATTTATTTACCAAAATGTCACCGTGTGTTTTTTTTTAAAGCCACATGTCACGTTCTGATTGGTTCATATAACCTTCTCTCCTTAACACACCTTCTCATTTGATCTCTCTCCTAAATATATATATTATATCTTTATTATATATATATATATAACATTATCTGATTCTTAAATTATATTCTATTTTTAATAACAAATGACCAGCTACACATAAAGTAAAGTCGTAGGGTGTGTTTAAAAAATATAAACTACATTATAATTTTTTTGTCATGCTTTGTTTTAAACATCAAAAACATATGTTGTCGTAATAAAATGTTTTTAATTTAATGACTGAATTACTTTTTTAGAGGCCCATTTTTTATAGTCGAGTCAGGCCTTGAATTTTCTTTTATTTTGGGAGACGACCCTGCTCACGTGACAAACACATGAAGATATTTTAGTCTTTTCAACCCAATCATCTTCATCTCCATCATCAACATCAACTACAACAGCTTTGTCATTAATTACGTATATAGATTATAAATTTCATACACAAAGCAATACATATACAAACATAAAAATAGGAAAAAGTGAGAGTGGTGATATAACATACTTAAGTTGGGTAAAATACCCCTCACATCCTAATTTTTTTAATATATTTTGTTTAAAACAAAAATCACATGTTGATTTTGAAAAATTATTAAACAAATAAAATGTGAAAGAGTTTTCACCAAACTTAGGTATGTAACAGCACCACCTTCACTTCCTCACGTGAGGGTACTTAACGGCCAAAATGTGACGACATTAGTCAGAGAGACAATTTACAAAAATTTTCAACTATTTTTTTTGTTGCTATTTTTTCACTTCAACGATGAAAAGTAAATATCTTACAAACTTCAGAAACGAAAAGTGTAATGTAGTCAATGAATGTACAAGTTTTTTACACTTAGTTTTGACAGTGAATTTTTTTCATCGATATTTATTTCCAACATAACTTACTTATAAGAAAATACAAAAACTAAAGAATACTATTATCTTAAAACTAACAAAGTTACATTAAATTATATGTGGTTGTCCATATCACAAGCAAAAATTAAAACATATAGATAATGATAAATGATATATTTTCCAAATTAAACTTCTTAAAAATTCTCTTAACTATACGATCATGCCATTTGGAAAAATCAAATGATGAGATTAGGAAAGTCAGAACCCTCCCCGCATCTTCAAAGTGACTTGACTATACTAGGTCGCTATCATATGACGCATTTCTTTGAACCACTAATGTCTACCTCCAAGCAATTTTTATGATTGTATCGTGTATGAAATGAAATTACGATTTTATACTTTCTAATACGTTTGACACTAAAAAAATGTACAGTGGTTCGAAGTGGGACTATAGCGATGTATGATTATGGAAATGCATATGATAACGAAAAACATTATGGGCAATTTACACCTCCAATTTACGACATTCGAAGCATCCCAAATAACTTCGCTATGTACTTGAGTCATGGCGGGGCGGACGAGATCTCAGATGTAAATGATGTCAAGAGATTGCTCGAAACTTTCAAGGATCATGACGACCCAGATAAGCTTATGGTGCAATACAAGAAGGATTATTCACATGTTGATTTTATTTTTGCCGTGAACGCTAAATACGTTGTGTATGATCCTGTAATGGCGTTTTTCAAGCTTCATTAGAAGCATGATCACTTAAGGTTATCTAATATCAATAAATGAATTTACTATTGTTGGTGGACGTTTGTAATATCGCATTCAACAAGTCTTTTTTATTTTAACATAAAATAATCGTTATCCTTGTATCCTTATATATAAAAGTTAAGTGCTGAATCAACATTATTCATCTTCTTAACAGTAATCATCTTTCTTCTTAATGAATAAATTCTTATGCGTGGTTAACCGAATTCTGAAAACTATAAATTTAGTGCGAATTTGGAGATAAATTATAAATTTATGACTCAATACTATCGAATATGTAATTGATAAGATGTATTACGATAATCAACTTGTATATTGTTTCTTAAATATGTCACATACACATAAATATACTATATTATGTAATATTTAAAGTTGTTATGACTTTTACGATCAAGTCACATTTCAATCACGAGTCAAAAATTTTTTCGAGTCATCAATACTAGTTTTTGGAAGAAATTCGTTACATGGCGTTCTTATGGATTTTAAATAGAGCTAGAAAAGTGGAGTTCGATTGGGAAATTTGGTGCAACAAACCTTGTATTACTTGTTCTATTAGTTTTGCTAGTTGAGTTTTTATTAATAATATTTCGGCTTTGTCGTTTTAAAAAAAAAATTAAGAGCAAAAGAAGGGCATGAAAGTAATTTGGCCTCCTGTGTCTGTGAGTGACACACCTCTGTTCTGTTTGTGTTCCTGATTTATTTATCTCTGCTGCTCGAAATCATCATTCGCGAATGATTTTTTTTTGTTGTAAAATAATAATAAATAATACGTCTGCTTATTGAGATACATACATATTTTTTTTTTATATATATACGGAGTACATAATTTTTCAGTTCTTCACACATTGGTAAGCTCTTTTCTTCTCATCCCAATTTACTCTTTTTTTCAATTATTAATAGTATTATATTTGGTGAAGTTTTATATAAATTTATGTACTTTATGATGTTTCTTGGATGTTTTAGTTTGAAAGTAACAATTTTTTTGTTTGTATTTGAATTTCTTGGTTTTATGCTCTGGAATATGTGGAATTGTAATCTAGGGTTTACAATTGGATCAGTGGTAAACGTCATGGGTTCAACCCGCATGTGGAATTGTAATCTAGGGTTTACAATTGGATCAGTGGTAAACGTCATGGGTTCAACCCGCAGAAGGCGGCACTGAGGTTACCATTTAGTAGAAAACGGAAGCAACCTCTCTCCTTAGGTAGAGGTAAGGTCTGCCTACATCTTAACGTCCCCATACACCGTCGAGGTCGAGGTATTGGGGCTCAAAACCCGCAGAAGGCGGCACTGAGCAGTTTCGTTTTTTTTTTTTTGTAATCTAGGGTTTATTTTATTGATCAAATTTGGTAAGGATAAAATTTTTATCTTAGGGTTTTGCTACTCTTTGTAGTGAATGCAGTTTATTTTACATACATATATTTCAATTTAGTTTATTGATGTTGCAAGGTTTTTCAAAACTAATGCTGTTAGTTTCTGTTCCTTTGATCTTGGAAGGTTTTTTTTTAAGGTTGTTATTATTAAGGTTGATCTTTATTAGGTTTCAGGTAGTGATGTACTAAGGGGAGTTTTTACCTTAAGCTTTCTTGGCTGTTGTTGGGTGACTTTGAAGTCCACTACCGTAACCCTTAATATGATACTACATATTCGAGGCATATAGCATGCTCATACTTTAGTAAGAACAACTGAAAATTAAGAACTTGATGAGTAGAAAATCATGAGAAATTTCACGTGTAAAATTGCTTCCTCGGCACACCTAAGGAAACTTAGATTGTAGTAAAAGTTAAGAAAAAATCATAGTGGTAAAAATAGGATTACTTACTGCCTTTCTGCAAAAGTTAGTATGCACTCTTTGTGAAGCATATTCTGCTATTATCTTATTAGTCTTTCTACTTTAATGAATTTGACATGCCAGAGAAAGATAATTTTGAAATTTGGATCTAGTTATTAACTTATTATTATTTATTTATGAGGTATTATGATAAATCTTCATATGAAAGGTTAAAATGGTAGTTTTATCATTCAGATTATCCATTCAGAATGGATGTCAAACTTCCTATTGCATTTAAAACCCCTGTTTAAATTAAAACCCCTGCAGTTTATTATGGAAGAAAGAGCAAAGTATGCGGGTTTGATAGGAGCAGGTGCCCTTTTGGGCTCCATTACTGCCACCATAGCTCTTCTCAAATTTCTTCCCCCTTCATCATCATCAGCTGGGTACTACATATTTATTTATGACAATAAATAATAATAATAGTCCCAACTTTAATCTTATAGTCAACATGTTTATTTAAGTTTACTTCTTGTTTTGTTGCAGAGAAATTGATAATAAGGTTCAATGTAGTAATTATGAAAAGTCGAATGGTAAGCTTGTTTATTTAGTTTGTTCGTAGAATCAATCATGTCCGTTGTTTCCTTTTACCCTTTTATTTGAATTTGACATTTGTCAAAGAAACATTCAGTTCTTAATAACCGATACAATTATCGATTTGAAACCAGAAAAAAAGGTTCAATGTTTTAAATGAGGATAACTTAGGTACATAGTAAGTTAGTGAGTAAGATAATAAAATGATAAATATGTTGATTGAACCAACGTTATCTCAAACCAAACCTTTTATTTGATTGATTATATATGGGTACCTCCAAATTGCTGTGCGTTGATATTCTTGTTTTTGGTTGCAGAGAAATTGATAATAAGGTTCAATGTAGTAATTATGAAAAGTCGAATGGTAAGCTTGTTTATTTAGTTTGTTCGTAGAATCAATCATGTCCGTTGTTTCCTTTTACCCTTTTATTTGAATTTGACATTTGTCAAAGAAACATTCAGTTCTTAATAACCGATACAATTATCGATTTGAAACCAGAAAAAAAGGTTCAATGTTTTAAATGAGGATAACTTAGGTACATAGTAAGTTAGTGAGTAAGATAATAAAATGATAAATATGTTGATTGAACCAACGTTATCTCAAACCAAACCTTTTATTTGATTGATTATATATGGGTACCTCCAAATTGCTGTGCGTTGATATTCTTGTTTTTGGTTCATAGGTAAAGCAGTTTTTTCTGCTCCAGCGTTAGAAGACAATAGTTATCTAAGAGAAGAACTGGACCCTGCTCACCTTTTAAATGACGAAATAGTTTCTGAGCAGCTCACCAGGTACTTATCGACTTTTCAGTTCTTGGTACTCTTTTATACTTCATTATCTTTGGAATATAAGATGTTCCTACATTAATGACCACTTTCAGAATGCCTATTGTGTTTTAAAATTTAAGAAGAAATAAAAATTTACATCAAAAATTGTACTCGTCATCACTGCTCCCCCATGGATATATCCTTATTAGATATAGGAAAATATGTCTACTGTGATTAAAGTGATTTAAGGTCTCAGAGTATCTACATGAACAACGTTTACCGTTATCATTTTCTGATGTAACCCTGAAAACGTTGTTGAATATCCAATTTAATGATTGTCCGCAAGTTTGACTTTTTCTGCATACAGTGTGTATGTTACATGGATGGTTGAATCAATAAATTCATGAATATATGTGAAACCTTTTTAAAACTGAAAGTTTAGGATCTCGACTAGTATTATTCTATCTCATCATCTATAGTGAACATTACATCTCATTTCTTCTGATGTCAGGAATATCCAGTTCTTTGGTTTTGATGCCCAACAAAAGGTGACATCTTCATATGTTGTAGTCATTGGCCTTGGAGGGGTTGGGAGTCATGCTGCATCCATGCTTTTGAGATCAGGAGTTGGCAGGCTCCTCCTTGTTGACTTTGACCAGGTCTCGTACTTTTAGCATTCGTATCTTTTAAAGTCTCGTAATTTTGTGTATTTTCATATATCTATTCACCACAATCATTGTCGATTTATTGTTATTTTCTCAGGTTTCACTTTCATCTTTAAATCGACATGCAGTGGCTACAAGAATGGATGTTGGCACCCCAAAAGCATTATGCCTTAAGAAACACTTCTCATCAATTTATCCAGAGTGCCACATAGATGCTAAGGTGATGTTATATGATGCTTCATCAGAAGAAGAAATTCTTTCAGGCCATCCCGATTTTGTTTTGGACTGTATTGATAACATTGATACAAAGGTATATATCCCTGCTTAGTATTTTGCTTCAAGCTTCCATATGCAGACAAGTAAACAATACCCAATCCCATCCGAGACGCGGCTTGGGGGAGGTGGGATTTAGACTTTCATACCTCTACCCGATGGTAAAGAGATTGCTTTAAGATAAATTCAAACAAGTACATGTATTATAGAGTACTCGTTTAGGTGGTGATATGTACACAACAATCGTTAACCATGCACAAGTACAAGTAGCTCGCTACACAATCTACAACTATGTGAAGTATACAATTGTTGTATATGGCTAAAATATTGTTGTGTATATATCATCGCCCCATTGTATCTATGTTCATGCTTATTTAGTTAATTAGTAATCAGGTAGCAGTTTGTTTCCTTCTTTGTGAATATGAAGGTTGTAGTGCTAATTTTGTTTTAGTAAGTTTGAATATAAAAGAAAGGGTAAAATAATTTATTGGTGAATAACAAGAGTTTCATAATGTACATTAGTAGTTGTCATAAATGTATGTGACAACTATAGATCTTTTTTGGTAGTTTTTGTAAAACGGGTTAACGATTGGGGTCAAGGTTTCCTAGTGGCTAAGCCGAATATACATTCGAGTCAAAAAGCCTTACCTTCCCAGGATAGCCTCAGTAGGGAAATCCTCATTCTTTTACCCGTTTACTTTTGACCACCTCCAATGTGGCCTAGTGGTTAACATCCAGGAATTCTTATCAAGAGGTCTCGGGTTTAAATCCTGCTAGGTACAATCTTGGAGGTGGGCAGGGAAAGGTTTGTAAACGGTCATGAAATACTCTGGTTAGACCACTTGCATCTTAGTCACTATGACAATCTGAATAGAGAAGCCTCATCCGTTTATAATCGACCTCCAAGTAAGCCTAATGTTTAACGTTCTGAACCTCTTTACAAGAGGTTTTGGGTTTAAATCCCGCTAGGTGCCTAGGTACAATCTTGGAGATGGCCAGGGAAAGGTTTGGAAACGGTCACGGGATGCCACAAATAAGAGTCACCTTCCCTGAGTAACCTGAATGGGGAAATCCTCATCCGTTTTTTGGTAGATTAATTATTTTTCAATAATGAAGCTTTTGCTTAACTTGTATTGTAGGTGGCTCTTCTTGCTGCATGTGTACGTAGAGGTTTAAAAGTTTTATCTGCTACAGGAGCTGGTGCAAGAGCTGACCCTACAAGAATCCGTGTGGCTGATTTACGAGAATCGACTAATGACCCACTATCTAGATCTGTAATGTTTCTCTGATCTACATCCTATAATTTCTTGTTTTTTGGTAGTTAGACTTAGACATGGTAATTTCGACTCATTTACTTATTTATGGGTTGAGTTAGGTTATGTTTCACCATTAACGGGTGAAATGGTGAAGTAGGTTAATAGAAAATGGGTCATTGAAATTCACCTAAATTGACCCTCCAAGTCATTCTATTCTACGTTTAGAATATACATATATAATATATATATATTATAGATATAGGTTTTAGGTAAAATAAAACAAGTATTAAAGTAAAACAAATAAAACACTATATTTCTCTTCATTGAAAATCACCGTGCATCATGAAAATCATCGTGCATCAATTGCTTCGTGAATCTTCGTGCATCAATTAACCATGATCCAAGGGTCAAGATCTTGTCCTATTTGTTTTACTTTAATACTTGTTTTACAATACCCAACCCCGATAGATATAATATAGTTTTGCAATCCTATCTGACAATAGTTGTTTCCAATAAATATAAACATTGTGAATAAAAAGTTTCAGGTCAACCTAACATGACTTGCTTCGACATATACCTAAGATTATCCGTTTAGCCCCGTTGCCCAACCTACCGACACCTCCATTTGCACCTCTGATGTGGTTGTTACATTCTTGGCTTAGAATTTTCCGTACATGTCTGCGAAAGCTCAAGGCCATTGACAGTTTGACTAGCTTTTCTGAACAATATACATATGGCAGTTGCCTTTCACATGTCAAATTGGCAAACAACATCCTTCTACATATCAACTATTCGAACCAATGTAAATTAATATGCATATCTGTCATTCATTTTGCAGGTTAGACAACGTTTAAGAAGAGATCATGGGATTGAAGGTGGGATTCCTGTAGTTTTCTCCTTGGAAAAACCAAAGGCAAAACTGCTTCCCTTTAAGGGACCTAATGGAGATGAAGAGAATCCTTCAGACTATCAAGTGAGAATCTTTAGCATCTGGTTCTTGTACTTAGAGATGCAGTTTAACTTATGAATAGGTCAATTTTGGCTTATGTTTGGTCTTTCATGGATGTAATGGGTGAAATCTATATAAAGTTAGCGTGGAAGAACCGGGTCAAGTGTCTCGAAAGTTGCCCAAAATGCATTTTTAAATTACAAAAACATACAAATATTAATCCCATGAGGGTGGTCAGGCAATGAGCGCTTTAGAATTGTTCAAAAGAGGTCTCTGTTCGGTTTCCGCCACATCAACTTCTTGGGTGCTTTGCCTTACTATAAAACCTCTCAAGTGATTATTAAGATAAGATTATTTTTGTAATCATATTTGACACACTAATTATTTATAAACAGAGTTGACCTAAAAGTATTTTGGGCCAAGTGTGCATGGAGCAATCAGTTTCCGCATGTACTAATAAGTTACTCATCATGACCTATTAACCAACTGCTGATTATGCCACATCTAGTTGTATTTTCATTGCTTATGCCATTTGTTTGGTGCTGAAAGTTTAATTTTCGAAATTCAAATTCAAAACATGATATCAGGTAGTGCCTGGATTCAGGGTTCGAATAATCCCTGTTTTAGGAACAATACCCGCTATCTTTGGACAAATTATGGCATCATACGTTTTGACACAACTGGCAGAATTTCAAGTCCACATGGAACCCATTGTTAACTTTGATGTGGATCATTACAGTGTGCTACATCGGCGCCTTATTGAGCATGAGGAGTTGATTTATGGCACATCCGACCAAGTTCAGGTACCAAGTTTGGGGGTGTTTGAGATTGCTTATTTATAGCCGTTTTTTTGCTGGAAAATATTAGCAGGTACCCACCTGCTTATAAAAAAGTGCTTATTCCTGGTAAAATTAACAGATGAGCAGTTTCTGACCAAGTGTTTGTAGCTTATCTGCTTAAAAAAAAAACAAGCAATAAGCAGCAGAAAATATCACAAACACCCTCTTAGACCTTATGTTTACTTTTACTTTCTATTCAATCATCTTTTTCCTGGTCTTACATGAAAATAAATTTTACAATATTTTGATTGCTGACCTCAAACTGTCTTTTTTTTTTCTTTCTTTTTTCTATATAAAAAAAAACATCCCCAGAATCTTTTTTTATGCTCTTTTTCCCCATTTCTGACTCAATATCTGATTGTTTCCCGGTTTGAAATTATGATTAGCTTTGTCTTTCTATTAGGCTAATAGACAGAGTGGTCAGTGTAGTTATAATTGAACAAATATATTAAGGATCATCTTAACTGTTGTTGATAATCTATTCTGGACAACTTGGTTTAATTTGGATGAAGACGCTGTGATTGTTATAATTCTGAGAGTATTAATGTGGGTCTCAGTGAGATTTCATTTTGTTTAAATCTTTACACTTGTCACTTGTTTTTCAATCTTTAAGGTGGATGTTGAAGAAGTGATGTATGTTGCCAAAGAATTGTGGCATTGTCGAAGCGCGAGAGATCAAACTAAAAAAGAAGTTGGGCGTGGAATGTGGCGTTCAGTGAACGAGTTAATGCTCGTGAGGTATGGAACGTAAATTTGAATTATTAGATTTCAAAACTGAACTAGGAAAGAGAAGTCTAGAATAATATAAATTGATCCCCCCCTTGATTAAAAGACTTGATGGAACCTTATACAGCAGGTTGATCACTACCTTGTGCTTTTATGCTATATTTTTGGGGTAAAGATCTTCCCAGGTCTTTTCCGTATGCCTTGCAATTGTTACTTGATGTGTTTTTACCTCATGGCAGATGGGACAGTTCCAAGCCAGCATCTGCATCGAATTTAATTCTTCTAAAATTTGCAGAGGTATTAATTATATGTCATCATATACACTCGTGTCAGTATTGCTTCCACTTTTTCATTCCTAGTTGATAACAAAGGTGTCTATGGTAAGCCAAGGAGTTCACAGGCTTTGGTTGGGAAACTAAACTTGATTTTTGAGGAGAATTTTTGAGGGGGAAAGTCAACTTGTTTGTTAAAATGGGTTTGGGTTATATTTATTGTTTAACAGGTCTTAAAGATTTTAAAAGCTGGTTTATGAAAGAAATGTATCGAACACATCAATAGGGGCCCATTGCATAATTAAGTGGTTACAACTTCCTATATTGCTATCTGTCAACAATTGGATCTTTTTTTAGTAGTTTTTTTTTTTTTTGTAATCATATTGAATATGTTAATACTTAATTACGAAATAAAAAGGAGATATATACTGCTCCGTCAATTGGCAATTATGAACTAAAAAGTTAGGGGCTAAAGTGTCGTTTTTGTTACTAGTTTATTATTAGAGTTAATTTCATTACATGCCCCTGGGGTATACCATGTTATCAAGTTTCACCCCTTTACTTTTTTTGTCAATACATCTCCCTATGGTGACTTTTTGCTTCATTACACACCCTCCCTCTAACGAACGTTAATGTGGCTCCGTTAAGCTCCTTGCACATGAGGGTATTAAGTTCCAAAAAACAATTAAGTACAATGACAAACTACACCAAATTTTTATTTATGAACTGCATGATGTGATAATCCTATTAATCTTCAACCATCTACAACTTTCATTGATCTATTTTTTCGTTTTTTTTCCTCTTTGGGCCCAAAATAGGCTGATGAACATGAGGCAAATACACTTGAAGATATAAAGGAACATGAACCAGAGTTTTTCACTCGGGTCACATCCACACTAAAGCGAGCTGAATTAGACTTGGGCTTGTAGTGTCATTAAATTGAAATCTTGAAGCTGATTTTATGGTAATTATGGCATCATTTGTCAAGGCTCTTTATTGTTCGTTTATCGCGTGCTTTCCCAACACTCAGTTTTACCCAGATATAAACCATACTGCGCCACAATGGGACCACCAAATGATCCAAGATTTTTTGAAGTTAGATACTATGACAACTTATGAAAGACTTCTAGGTAGCAAAAGGCTGTGTTATGGTTGGTCTTCTTATTCCATAGTTTTGAGCTGCCATTGTTGTATGTTTAAATATTGAAATTGTAGTTTCGAGCTGCCATAATTGTGTGATTAAAATGAAACTTAGAACGTGGAGTACCTTATATGTAGTTTGTAAAATTGCATTTCATAGACCATAATGCAGAAATGGTAGCTCCAGGAGATATGTTAGCACCCCCATAATAGCTTGGAAGAGAGGCCTGACCAGAAAGAGTGTACCATATGGAACACTGCTATGTTCATACGGTGTTGCACAGATTTTATAAGAGAGTTGAGAAATGATTTACACACACAATAACTGCCATTTCATTCACTTGATTTGAGTATTTATACAAGAACACTTTTAATCACCTTTCCCGCTCATTCTAACAACCATACGAATTTTACATAACCAGTCCCTCTATTATTATCTTTATTTATTTATTGCTAAAGTTGATTTATTATGTAACAATACCCTCTCCTTTAAAAGAATTTTGTCCTCAAAATTGGAAATGAGGAAATCTGGCTTGAAAATCTTCTGCAAGCTCCCATGAGGCCTCTGACAGTGGCAATCCTTCCCATTGAACCAGAAATTTCACTACAGCTTTAGTTCCTTGTTTCTCCAGCTTCCTATCCACAATAGCTCTTGGTTGGAAAGAGAATTGCTTCCCTTCAGGTAGTGTTGAGGGTGATGTAGTTGGACCATGAGCCTTTTTCAGCAGTGACACATGAAATATTGGATGAATCTGTGCCTCTTGTGGAAGATCCAATTTATATGCTACCTTCCCAATTCTGGAAATTACTTGAAATGGGCCAAAAATTTTTGCAGACAGCTTCCTGTTGCCATGAGACTTCAATGATTTCTGTTGGAAAGGGTGAAGTTTGACATAAACCCAATCACCCACATTAAACTCTCTATCAGTTCTATGACTGTCCACCATCTGCTTCATTCTATTCCTTGCCTTTTCTAAATTTGCTTTGAGTTTCTGAATCATCAATTCCCTCTCCCTATGCACCTCTTCAACAGCTGCAATTGAAGTATCTCCTGGAATATAAGGGATATGCAAATTTGGTTTAACTCCAAACAAAGCTTCATAAGGACTCATCTGAATGGTTGAATGCCATGTTGTATTATACCACCACTGAGCTAATGGGATCCATTTGACCCATGTAAGAGGAGTATCCATGCACATTGCCCTCAAATAGGATTCCAAGCATCTGCTTAGTACCTCAGTTTGACCATCTGACTGTGGATGTATGCTGATGACATTGCTAAATTTACTCCTTGTAATTTCATAAAATCCTTCCAAAAATTACTCAAAAACAATGGGTCTCTGTCAGATACAATAGTACTGGGGCATCCATGTAATTTGAACACATTATCCATAAAAACCTGGGCCACTTGAGCTGCAGTGAAAGGATGGCTTAACAATAGAAAATGTCCATATTTTGTGAGTCTGTCCACCACTACCAAAACTGTATCTTTTCCCTGAACCCTTGGTAATCCTGATATGAAATCCATGGAAATGTCAGTGAAAATGGATTGAGGAATGGGTAAAGGCTGCAGTAATCCAGGGGTTGCCACAGTCTCATATTTTGCTCTTTGACAAACAGTGCATTCTTTGACCATTCTATAGACATCCTTGGTGCAACCTTTCCAATAAAAAGATCCTTAATCTTTGCCAATGTGGGCACTTCTCCAGAATGACCTCCCATAGGTGAAGAATGATATAAAGAAATAATATCATTCCTTAAAAGCAGCATCTTTGGCAATTATTATTTTATTTCCTTCTCAGAAAATTACCATCCCAGTCTGACCCTGACTCAATTTCTCAATGAGGGCCTTTGTATCTGCATCATGAGTCCAAGTAGTTTGGATTCTTTTCCATAGAATTGCATCCACTGAACTAATTCCCATTTCAAATATTGCCATGCCCTGCACCCTGGATAATGCATCTGCAACTAAATTCTCATATCCCTTCATATAACTAATCTCATAATCATAACCCATCAACTTTGAAAGCCATTTTTGTTGTAAAGGGGTTACAACTTTCTGATCTAACAAGTATTTTAAGCTTTGGTGATCAGTTTTTATGACAAAATGGTTTGCAGCCAAATAGTGATGCCATTGCTTGACTGCCGAAATTATTGCCAAAAGTTCTTTTTCATATACTGACCAATTTTGTTGCCTTGCTGAAAGTGCCTTGCTAATGAAAGCAATTGGATGTCCTTCCTGCATCAATACAGCTCCCATTCCTTTCCAGATGCATCAGTCTCCACAATGAAAGTTTTAGAAAAATCACGCAAATTAAGGACTGGTGGTGATAATAAAGCTTGTTTCAGTTGATCAAAAGCTTGTTGACTCTCTCGTCCCCATTGGAACCCTTCTTTCTTAAGCAGTTCAGTTAATGGCTTAGCTAAGAGCCCAAATCCCCTTATAAACCTCCTATAATATCCTGCTAACCCTAAAAAAAACCCTCAACTGCTTAACATTTTCAGGAATGGGCCATTCTTGTATTGCTTTAAGCTTATTGGGGTCAGTTGAAACTCCTTCTTGAGTAATTATATGACCTAAATACTCAATTCTATTTGCTGCAAAAGCACACTTAGATTTCTTTGCCTTCAATGAATTAGTTCTCATCATCTCCAAAACACATTCTAAATCACTTAAATGATGTTTCCAATTAGTACTATACACCAAAATATCATCAAAAAAGACCAAAGCAAACTTCCTCAAAACAGACTGAAATGTGGTGTTCATAAGTGCTTGAAATGTGGCTGCTGCATTAGTGAGGCCAAAAGGTAACACCAGAAACTCAAAATGGCCACCATGAGTTTTGAATGCAGTCTTATATATATCAGGCTCATACATACGCACCTGATGATATCCAGATCTTAAATCTAGCGTGGAAAAGATTGTAGAACCCTGCAATTCATCCAACAACTCTTCTATAAGTGGTATGGGGTATACATCTTTAATGGTAGCTTCATTCAATCTTCTATAATCAACACACATACACCAGGATCCATCTTTCTTCTTAACTAGGACCACTGGTGCAGCAAATGGGCTCTGACTGTGCCTAATAACCCCAGAATCCATCAATTCCTTTGTCATGGCCTCTATCACATCTTTCTGGGCCTTTGGGTATCTATAAGGTTTGAGGTTGAGATTTGTGGTGTCATTCTTAAGGTTGATCCTATGATCACAAGGTCTTGGGGGTGGTAACCCAGTTGGAACCTCAAATATATCAGCAAAATTCTGCAATAATATTTCTAATTCTTGGTTTTCTTGACACCCTTTTAACATGGGTTGGTGCACATTGTTTGTATTGGCAACAACTCAGCCTGCACTACTTCTTTTCCATTCCTAATTAATGCATTCATTTTCTCCATTGAACAAATACTCACCTTATGCTATTGCACTCCCTTCAATTCAAAATTCTGACCCCCTACTTGAAATTTCATGGTTAAATACTTAAAATTCCATATTATATCATTTAATTTCTGCAACCATTGGACTCCCAAAACAATGTCATAATTGGTTAATTCTATTAACAACATATCCTCCTTAAACCAATTACCCTGCATAATCCACTGGAAATCTTTACAAAGATTCAAACAAGCCATATTATTCCCACTAGCCACTGTCACCTTTACATTTGGAATATTAATGACTGGACATACCAACTTCTGTGGCAATGAATTATTCATGAAATTATGAGTACTACCACTATCTACCAATATGTGCAGCTTCCTAGTACCAACAGTTCCGCAAGGCCTACCTAGATAAGTATGGGGAACATGCGGTTCATTGTAAAAAGCTGCCCGGGTTTAAATACATACATGATTGGGTGCGGGACGTTCTATGGGACATTTTAAGGCGAGCCGGGATCGCGTTCAAAAAGGAGGCCCCTGTGAACTTCCTTACAAACCCCGCGGAAGGGAGATCTACTCTGCGACCAGCAGATTTGCTCGTATTTGGTTGGGTAGGGGGTAAACACGCATGTGTTGACCTCACAGGGTTCTACAATCTACTCTGCGACCAACAGATTTGCTCGTATCCCCTCTAGCTGGTTTGAGGGATAATGGTTTTGTAGCTGAACAAGCAATGAGAAGAGCTGAAGCGAAGAAAGTCAATAAGCATGCCAAAGCGTGTGAAGAGAATCAACATGTATTTGTTCCCCTAGCTTTTGATACCTTTGGTTCCTTGGCACCGGAAGCAATTCGTTTCTTGTCTAGGGTTCAACGGGTTATCCATAGCAATATCTCGACTCCAGGGGGGCATGGGTTTGTTTTTAGTAGATTAGGTTTCGCAATTCAGAAAGGGGTAGCGGCGCAACTTGTTGCCCGCCTACCGGCTATTACGATGTAATTTGGTAAAATTGTGAAATGAAGATTTTTATATTTTTTTTTAAAAAAAAAGAAAAAAGCATTCAATGAAATGTGTGGTTCACCCTGCACTATGGTACATAAATCTAGTTGTGGTTGTTCATGTCCTAATGGTAACACATTCAATTGCTCAGCCAAGGCCATTTCCTCATCTGCACACTCATCCACATTGACCATAAAAATCTGTTTCTTCACTTTACAAACCCTTTGGTGGCCAGCTACCCATTTTTCATTACAATAAAAACACTCCCCTTTATTTCTCTTTTTTTGCATTAAAGAACTAGTCACAGATTTGGGCACTAATGCATTTGAAGGAACTGCATTAACTAGAGTGGCCAAAATGGGCGGTTTAGTCAAATTGCCCATATTGCCAGTGTTTGTACTAACATTCCTTGACACATAACTCCTATTTCCAGTACCATTACCCCAAGATTTAACCCCCCAAAGTCTTATTTGCTTGATTTTGCATCTTTGCCAAAGCATAAGTGTCTTTAAGAGTTTTTGGTTGAAACATTTTCAATGGACATTTTATTTTTGGTTTTAATCCTTCAATGAATAAACTGATTGTATATTCTTCACAGAGATTTACCTTGTTAAGAAGCCTATCAAACTCATCACAATAATCCTCCAGTTCTCCACTTTGGGTCAAAGCTTTCAATGACCCCATTGCATCTCCCATAGTTGAAGTAGAAAATCTATCTTGCCACTGCAGATCTTGAGTACTCATCCCATTCAATCTCATTCATTTGTTTCCCACTAGATTTGATGTAAGCCTGATGCCAAGAAAGGGCTCTTCCATCCATATGGATGGCAACATATCTCACCTTTCTATCTACAGGTGTATCATCAATTACAAAGAAATGTTCACATTTATACAACCATCCCTCTACATCATCACCATCAAATCTGGGAAAATCTGGTTTGGCTAGACGGTTATTACTGAACCTTTCTCCTTCCTGCCGCACCACCACTGCTCTTTGTTTCTCCATTTCTGCCATTTGAGTTAGCAGAGTTTGTACGGTTGATCTTAACAAAATCATCTCATTTGTTGAGACTTATTTTGTTAATCTCTCATTGTCTTTCGCCAATTTCTCCATTTATTGGGTTTGGTTTAGAGTTCCCATGGTTTAGTTTGCGAAATTTATGGTGAATTTTGGGATAATTTCACTCGCTGGAGAACAGAGCTCACCGGAAGTGATGACCGGAATCTGGAACCGCCAAGAGAATCGGTGGCTCTGATACCATTTTGTTACACAGAAATTATGAGAGAGTTGAGAAATGATTTACACACACAATAACTGCCATTTCATTCACTTGATTTGAGTATTTATACAAGAACACTTTTAATCACCTTTCCCGCTCATTCTAACAACCATACAAATTTTACATAACCAGTCCCTCTATTATTATCTTTATTTGTTTATAGCTAAAGTTGATTTTTTATGTAACATACGGTGACAGTGGTGGTGGTGAAAGCGGAGCACAATTAAGATTTTTTCCAGAATGAGTCGGTTGGATAAAAGGAGGGTTGAGTGTATTTGGTTTTGCTCTGGAATTTGTTGAGGAAATTACTGGCCTCGACAGATCCATGTCTACCACGCCAGTGGAAGTGTCTGGGTCATATTTGTGTCCCTGGGGTTAATGGTGGAAGGATCGACTGCTTTAGGTTCACTACCATCAGGTTCTTCTGGAACATCATCCAAGATGGTGGACATATCCTGACCAGACATTATACTGGAGAAATCACCGAAACAGTCATGGTCTTCTTCTATGAGATAATTGGAAACAGTTCTTTCAGATACTTAATATAGCTTTTGCTCTACATGGCTATGCTTTTCATGGATAATTAGGTCTTAGACGCCGCAAACTGGGGGTGGGAAATGGGTATGTTGGCTAGGACTGTTAGTATGTGATCACGTAAAATGAACGTATGTTCGGAAATGATTTGAGCCTACGGGGTCACACGTCTCGATTCAAATATAGTTAATATAAATTGATTTATTAATTAATATGGATCACGAATAAGTTAACGAACGGTCGTTAATATTTAACGGTTACTAGCTAACGGTCGTTAAAGTAAGGAGATAAAACGATTAAGGGAAGGTTCTAGAAAAGCCATAGGGGGCCGGCCTCCCTACTAGGTTTCCTAGTGAAACCCTAAACTTGATGGCCAAGTTTGGGTCTACCTATAAATACTATAGGTAGGCTTATGGTTTTTTTTAACAATTACACATAAGAATTGTAACTCCAAAAACCTCTCATCTCCCCCTCTCCTCTCTTATCTTGGACGGCCAAAACCAAGGGAAAACCCTTTGGGTTGGTTTTGGTTTTCGGTTTTGAAGAAGGAGATCAAGCCAAAGGTTGCTCGGTTCGTGATCAAGTGCTAGCACACCTATATCGGTGGATCGTGTGTGCAATCGTAGAGGGATTTACTTCAAATCCTTTTAAAGTTTCTTTACTTTATCATCTACATTAAGAGATATTCCTTAATCCTATTTCAAGGTTAATTATTTGATTACATGGTTTGATTTGCTTCAGTTGCGTACTCGTGAATAATGATATTTAGTTATATATTCCAACAGTGGTATCACGAGCCACCCATGTGATTTTTAATTACCTAAAAATCAAAACTTGAAGGGGGGTTAAGGTTTCATATTTTTTGAATTTTTTATGTAATTATTTTGATTATTTTATTAATTAATTGGTTTAATTGTAATAAAATAATGAAATAAACAATAATTTTTTTTTTTTGATAAACCCCAATTCGAAAATCTGGAAATAATTTTTTTTTTTTTTTTAGGAAACCCAAATTGCAAGTTTTGATTTATTGCATGATTAATGTGTTAATTGCATGCGTTTATGGATTACCTCTATTTTAATTGTTAAAAAGAAGTAATAATCATGAGTTTTTACATGCAATTGATTCATGATTATTACTTAGTTATAATGATAAAATTACTTGATCACTAGGTCTTTTAGGTGGATAATTAAAATAATTAATTGTTTGACAATGTGATAATTATATATTAATGTTGCTGCTTGACACCAGTCCACTAAAACGATCATATCTTTTAATTTGTAAGGAGTTAGAAGTCGTCCTTAGAAGTCGTCCTTTGAACAGTAGATACTTGACTCTTAGGGCTACAACTTTGTAGTTCTGTGCTAAGTCCAGTTCGGCCATCCTCTAGGCCTAAATGGGTCGTGAAGCTGCTGGATTTTTCAAATCAGCACCTTATGTGTTTATGTGATAAATTTGTTATTAATTTTGGCTTACGCAATCAAGTTTACTTGATGTATGTGGTCCTTTTCCTTGAGAAAGGGGAGCCAATCTTAAACCATAGTGGCCTAACCGAGGATGGATACCTAATTGTTACGTGTTTATATTTAGTATGTTTAGTTTTGCCTTTTAAGAAAATTGTGTGCAAAATTGTTTTTCGAAAATTAAACTTGACTAAATTACATTGAAATAATGATTTTGTTTATAAAATTGGTTCCCTAAAATCAAAAGATACACCGGCTCACCCATTTGAACAAACTCTAAGAGAGGTATAAGTCGGAGTGCGTTAGCCTCCTAAAAGGGCGGGTTTTTAATTGTGTCCATCGCAAACCTTTGCCCTTGCGCTTCTTTGTGCGTTCAAATGGAGCTACCGAGCTCTTTTGTATTTAAAGGCAATAAAAATGAGTTTTATAAACATATTATGTTTAGAAGATATGCATGAATCTTCAAACATAACTTTTTGATCACACATCAAATTGATTGACCCAATAAACTTAAGTCATTGCCATCCAACTTGTAAAGGACACTTGTGGTTGTTGTTTTACTCACTGGTACACAGTGGTGAAATGGCAGTTGCATGGCAAATCCCACTCACTGGTACACAGTGGTGGACAAATTTGCGCGTTCTTGTTGGACGACTTAAAGCGAGTTAAGCGGTGAGACCTTAACCCGTGGCAAAAGATGGGACAAAACATGACTACAAATCACTTGATGAATCAAATGTAATTTGTAGGTCCCATTCTTACTAGGAATTGCACATGTAATGCAATTAATGCTCGTCACTTACCTTTTGAGTACAATCATTTCTAGCAAATCAACTGATGAAATGATTGTATGTCAATTGGATCCTAGCCTTAATGAAATTAATTGTTTATTTTGTAAACATTGGGTAATTGATTTCTTAAGGATTAATTATCGAAAATACCGATAATTGAACTTGAATCTGTTTTGTAAAAGGCAACAAATCCTTCACAAAACATACACCAATCGGCTTTTAGGTTGATTCTAGAAAGGAAAAACTTTCTAAAACCAATTTCAATGGCTGTTTTGTCAATAGAGAATTGTTCTAAAAGTTGAAAAAAAACCCGTGTCATTGAAACTCAGATATCGCTATTCCTAATGCGAATGCCACTGCTTTGCAGTTGGAAGCATAAAATACTCAGTACTATAGACATATTGAGGTTGCTTATTTGTTGCTAGAAGCATGTCTCCCGAGCTTCAAAAAGCAATTCGGATTGCAAAATCTGTGTGATATGATCAAATAACTCAAGTCTATGTACGGAAAACAAGTTGGAGTTGAAATTACTTGAGCTAATTGAGTCACTGCATAACTTGAACATGAGTATGGGAAACCGGTGAATGCTCGTGTACTCAAGATGAAGAGTTACTGTGAGCATTTTGGAAAGGTTAAACTATGCGTATCTTCTGTCGATTGTTATTGGCATAAGAGACTTTGAGAAGTTTGTGCATAATTACAATTTGCATAGCATAAGTTGGACTTCATAATCAAGTTGATTGAGTATGAGGAAAACCTTCCTAAGAAATCTGAGATACCCCAAGTTCTTATGATCAAGGAGGGAATGGTTTAGAAAGCAAAACAACCGTAAAGCTAAGGGCAAGAACTTTGGTAAGAGAAAACAAAGTATTTAGTCTCAAAACCTTAAAAGACCCCTTGGAAAAAGGAGCATACGGCTAAAGACCAGTCTTGTCATCACTATGCTAAAGTGAGACACTGGAAAAGGAATTGTCCTAAGTATCTAGCTGAGTTGAACAAGAAGAAGAAGCAAGTTGGTTTAACCAGTTCTTCAAGTATCTTCTTAACTGAATTATAAGTGTTGATGAGATTCAAATGATAATTCAATAGCAAAAGAGTCAAGTTAACTTGGACTCTATCTATCTTTGACATTGTCATCTTGTTTAATTTTGTCAAGAAACACATTTAAAGACTTCAACGTGAAGAATTCTTACAAATCAAATGATGAATCATTTGAAAAATGCGTGGTTTTGACAAGAAACGCATTAAAAGTCTTCAATGTGAAGAATTTTTACAAATCAAATGATGAATTATTTGAAAAATGCGTGGTTTTGACAAGAAACGCATTAAAAGTCTTCAATGTGAAAAAATCTTACAAATCAAATGATGAATCGTTTGATAAATGCGTGTCTTTTGAATTGTCGTTAGCAAGAAAAGCATTGAAAGACTTCAACGTAAAGGGATCTTACAATCAAATGATGAATCATTTGAAAAATGCATGTCTTGTGTTTTCGGCAAGATGACAAGAATACCTTTTTCGCATAAAATCAGAAAAGGCTAAGGAACTACTTTGACTAATACATTCGGATGTATGTAGCCGATTTAGACATGAGTCAGGGAAAGATGCTAGCTACTTTATCATTTTTATGAATGATTTCAGTCGTTATGGTTATGTTTACTTGCTTAAACATAAACATGAAGTGTTTGAAACATTCAAAGTTTAAAAATGAAGTAGAAAATCAACTCGTCAAAACCATCAAGATTCTTCGTTCGGATCGAGGTGGTGAATACTTAAGCCAAGAGTTTAAGGATTATCTAAAAGCGTGTGGAATTGTCCAACAGCTTACTCCTCTATACATTCCTCAACATAATGGAGTGTCTGAAAGGAGAAATCGAACCTTGCTAGACATGGTGAGATCTATGATGAACCTTACAACTCTCCCAATTTTGTTTTGGGATTATGCTCTAGAGACTGCTGTACTCATTCTCAATATGGTTCCAACAAAGAAGGTTGACAAGACACCATATGAATTATGGCATGGAGATATCCCTAATTTGTCTTACTTAAGAGTCTGGGGATGTGAGGCACTTGTGAAGCGCGATACGCCTGACAAACTTGGACCCAGAAATACTAAGTGCATCTTTGTCGGATACCCTAAGGAAATGATGGGTTACAACTTCTATGATCCTGTCAAAAACACTGTTCGCGTTGCTCGATATGCTGAATTCTTTGGAAAGAACTTAACTCAACCGAACAGTGGGAGGGTTGTAGAACTTGATGAGACTCAAGAAGAAGATGTGTCACCTTCTGAAGCTCCCAGCAATCATCAACTTGGGGGGGAAAATGTTCAAAGTGATGAACCTCAAGTCGATGATGATGAAGCGATTCCACTTCGTAGGTCCGTAAAGACAAGACGTCCTACTGACAGATTATGTCTGATGGTAGAAGAAAACGTTTTAGGAGATCTTGATGAGCCTCCAAATTTCAAAGCTGCATTATCAGATCCAGAATCTGATAAATGGCTTGAAGCTACGAAGGTGGAAATAAAATCCATGAAAGACAATCAAGTCAGGAGCTTGGTTGATCTTCCACAAAATGCTCAAACTGTTGGGTGTAAGTGGATCTTCAAGAAGAAGACGGACATGGATGGAAATGTACACACCTATAAAGCTCGTCTCTTGGCGAAAGGTTATACTCAACGTTTCGGTGTTGACTATGATGAGACCTTTTCTGCAGTTGCGGACATTAGAGCTATTAGGATTCTCTTAGCCATAGCTGCGTACTATGACTTTGAGATATGGCAAATGGATGTTAAGACTGCCTTCTTAAATGGTTACTTGGATGAAGAAGTCTATATGGATGAACCTGAAGGTTTTATTGATCAAAAACATCCCAACAAAGTATGCAAGCTTCAAAGGTCCATTTATGGACTAAAGCAAGCATCAAGGAGTTGGAACAAACGGTTTGATGAAGAAATCAAAAAGTTTGGTTTCGTTCAAAATCCCGATGAGCCATGTGTATATCGCAAAGCTAGTGGGAGTAATGTTACTTTTCTTGTCTTATATGTTGATGTCATCATAGGAAAACACATTCCAATGTTGCAAGATGTTAAATCCCATCTTGGAAAGTGTTTTGCCATGAAAGATTTAGGAGAAGCGGCATTTATTCTTGGAATCAAGATCTACCGAGATAGATCAAAGCGGTTAATTGGACTAAGTCAAAGTGCTTATATTGATAAGGTCACTCATGCAAGGACTTAATTTATCTATCAAGAACGGTGCTTCTACACCTAATGAGGTGGAGCGTATGCAAAGAGTTCCTTATGCTTCGACGGTGGGATCTATCATGTATGCGGTAAGATGCACTAGACCTAATATTGCGTTCGCGCAAAATATAGTTAACCATTATCAGCAAAATCCTGGAGAGGATCATTGGATTGCTGTAAAGAATATTCTTAAGTACATGTGTGCTACTAAAGAATTATTCTTGGTGTATGGAAGAAATTCTGATCCAGAATTCAAAGTGAATAGATACTGTGATGTTGGATTTCAGACTGATAAAGATGATTCAAAATATCATTCGGGATACGTCTTCGTTATTTAAATGAAGGCACGGTGGAATGCTATGAGCTAAAAGCAAACCACAGTTGCCATGTCTGCAACAGAGTCTGAGTACATTGCCGCCTCAGAAGTTGCAATGGAAGCAGTCTGGATAAGGAAGTTCATTAGCGGGCTTGACGTGATCCCCTCGAGTGACTTACCCACTGATATGTACTGTGATAACACTGGTGCATTAATCATTGCCAACGAGCCCGGAGCTCAGAAAGGTGCCAGACATTATGCTAGAAGATATCACTATGTTCGTGAGCAGATCGAACTAGGAGAGATAAAATTACTCAAAGTTCACACAGATTTTAACTTAGCTGATCCTTTCACAAAAGCTTTGGCTAGGCCCAAGCTTGAAAGGCATGCCGAGGGCATAGGACTTAAATTAGCTAGTTATTTCATGTAAGTCTGTTGTTTCGGTATTTGGATAAGGGATGTTAAACAATTTATATTTTTCATAATGAAATAAAGTACTTGATATGTTTGATTTCATTTAATATTAATTGTATCCTATATTTGCATGTTTAATCCTTGAATATTTTATTAAATATTCTAAATTGTCCATTGTCGATTAATTATATGGGAATATAATTAAACTAAGACAAATCTGAGCGATTAGTTATATTCTTTGAATATATAATGGATGGTCCCACCAAACTCACATGGTATCCATATGATGCATATCGGACTACCCCACTAACGAATTTATCACTTTATGGATCGGCGTCATTAAGTGAAATTCGTAAATGGTTACTTTATTGATCATTTGACTTGAGATACAAGCAGGTCAGCATGTATGGATTGCACTTACTAGATATAGTTCTAACTCTCCTGAATAAGGGAGTACATAAAGGGCTATTTTCAGAAAGTGTAGTGAAGTATGATGACTGACACGTGTAGTCAATACAGGATTTATTCCTCCAACTAATAGTTGCAAAATGATACCATTGGGCCCCTCATTGGGACTATTTAAGATGTTTACATGGCCATGTCCAAATGAATCCAGATGTGTCTGGATTATGTTTGGTAATCTTAAGTAGTGATGAAATGAGAAACAAAATCGTTAAATCATGAAATGACATTGATCCATATTCATGTTTAACACGGTATCTGAACAAAGGGATAATAAATGCCTCAACCATTTAAATATACTTTAAGAAACTATACTTAAATATTTCTGGGAGCATTGGCGTGTTGCTAGACGCTAACCAATGTTATTACCTTCATTTGTTACGAGCTCAAGTGGGAGCTGTTAGTATGTGATCACGTAAAATGAACGTATGTCCGGAAATGATTTGAGCCTACGGGGTCACACGTCTCGATTCAAATATAGTTAATATTAATTGATTTATTAATTAATATGGATCACGAATAAGTTAACGAATGGTCGTTAATATTTAACGGTTACTAGCTAACGGTCGTTAAAGTAAGGAGATAAAACGATTAAGGGAAGGTTCTAGAAAAGCCATAGGGGGCCGGCCTCCCTACTAGGTTTGCTAGTGAAACCCTAAACTTGATGGCCAAGTTTGGGTCTACCTATAAGTACTATAGGTAGGCTTATGGTTTTCTTTAACAATTACACATAAGAATTGTAACTCCAAAAACCTCTCATCTCCCCCTCTCCTCTCTTATCTTGGACGGCCAAAACCAAGGGAAAACCCTTTGGGTTTTTGGTTTTCGGTTTTGAAGAAGGAGATCAAGCCAAAGGTTGCTCGGTTCGTGATCAAGTGCTAGCACACCTATATCGGTGGATCGTGTGTGCAATCGTAGAGGGATTTACTTCAAATCCTTTTAAAGTTTCTTTACTTTATCATCTACATTAAGAGGTATTCCTTAATCCTATTTCAAGGTTAATTATTTGATTACATGGTTTGATTTGCTTCCTTTGCGTACTCGTGAATAATGATATTTAGTTATATATTTCAACAAGGACGGCCCGCAAACATTTTCTTTCAATCCTTTTCTAGAAATTATATGTATTAACTCGTGTACCAAGTATAATTATACAAAATTTATTATTAGCTTTTCATAATAATGGGATTTAGGAGTTTGTTATACATATAATTCAGAAGCTCTCAGTCCACTTGACCCTATATTATGAACATCACCCAAATCAGCCCATGTACTACTGGTAAATTGGTCAAATTGTTTTACTTTTTAGTCATTAATCTGACTAGAGTACGTACTAATAATACCTTGCCGGAGAGCATGTTCTCTTCCCCCCAGACTAAATCATACGGATACCTTTTCTTGTCAAGCCTGTTATAGCAACACAAACAAGAGTGAATATGAAATCAAATAGCATGGTGGCCTTTACTGGGGTGTAAATGAGACGATACAGTTCGCGAGCTACCCGAAATGGACTCGTAAATTATTCGAAATCGACTCGGTTTGAGTCGAGTCGAGCTCGAGCTACTCGAGTATGTTTTCGAGCCGAGCTCGAGTATCAAAATAACGAGCTCGTGAAGCTCGCGAGCCTTATGGAGCATCTTTAATATACAATTTTACCCTTTATATATAAATATTTAATTATAAATATAACTATAACTATTATTATTATTATTAGTTATTATAAATATCAATCTTATCGAGTCGAGTCGAGCAAGCTAGTATAGTTTACTCGATCGAGCTTGGAAATAGAAACTCGATCGAGCTCGAGTCGAGTTTCAAGCTTCGAGTTCTTGAGTCGAGTCGAGCTCGAGCCTCGCACTTTATCGGCTCGACTCGGCTCGTTTACACCCCTAGCCTTTAGCAGACTTAGACTTAAGTTTTGGAACTGCATATCTATGTCATTGTGTTTCTTGCTTTATGTTTCGACTATGGCATTATGCCTCATTGATCTTTCCCTACGTGGGAGTTTATCTATGTTTTGTTTGGATATTGATTTTATGTTGATTATTTGTGTTGAATTTAATGAAATGTGGGTTATTTAAGAATTCATGCAGTTGCTCTACGTAACATCCATGACGCGTGTACTTTTTGTTGCATCCCGAGTTTTTCGCCTTAGTCGGGTGTGACATATTAATAACAAATTATTTAATGTTTGCCTTTATACTATTTAATAATCAATTGTATTGAAGCATGAAGTAGGATATCCAAACGTCAATTTTTGATAGAGTAAATTTGTGTATTGTCAAACGAATAATAATATAACAACCACAGAAGAATTAGGGTTGGTATAACATGTCACACAAAACCTGTTAAGACACAAATTTGTTAAGGTCAAACACGTACACGACCTGTTAACTGATCGTGTCATTGTTTTCAACCACAAACACGACACATAAATTAACAGGTTTCGTTTGAAACGATACGATCTGTTCCTAACAGGTTTCGTATTTGACCATAACAGGTTTCATGTCTTTTTAATTTTACTTTTTATTTTCCATTTTAGATTATATTGATGACATCATCATTGACCAAAGAATTGATCAATAACATTTTTGGTCCTCATACTTTACTTTTATACAAATAAGTCGTCTAATTTTATTTATTTTAGTGTAATAAATGACCTAATTAAATATCACTTGATAACTTTATTAACCACATCTTTATAGTAATATTATTCTTTGTTCTTTAATATTATAACTTATAAAAAGTCATTTATTTATAAAGTATATATAGATGAAGTTTTATATATTATATATTTGTATTTCTATGTCGTCTATAATTGAGTATTTGACAAAATTTCAATTTAAAATGGGTTGATAAATTGAAATAATATTTAAGTTTTGATAAAAAATTTTTATTTATATGCTTATTTATTTGTTGATAATATACCATTTACTTCACTAATTATCTTTTGGTAAAAGAATCTTAGTTGTATGATTTTTTAATTTTTTAGTGTTTAATTATAATAAAACATTAAAAATATTATATTGTTACGAGAAATTTCAATTACATTTTCTTTCCATTAATAATTTTATTTCAACGACACTACAAATATTTTTCAAAAATCTTTATATTACATAATTTTTTTATGTGATTTCTTAGATACATGGATTAATTTAACACATTTGATACTCTTGATAGGAGAAAATGTATAGTTATAACTTAGTGTTAATAGAGATATCTCTTTTAAATTTCATAACTAACATAATGGTGAACTACATTTGTTGGAATATATGTGCTCCATGTATATATATATTAGTTTTATGGTTGAAACATTACTTTTTAACATTTTTCCTTGACAATAAATGGTATTATAATTGTGGTTCAAAAGTTTATAAATATTTATTAGATGTTAATAGTTTTCAAATATTAAAAGTTTTTAATGCAAAAAAAATATATACACACCCTGCGTGTTACGCGGGTAATAAGCTAGTAAATAAAAATCTCTTATATGAGGAAAAGGGTATTGTTTTTAAAATATTATTAAAAAAATATTTCTTATGTGACAAACTCACAATCTTTCCTACTAATGTTTTTTAGAAACCATAACATCATACGTCCTAAAATACATCCCTAAAATAATCCCTAGGGTGTAACTATGTGTTTTTTCTCTCAAAATGGTGATTTCCCCACCTAGGTCAACCGATCTCAATCTTTCAAAATTTCAACAAAAAACACAATCGAATCTTCAATCTGTTTGTTTCTTTCAATTCCTTGTTAATTTTCGATCCTAAATATGCCAAGAAAATCATCATCTAACCGATCTAAAGCTCCAAAAAATTCGAAATTGGCTGATGTTCTTTGCGATGGTATTAATCCTTCAAAAGTCGGCCTTAATTCTTCTACTTCTAGTGTTAATCGATCCACTTATAACCTCCGATCCTCATCTTCTTCTTCAATCGAGGTTGATTCCTTTCATTCAGAACCTAACGAACCGATTTCATCATTGAAATCGGCTGAAGGTAATGCTAAATCCACCCAGCCGCCGCCTGCCACCTTTCTGCCTCCATCGGTCGCCGCTACAGGAGGGGCTGTCGGCCACTAGGGGGTGGCCATGGCAGCGGTTCATGATGATTTGGGGGTAACATCGATCGATTCTGATCAGATCTTGGAACAGAGGGAGAAAGTAGCGGCTCCATGTGAAAACCCTAAACTCCCTTTGTTTTCTTTTCCACCGCCGATCACCACCACTGCTCCACCATCTGGCAGTCATGTGGTGGCTGATGGATCTTCCGATCCTGCCCATGAGTCTACTGGGTCGGGTCGTGGGTCTACTTCACCCAATAATTCGAACCAGGTCAATGCTCAAATCGATAACCCTAATATTCATCACGAAAACCCTTCTTTTTCTTTTGACAAACCGATGCCACCACCACCCTCTTATGTGCATGGTGAGTCGACTCCACCTTCTCGATATCCTGAACCTACTGCCCAGCCTTCTGGGGGGGCTGCTAACTCGGTTCCTAAAGCTTCTTTTGATCGAATGAGTGAGTTTTTGCATAAGCAAATCCATGCAGCTGAGTCACACAATTTAATGTATGGTCTACAAACACACAATGTTAATGATACTTTGACTCCCCAAAAGTCAAATGGCATTGCAAATGATACTGCTAATGTTGCATCTTTTTTGGATAAATTATCTCACGCTGCTGATCTACACAATAACCCGCAAGAGCAGTCACATAATGTTCCTCATGGTATTAATTTTACCTCTACGGGACCTATTGAGATGCTAGATGATGATGGAAATGTAATACAAAGTTGCTGGCAAGGTCATGACATCAATGGCACTACGGTTGGTGTTATTGAAAAGCCGAACTTAGATGAAAATGGTGTTCCATCTATCACTGATGAGCACTTTGCTAATACTTGTAAGTCCCAACTCAATAGATGGTACTACCTGAAGACACCTCAATGTCGATGGTGGAGTTACTTTGCAATATAAGCCCTGAACTGGAGACGACCAGTTACAGAGAGTATATACCAAGTTCTAGATAGATTACTTATTTAAGTGACAATAAGTAAAGAACAATGCAATAATACAAATAGCTTGTAAAGTAAATTGGTGAGACAATATGTAATTTTCAAGTGTAATTTATTTATTAACTTTAAATAAATTACAAGGTTGTTGCGGAACCAAGATAATACAAGAATGTAAATATCCTAACAACCTATGAACTACAATTGATCTACACTCGGAATTTCTCTAAATAATCGAAACACTTAAAGTTGTGAAATGTTCCTTTTTACGATTGAGAGAATATTGCACAAGTTCACCAAGAATATTGCAGGTATGCAAAGTGTGAAGTGTTTTCACTATGTGATTTCACTTGGTATTCTTGTTGTGCAATGACTTGTATTTATAGGCAAAGTTAACATTGGGATGTTAACTTTGGCCGTACAAAAGTGGTTGAGAGCATTTAAGGAATAACATTTAATTCCTTAAAATGCAGTGTAAAGTTGCAGCATAAAGCAACTTTATTCAACCAGCTTTATGTACCTTTTATTACTTAAATAATAAGATTCTTATTATCCGGGTAAAAGCACATAAAGCATAAAAGTCAATTCCTCGTAATCAGTGTAAAGCTTTGTAAGAGCTTTCCACTGAAGGTCTCCAGTTTGTAACTGACTAGAATGTCAAATGGGCTTCGCTGCCATTGTCATTCTCTATCTTCCACTTGTTGTCTTCGACTTCAACTGGAAGGATTCTTCAACTGGTCAGTTCTCAACTGGAGGAAGTCTTCAGTTGCGTTGACTGTACGGTTCAACTGGACTTCAATATATTTCTGGACAAATCTTCTGGGTCTCCAGTTTGTAACTGACTAGAATGTCAAATGGGCTTCGCTGCCATTGTCATTCTCTATCTTCCACTTGTTGTCTTCGACTTCAACTGGAAGGATTCTTCAACTGGTCAGTTCTCAACTGGAGGAAGTCTTCAGTTGCGTTGACTGTACGGTTCAACTGGACTTCAATATATTTCTGGACAAATCTTCTGGGTCTCCAGTTTCACTGAGAATCCAGGTGCAACTGGAGACTGGCCAGTTTACCAGTAAACTGGTCCTAACAAATTCCCCCTATTTGTCTAGAAATATTGGCAAGTCTTTTTCAGTTCTTGTATCTGTACAAGTGTGAACTGGAGAGACTTGTTCGATTAAATCTATCTAAGTTTTCCAAGGCATTTTTATAGATCAATAAATGCCTTGGGTTTTTCTTTTAAGTTTGTTAGATCTAATCTATTATCTACCTTGTGGTTACAAACTGGTAACTTCATTTATACAAGGAAATGAAATTACACAAGTTACAGAATGTAAATATCCTAACAACCTATGAACTACAATTGATCTACACTCGGAATTTCTCTAAATAATCGAAACACTTAAAGTTGTGAAATGTTCCTTTTTACGATTGAGAGAATATTGCACAAGTTCACCAAGAATATTGCAGGTATGCAAAGTGTGAAGTGTTTTCACTATGTGATTTCACTTGGTATTCTTGTTGTGCAATGACTTGTATTTATAGGCAAAGTTAACATTGGGATGTTAACTTTGGCCGTACAAAAGTGGTTGAGAGCATTTAAGGAATAACATTTAATTCCTTAAAATGCAGTGTAAAGTTGCAGCATAAAGCAACTTTATTCAACCAGCTTTATGTACCTTTTATTACTTAAATAATAAGATTCTTATTATCCGGGTAAAAGCACATAAAGCATAAAAGTCAATTCCTCGTAATCAGTGTAAAGCTTTGTAAGAGCTTTCCACTGAAGGTCTCCAGTTTGTAACTGACTAGAATGTCAAATGGGCTTCGCTGCCATTGTCATTCTCTATCTTCCACTTGTTGTCTTCGACTTCAACTGGAAGGATTCTTCAACTGGTCAGTTCTCAACTGGAGGAAGTCTTCAGTTGCGTTGACTGTACGGTTCAACTGGACTTCAATATATTTCTGGACAAATCTTCTGGGTCTCCAGTTTGTAACTGACTAGAATGTCAAATGGGCTTCGCTGCCATTGTCATTCTCTATCTTCCACTTGTTGTCTTCGACTTCAACTGGAAGGATTCTTCAACTGGTCAGTTCTCAACTGGAGGAAGTCTTCAGTTGCGTTGACTGTACGGTTCAACTGGACTTCAATATATTTCTGGACAAATCTTCTGGGTCTCCAGTTTGTAACTGACTAGAATGTCAAATGGGCTTCGCTGCCATTGTCATTCTCTATCTTCCACTTGTTGTCTTCGACTTCAACTGGAAGGATTCTTCAACTGGTCAGTTCTCAACTGGAGGAAGTCTTCAGTTGCGTTGACTGTACGGTTCAACTGGACTTCAATATATTTCTGGACAAATCTTCTGGGTCTCCAGTTTGTAACTGACTAGAATGTCAAATGGGCTTCGCTGCCATTGTCATTCTCTATCTTCCACTTGTTGTCTTCGACTTCAACTGGAAGGATTCTTCAACTGGTCAGTTCTCAACTGGAGGAAGTCTTCAGTTGCGTTGACTGTACGGTTCAACTGGACTTCAATATATTTCTGGACAAATCTTCTGGGTCTCCAGTTTGTAACTGACTAGAATGTCAAATGGGCTTCGCTGCCATTGTCATTCTCTATCTTCCACTTGTTGTCTTCGACTTCAACTGGAAGGATTCTTCAACTGGTCAGTTCTCAACTGGAGGAAGTCTTCAGTTGCGTTGACTGTACGGTTCAACTGGACTTCAATATATTTCTGGACAAATCTTCTGGGTCTCCAGTTTCACTGAGAATCCAGGTGCAACTGGAGATTGTCAGTTTTAACCAGTGGCCCTCTGGTATAACTAACTTCAACTTGAAAGTGCTTGGTGCCTGGCTTAATTGTTACATTGACATCATTGATAGTCTCACTATGTCTTCTAGTTGCCATGATCTGGGAGTAATAGCTTCTTGCTTCAGATTCATTTGTTATTTTAATACTCCCAGCTCCAGCAGCCAATACAGCAGACTTGATGTCATTATTTGATACCTCGCCAGTTGGTTCAACAAACGTGCTAAGGTCAGCATCTCTGGTCAGTGGTCTTCTTGGTTGAGAAATCCTTCTTGGTGGATTCAAAACCCTTTTCACAACCTTCTTAACATGTTCAATTCTTTTTAGAATCCCACTGGCCCTGTTCTCCTTCGCCTTCTCCACTGATATGTTTAAATTTCTGGCATCAAATTCAGCTTCATCCTCAGGATAGTGTCTGTCCAGTTCAACATCAAGCATTTCTTTCAACTGGTCAACTATCCTGGGATCATTCTTTATTCTGGTATACTCCTCCTTAGTGATTCCCAAAAGATGAGCATCACTCATATCAAGCAGTTTGATCTGTGCAAGATGTGCTCTGGCTTCAGCTTGGTTTCTTTGTTTCATCTTCTTTCTTTCTTTAATATCATTCCCAAGTCTAGCCAATCTTCAACTATCACTATCTGAAACTGGAGGAAGTACATCAGCATTGACAGTTTCTAACATTGGTACCTCAGTGGCCGGCTGGGGAGTTACATTAGATGCCAAACCTTTGCCCTTATCAACAACATTCCCCCTATCACTTACATCACCAGTTTCAACAACTCTTTGCTCACCAGCTTCAGTACTGGCAGCCACAATCAATTCACCACCAGATTGACTTTCAGATGGGGTTCTTCCAGGTGCAACTGGTGCAAGAACTGCACTTCTTTCCCCCTTGGCAGCATCTAGACCTGCCCTAATAGATTCCCATTCAGAAGGGTGAGATGGCAACCGGTCAAGAGGCTGCCATGTTTGCATGTCCTTGCACTCCTTGAAAATTCCACACATCATCCTGAAAGACCTCCAAAGGTGGTTGGTTTCTTTAGACTGGGTCAAAACATTTGCTGTAACCTGTTCTTGACCAGTTTTCAATTCATTTAAAATCTTGGAATCTTCATCCAGACCAGAAACCACCTTGTCCTTTACCTCTTCATCCTTCTTCTTCAAACTTTCCACTTCAGTTGTCAGTTTATCCAAAGACTGAGCATGAAGTGATACCTGGGTGTTTAAATTGTCAATGCTGCCTCTCAACTGGTTGATCTCACTAGTGAGTGGGGCCAGATCAACCTGAGGAGTGGCCATCTTGGTGATCTCAGACATCACCCTTTCAATCAATTGTTGTTCTCTAGCACCCAGCGTATCCTCTATCTTCTGACCAACTGAAGTCATTAACTGCTCTCCAAGTTCAGCCACATTCAACCCAGGCTTGTCAACCAATTCCTTTACCTGTTTTTCAATCTCCCTTAAATCAACTTCTGAAGATCTGACAGTGTTGCTCAGCAAGTTGGAGATTGAGGTTGTGACCTTGGACTGAGTGAGGTCAAAGGCTTCTTTCAAAGATGTTGCCAGATTGTTGCAGCCAGTGACCAACTCATTTAGCTTGTTGAACACCAAGTCTTCATTTGATGAAAACTTGTTAATCCCCAGATCAACCACTTTAATGTTCGTCAAGTGATCCTTGTGGTATCTGGAGAAAGACTTGGTGTTTTTGTCAATTGTCTTTTGAATATCCTCCACCTTGGTTAGAAGGTTTTGGATATCGGCTTGAATAGAGACAACTTGACTGTCCAGTGACGGAGGAGAAGGTGTCACTGGACCAGCAGCATTTTCTACTGGAGCAACTGGAGGAGGCAAACTTAGAGAAGTCTCCCCAGTTGTCAGTCCAGCAGTTGAAGAAATAGTAGGAGTGGTGGTAGAAGAAAGGACTGGAAGTTCAATGTGTTGTTCATGCTGAGAATGCTCAGGTGTGAACAACGGTGGCGGTGGTGGTGTCATTTCTCGAAGGAGTGAGAATTGCCCAGTTGGTGAAGGAGCCATACGTCTGTTTCCAGACATATAGTTATAAGTTGGGAATGGTATATCAGTAGGCACATTTTGTTGGGATGGTGAAAGTGAAATTGATGCATCTGGAAGCGAGACTGGAGATGAAGGGTTTTGATCTGGTACAGCAGAATAAAAAATCTCCAAGTCTGAAGCAATTCCTTCAGAATCCGAAGACTCTATAAGGATTTTCTCGTCATTAACATTCATGTCCAGATCCATGAATGTAACTGAGGGCTGACCAGAAGGGTCAGTCTCCAGATGACCTTCCCCAGTTTCCTGGATGGGTGCATCTGTTGGAGGATCAGATACCGAGGTATCTTCACCAGGGATAGATGTTATTGGAGTTGCCTCAGTTATGGTTGCTCTCAACCATAACATTAGACGAACTTGAGGGTCCCTCATTATTTTGAGGCCCGCCCAGTTGTCTTTCTGACTCACCTTCAATTGGTGCATCAGTTTTAGCGAATGCCAGTTGCATTCGATCTGGAATCTCGACCTCTCCAGCTTCAGATACTAGAGAGTCTAAATTCCTCAACAAATCTGGCACAATGTAAGATGAATATGTGCTTGTATATGCTTCACTGCCCAGAATTTGTTGAAAGCAGAGAGAGAGAAAAACCTTGAGAAGGGGATACAAACTCCCCTGGTGCCCTTCAGTTTTTGTACTAGGCTTCTGAACAAGATATCTACAAAGTCTACTCTTAATCCATTCCACAAGCAATATGCCATCTCTGCTTGTGAGGAGTTAATCTGGTCAAGACCACCAGAACTCCCACCCATACTCTCCACCAGGTGGATGAAAAAATACCTCCATGAAGGTGTAAGACCCTTCATGGTCATCGCACCCTTCGTCTTCAAAACCCCATTGTCCAAGCACTCCTTATGTCCCATTTCTAGGAGGACTTGACGGAAATTAATACTTGGGGGTAAGACAACTGGAGATTCACCCTCTCTCCAGTAGTTGAGGTGTAAGACATCCCTCAACACGTTTGCGGACAAGGTACACTGGATTATTCCACCTTTTAGTGTGAAAGTGATGGAAGAACAATCTGAAGAAAGAGTAGTAGTGTACCAAAACTCACACAAGTAGTCGTGAAACATCTTGCGTGGGTTTAGAGAGAATGAGGGTCCTATTGGAGAATCCTTCAAAAAAATTTGAATTCTACCAATAAGGGTATTGGACCCTTGAGATCCTTGTAAGCTTGCCATCAGATTATTTGGATTGAGTTTGATGACCGAAGCATTACTAGGAGCACCAGATGTCGGTTTGACATCTGGTGAAGGAGCATATGGAACAGTCAAGAGATTTACATCTCTTGAACGGGATGATCTAGGTGCCATTGGAAAATGAAATTGAAATTTAGGGATTAGGGTTCTTGATTTATGAAGCAGAGAGAAATGAAGCAATTTTAGATGATTGGGAAGTAAATGAAAGAATGTGAAGGAAAGTAAATGTGTTCGGAGTAAATAAGGGTATTTATAAGGAATTCAAGATCCCAATGTAATACCAAAAATTATATTTTATTAACAAAATCAATTTTGTAGATATTTTTACAAAATAAGTTTGAATTTTGAAATAAAAACATAATTTACCATGTCAGCATTAAATGTTACCATGTCAACATTAAATGCTACGACGGCTTATCTTACCCACGCGCCCACTCACTTTTTATTTTCCCAATACAAACAGTTGTCAAATACCAAAATGACTTTAAACACGTCAGATGATGGTATCAAGTGGTTTAAAACACTCGAGTACCATCACGTGTCACACATATTGACCAAGTATTTCTAGCGTTATAAAAAAAATTGAGACAAGACTGAATCTGGTCACTGGAGGATCAGTCCAGTGCCAGTTTCCAACTGGAGAGTTCTCCAGTTGCCATTTTCAAACAAAAACGAATTTTAGTCAGAAAATTATTTTGAGTCTTTCCCCCTAAAATGATGATCCAGAAATCTATTAGTGCCAGGATAGTATCACAAAGGCGTTCGATAGCCTGGCGAGCAAAGATTATCTGGACCTCCTCAACTGGAGAACCTCATCAGTGTCACTGACGCGTTCAATAACAAAGAAATCTCCAGTTTTAAGGATTTAACATTCCCAGTTCACTGATGAGATGTTTAAAGGTTTTCTCATTGAGAGGTTTTGTAAAAACATCAGCTAACTGTTTGTCAGTGGGGATGAAATGTAATTCAATGTCTCCTTTCATAACATGATCACGAATAAAATGATACCTGATGTCAATATGCTTTGTTTTGGAGTGCATCACTGGGTTGTGAGATATAGCAATTGCACTGGTGTTGTCACAAAAGATTGGGGTCCTTGTATACTTTTGACCATAATCTAGTAACTGGTTCTTGATCCACAGAATCTGGGCACAGCAACTGGCCGCAGAAATGTACTCTGCCTCAGCAGTGGACATAGAGACTGAAGTCTGCTTCTTGCTGGCCCAACTTACCAGTTTTCCTCCAAGGAAATGACAACCACCAGTTGTTGATTTTCTATTTATCTTACAACCTGCATGATCAGAATCTGAATAACCCATTAGATCTAATCCTGAGCCTTTGGGATACCAAAGACCAAGATTAGGACACCCTTTCAGGTATCTAAAGATACGCTTTACAACGTGCAAATGTGATTCTTTAGGGTTAGCCTGAAACCTGGCACATAGACATGTTGCAAACATTATATCTGGTCGACTGGCAGTCAAATACATCAGTGAACCAACCATACCACGATAGTCAGTTATGTTCACTGGTTTGCCAGTTGGGTCAGAGTCCAAATTTAATGGTGCTGCAATAGGTGTGTTTTTCGATGGGATTGAATCATATTTGTATTTTCTTAACAAATCTCTGACATATTTTCCTTGGTTTATGAAAATTCCATTTTCAGTTTGCTTAATCTGAAGACCTAAGAAAAATGTTAATTCACCCATTAAATTCATCTCATACTCAGATGACATGATTTTAGAAAACTTTTTACACATTGCATCATCAGTTGAACCAAATATAATGTCATCAACATAAATTTGTACCAATAAGATATTACCTCTTTATTTCAAGATAAATAAGGTATTATCTATTGCACCTCTTTGAAAGCCATTTTTAAGAAGATGTTTAGTTAAAGTATCATACCAGGCTCTTCGGGCTTGTCTTAGACCATACAAAGCTTTGTTCAGTCTATAAACCCAATGAGGATGCTTTTCATCGATGAAGCCTGGAGTCTGCTTAACATAAACTTCTTCTTCCAATGTTCCATTAAGGAACGCACTTTTGACATCCATCTGGAAGACCTTAAACTGCAGATGGGCTGCATAAGCCAGAAATATTCTGATGGCTTCAAGTCTTGCAACTGGAGCAAAAGTTTCATCAAAGTCAACGCCCTCTGCTTGACAATAACCCTAGGCAACTAATCTGGCCTTGTTTCTTACAACATGGCCATCTTCATCCATCTTGTTTCGGTAGACCCATCTGGTACCAATGGGTTCTTTCTTTAACCCTGGTGGACAAGGAACAAGCTCCCAAACATTGTTCCTTTCAAACTGGATGAGCTCTTCTTGCATAGCTTCCACCCAGCTTGGGTCTGCCATAGCCTCGTCAATCTTCTTTGTTCAATTAAAGATAAGAAGGTGACGTTTAAGCATTGCTCACTGGTGGCTCTTCTAGTCTGAACCCCACTATTTGGATCTCCCACAATCTGTTCAATTGGATGTGCTCGAGTCCATCTAGTGTATTGACTAGGCTGGTGTAAAACAATATCAGTGCAAGTCACCTGGTGATCTTCTTCAGTTGCAGTAGCATCTGGAGGAGGATCAGTCCAAACTACTTCTACATCCTCATCAGAGTCAATGAGGTCACGATTTGCATCATGAAATTCTTCATTCAAAGGCATTTCTTGAAGAACTGGAGAAGTTGGAGTTTGAACTGGTGCTGATATTGGAGTGGCACGTACATCAGATCCAATCACCAATTCTTGTGGTAAGTTAAAATTGATGGAGGGATAGAATGATGTGTCACTGGTGGTGTTCTTCTTCTTAACTGGTTCCAATTTGTTGTAACTGGAAACATCTTTTGGTGAAACAACTGACTGATGAACTTGGTCAGTTTCACCAAAATTGATTGGAACGAATGGAGTAATATCAAGGCTTGGTCTCTTGTTGATTGCTTCAGTTGATTCGTCGAATGTGACATGAATTGTCTCATGAACCTTTTGGAGTCTATAATTATAAACTCTGAAGGCCTTTCGAATATCTGAATAACCTAAAAATACCCCTTCATCAGCTTTTGCATCAAACTTTCCAAGCTGACTGGAATCGTTTAAAATATAAACTGGACAACCAAATACATGAAAGTATCCAATATTTGGTTTACGATTCCTGAGTACTTCATAGGCAGTCTTCTTGTGTCTCTTGATGTAGACTGACCTGTTTTGGGTGTGACAAGCAGTTGCAACTGCCTCAGCCCAAAAACTGGTGGGAAGACCTGATTCAGATAGCATTCTTCTGGCTGCTTCTATCAGTGTACGATTCTTTCTTTCCACAACTCCATTCTGCTCTGGAGAGTGTGCTGATGAGAAGTTTTGAGAGATGCCAGTGTCATTGCAAAATGTTTCAAGTACCTTATTTTGAAATTCAGTACCATTATCACTTCGCAACTGACAAACTTTTCGAGTATGCTTGAGTTCAATTCTTTTGATGAGAGAGATGATTTCAGCAGGTGCATCACTTTTGGATCTGAGGAATACCACCCAGCAGTATCTGGTGAATTCATCAACCACAACTAGAGTGTACTTCTTTCCAGCTCTAGTTTGAACATTCACTGGACCAAAGAGATCCATATGTAGCATGTGAAGAGGTTCAGTGATGCTAAAGTTTTGCCTAGTTTTGAAACTGGCCCTTTTCTGCTTGCCCATCTCACACCCTGGACATGACTTTTCTTTATTGAAAGAAATTTGAGGTATCCCATCAACCAGTTGTTTGCGAGACAACTTGTTAATGTTTTTGAAATTAAGATGGGATAATCTTTTATGCCACAGCCAGTTGGTGTCCTCATCAGCTTTGGTATAGAAGCACTGCTCTTTTGGAGCTGGTTCCATATCCATGATGTACACATTGCCTTTTCTTGGTGCAACCATCACCACTTTCCAATCCTTGTTAAATATGGTGCCTTGAGCAATATCGAACAAAACTCTAAAGCCATCATCACAAAGTTGGCTGACACTGATCAGGTTGTATTTCAAACCATTCACAAATGCAACTCTTTTGAATTCGACTTGTCCATTATTGAGCACACCATATCCTTCAGTCTTTCTAGATTGATCATTACCAAACGTCACTGTCGGTCCATCTTGGACAGTGAACTCTTCGAGCAGGGGCTTACATCCGGTCATAGTCCGGCCAGCAGCGCTGTTCAGATACCAGATGTTCTTCTTTCGATCTCCCTGCACACCCACAAAAATCATCAGTTATTTTTGTGAACCCATCTTTTCTTGATGGGTTCACTGGACTTCTCTATAGAAGTCACAGTTGATTGTTGTGGTGTTGAACTGGAGGCTGCATCTGGATCTTTTTCACCAGATCCAGGTGCAGGAGTAAAAACGATTGGTATTTGATACCTACTCCCCTTTTTCTTATCAGTTTTAGTTTTGAAGGGGGTTTTAATATTTTGTTTCAAAACTGGAGGTGATGAACCTCCTTCCAGATTTTTAATCCGGGCAGTACAACTCTGAACCTGTCGAGACAAAAGTTGGAGTTGACTTTCCAGTTTAAACAAAATATCTTTTTCATCAGGCAGCTGAACCTTGGACCTTGGTTCAGCTGGAGTTTTAGTCAGTCGGGTCTTGGGCTCCTTAGACTTTTGAGGTAAAGGCTTGTTACCAGTGGCCTTTTTGACTGGAGCTTTAGCCTGTTTGGCTCCAGTTTTAACCTCAATGGGGGTGGTCTCAATGGGTTCAGTTTCAACAGCTTCAGGTTGATCATAAGAAGTTTCAACCCCGAGAGCTGGAGGCAATGCATGAAGATCTGGTATGAGAGCTGCCATCTCCAGATCTTCAGATTTCCATGCATTCTTCTAGGCATCGATAGTTCTAGAAAATGCATCATAGTTCTTACCAGATGCTTTTACCCATGACTTGATAATCTTTTGTTCTTTTTCAAGATCAGAAAATAATTTTTGATTATCAAGTTCCAAAGCCTCAATTTTTAAAACTGATTCCTTGAGAGCCAACTGGACACTTTGTAAATCATTCAGTTGTGGTTTAACATTGTTCAGTTCAATTAAGATAGTGTCAAGATATCTTTCACTATCTGCTCTAACAGTTTCCACAAAAGCTAAATCACCACTTAATGATTCAGCCAGGTCCAGTTTCAGTTCAGGGTCAACTTGGTTGTCATAATCACATACCTTTTTCAAGATGATGTCCACCCATCTTCCAGTGATGACATCTTCTTTTGCCACATGTTGCTGTTGATCTTCCAAGGCCATGAAACACATGTCCCTTTCCTCTTCTTCATCAGCTGATGAGTCATCAGAGTACTCCCATTTTTCCTCAGTTTGTGCCATTAAGCACTGATCCTTTTCCTTTTCCATGGACAGGAGGGCAATCTGGGCCTTAAGCTTCTTATATTTAGCTTTGTAGCTATCATCAGGCCGATTGAAATTAGGGATAGGGGGGCCAGTTTGGTTGTTCAACTGACTAGATCTGCATTCCTTCATAAAGTGACCTTTCTTACCGCATTTATAGCAGATAAGATTGGTTTTATCCAGAGAGCTGGAGCTGGAAGCATTGTTTGGGCCATTAAATCTTTTAGATTTATGCTTAAACATGTTAAAGGTTTTAGCAATCATGGCTACCAGATCATCATCGTCAGTTTCCTCACAACCATCACTGATTTCAGTGGTCAGGCCAGAGTTCAAGAAACTGTTTAACATCTCCTTCATTGAGTGTACCTGGACACTCTCTGCAGACATTAAAGCAACACAAGGTCGCTCAGTTACACTAGCAACCTTGGGACTCTGGGCATGGTTCATGGCATCCTGCTCAGCCACCAGTCTTGCAGCATTGTTATCTTTAGTGAATCTGAAGGCTCCATAGAGCGATGCAAGAGTATGGCTGTGCAAGGTTTTACCTTATCTTAAGACAAGAACCATGTTTTCCCATTTGGAAGGAAGAATATCACAAAACTTCTCAAGAAGAATATCCTTATCCTTCTCTACACCCAAGCCTCTCAACTGATTAATAAGGCTAGAAAATCTGGTGTATGTACCAATTAGACTTTCATTGGGCAAGGCAAAGAAGGATTCATACTTCTTGTTCAAGGCAACTTTTCTGGTGACAATAGTGTCATCACCTCCTTCAAACTGAATAACTAATTCATCCCACATTGACTTTGCACTGGGGAACAACACAAGTGTTGGAATTAGATCTTCAGGGACAGCTCCAAGGATCATGTTCTTGAGTCTGGTGTCCAGATCTACAAGTCTACGATCCTCATCAGACCAATGGTCTTCGAGCTTTTCTCTTGAACCTCTTCTTCCAATTGGATCAAGAAGAGGACTTACCCCAAGAGACATGGGTATATATGGTCCATCCTTAAAGATTTTCAACATATACCTCTCTATCCCACCAAAATGCAAAAGCATTCTAGCCTTCCATGTACCAAAAGTCTCACTGTTTCCATCAAATTTTGGAACAGGAGTGTTAGAATAATGTACATGGACGTGATTTGGGGTAGTAGGAGGAGGAGGGTTTGTATTAACATTTTGAAAAGGTTGTGCATTAGTATTCAAGGGGTTTTCACCTGAACCAGAACCATCTCCACCTTCAGTAGTGTTCATCTTAAGTAGATCTAGGCAAGTTTATTAGCCTTCTGCTCTGATACCACTTGTAAGTCCCAACTCAATAGATGGTACTACCTGAAGACACTTCAATGTCGATGGTGGAGTTACTTTGCAATATAAGCCCTGAACTGGAGACGACCAGTTACAGAGAGTATATACCAAGTTCTAGATAGATTACTTATTTAAGTGACAATAAGTAAAGAACAATGCAATAATACAAATAGCTTGTAAAGTAAATTGGTGAGACAATATGTAATTTTCAAGTGTAATTTATTTATTAACTTTAAATAAATTACAAGGTTGTTGCGGAACCAAGATAATACAAGAATGTAAATATCCTAACAACCTATGAACTACAATTGATCTACACTCAGAATTTCTCTAAACAATCGAAACACTTAAAGTTGTGAAATGTTCCTTTTTACGATTGAGAGAATATTGCACAAGTTCACCAAGAATATTGCAGGTATGCAAAGTGTGAAGTGTTTTCACTATGTGATTTCACTTGGTATTCTTGTTGTGCAATGACTTGTATTTATAGGCAAAGTTAACATTGGGATGTTAACTTTGGCCATACAAAAGTGGTTGAGAGCATTTAAGGAATAACATTTAATTCCTTAAAATGCAGTGTAAAGTTGCAGCATAAAGCAACTTTATTCAACCAGCTTTATGTACCTTTTATTACTTAAATAATAAGATGAATCTTATTATCCGGGTAAAAGCACATAAAGCATAAAAGTCAATTCCTCATAATCAGTGTAAAGCTTTGTAAGAGCTTTCCACTGAAGGTCTCCAGTTTGTAACTGACTAGAATGTCAACTGGGCTTCGCTGCCATTGTCATTCTCTATCTTCCACTTGTTGTCTTCGACTTCAACTAGAAGGATTCTTCAACTGGTCAGTTCTCAACTGGAGGAAGTCTTCAGTTGCGTTGACTGTATGGTGCAACTGGACTTCAATATATTTCTGGACAAATCTTCTGGGTCTCCAGTTTCACTGGGTCTCCAGGTGCAACTGGAGACTGGCCAGTTTACCAGTAAACTGGTCCTAACAATACTATTCCGAGAGGTAATCAAACTCCTACTTCTTTTGCCAATCTTTTTAAAGAGGCGGCAAACATTCGAAGGACTGGTAAGCTTAGATTCATCCCTCCTGTGTTCACTGAGATAGGTACTAGACATACTGTTATTCCTGATGATCTCATTGTGAAACAAAGAGAGCAGTGGTTGTTGACTTTAGTTGGTTGTTTTGTTGGTAAGAGACCTGCTTTTCCCTTCGTTCGTTTTCATGCATTTCGAATGTGGAAGAAGTATGGTTTGGTTGATGTGGTTTTGAACAACCAGGGTAGATTTTACTTTAAGTTTGATAATGCTGAGGGCTTGGAGTTTGTGATTAATAACCGTCCTTGGTTGTTTAATGATATTCTTGTATTGTTAAAGAAATGGGAGGTTGGTATAGAGGCTGATAAGATTAGACCCACTTCAGTTCATATGTGGGTTAATATTTATGATTTGGACTCTACCATGTGGGATTATGATATTCTGAGCCACATCACTAGCGTTATTGGTATACCCGTTGCTTTGGATAGATTCACTGAGGAGATGATTGAGAAGAAGTCGGGTAGGGCTATGTTTGCTAGGGTGTTGATTAAAGTTAGTGCTGATCATGATATTCCAGCTTTTGTGGAGGCACTTGTATTGGGTAAAATGCAGAAAATTAGGTTACAGTACCTCTGGAAACCGGATAGATGTTCTCATTGTGCTGTGTTTGGGCACAAGTTTATTGACTGTGTTGATAGGCCTAAGTCTGCTGAGGAGATGGAAGCTGGGGTACCCAAAACTGCTCCAGCTAATGTTGCAGGTCCTTCAGGTACCAGGACACAGGATACACAGATTTCACAGGATGAGCAGGGCTTTCAGCAGCCCAAGAAGAGAAGACGAAGGGCCAAGAAGACCCAAGTTGCATCGGGCATTCAGATTCCTAAGCCCAAGTTTCAGTATGTTCCTAAGAGACCAGAGAGGCCTGTCAACTCAAAAGGCAAGGCTCCGATGACTGCGCCAGATATTTTAGCATCTACAGATTCATTACAGCCTATTAGGGTCACTCCAGATTTACACTCTGGTTCGCGTGCTGCTTTCCAGCAGGATATTCCTTCTACCTCAGCACCAGTTGTCACTACTGGTAACCCGTTTGAGGCATTAACTGTCTTACACACTGATGATGCCAGCATCCTCTCAGCTCCTAGTATACCCCTGCAGGACCCAGACCTAGTTGCAGCAGCATCTTCAGTCCCTGAAGACATAGGTCCTACTGATGCTGGTTGTGAGTCTGATAGCGATGAAGTGCTATTCGATGAAGGTGATAATGCTAAGTTCATGAAGTTATTTGATTCATAAAGATTGATTACTAGCTTTGTTTTCATTTTTTGTTTATATTGCTAGTTTGATTGTTCTTGGGTGTTCTGGGTCTGTCCAGCCACTCAATTGATTAATTTCCTGCATCACGGGTCCCCTTTATTTTTTGTGGGGGCCCGTGAGGGCATTTACTATGTAAATGTTTAAGTCAACTGGCATTCAGCCATGTTGCCTGTTCTTTCTTGATTTATAAAATTTATAACCAGGGGTGACGGCCTTTTACCGAAAAACATCTGATACGTCCCAAGGTGTATCAATATACCATAGTATATTGTACACAGAACAGTTGTAGAGGGGGGTGAATACAACTTTCCTCAATCTTTACAAACTTTTAAATAAAACGTTTCAAAGATTCAGATTATATGTTAAGTAAGTAAAGAGTAGGAATCATTAAAACAGTAAAGCAGTAAAGTAAATGAAACATTCTTGAACACAGATTGTGGTTTTCAATGTAATCCTTTATTAAGAAATAATCTATACAAAGAATTACAGGGTTGTTGCGGAATAAAGATAGCCTACAGATATCTAAACAACCCTTGAAATGACAAACTACAATCAATAAGTTTCTACTCAAGAGAATCAGCCCAAGCTGATCTCCAACAGACTAAGCTGTGTCTAAGAGCAAAGAAAACTTGTGTGAAGAATGATTCTCAGGAATGCCACACATATGCAATCAAGAAATGAGGCTTTTATAGGCGAAAGCCCTTCTTCTCTTGGTATCTAATATAGCCACGTATTCTTCTTCTACTGGATGACAAAGGAATATTTAGTCGTGCCTTTCATGGTACTTGTGGTCCCCGACGTACTAGCGCACATTCTTTATCATCCAATAAGAGTATGGACACGCATATGTAAAACGAACCACCAACCTGGATCCTATGATTCTTCCTAGTCACGTCATTTGTCCTTATCTTTAATCCAGGTTGTTATCTTCACTTAATTGTCAGACACAGATTGGTCCGTTTGTCAAAGCACCAATCTGCCTAAGTGTTTCCAAGCTGACTGTTAATCCCAAGCTGCCTTCCACTACCTAGCTTGGTCTTCTATCTTTAATCCTCCTCTTCGACTTGGATTGAATGCTATAACCTTGTTGATGCAGCTTGAATAACACTTGCTTCCACAAATTATTACAATACAAAACATGAAGCATGATCTGGGCCAGAAACAGATCGTAAGCTGTGTCATCTTAGTCTGACCCAGATCAGATTACAAGAATCAAAAGATTACTAAGTGTTTATAAGTCAGATTTGTCATCACCAAATTTACAATGAATATTGGGACTCAACAATCTCCCCCTATTTGATGATGACAAAACCCAACACACTTCTAACTATCAGCTTACAAAGAATCAAAGTAAAATATGACTAACAGCTTGTGACCCTTTGAATCTTTTGGGTTCTTTTCGATCTGATATGAAGTTCTAACAAGAAAAACAGACTTTGTACAAATGCTTTGCATATATTGAGGAAAGAAATATATTACAATCATAGAGACCTATTCCCCAATCATTTCTACTGCCTCTTGTTTCACTTCATATGAAGGGGCAATTCTCACATCTAACTTCCTATCTAGGCCTTCATCAATAAGGAACTGCTCATACCCATTACCCTGATCACTAAAAGTGACACAAAATCTGTACAAGGTATATAGGTGCATATGAGGTACCTGTTTCAGCTCAGCAGTCCTTTGAAACACCAGTTGCCCTCTAGCATTCACAAAATACATTCCATGTTCAGGTTCAGTGATAAATAGCCCACTCCTTGCATTTTCAACACCAGCAGGTAGAGACAGATCAAGATGATTCAGAATCTTGTCAAGAGCATCTGGAGACAATAGATCAATCAACTTTGAAGGGTTCAAGTTCTTGATGAAATATGTATGATCACCTTCAGGAGCATTAATTTTTCCATGTCTTCTTCTTTTCTTCTTGAGTGGCTCTTCTGACTCATCTTCATCATCCATATCATAAGCTTTTGGTCTTGGAAGGCCAGTGATGTCAATCTTGAATTTAACAATAATGGCCAACTTCTTTTCAATGGTTTCCAAGACAGTCTCTCTATGAATGCCAGGCACACTAGTAATGATGTCATGCAATTCAACCCACTCTGTGTATCCCAAATCAAATAAGTTATCAAGATCACAAGTTTTTCAACTTGACTCATATCCTTCTCTTGTGATCCTGATGCTTGGAATGGACTTTCCTCTTTTTCTTTTCAATTGAACCTGGGTGAATTGGCTCTGGATGAGGGGGGGAGAGAGACACTGGGTGATTGGCTCTGGATGCCTTCTATAATTCAGTCTTTCAGTCACCTTTCTTTTCTCCAGAGCCTCCCACCTATCATGAGCTTCTATACTTTCCTTCACATCTTTCAATTTCTGTGATGGTTTAGAGTGAACCACCACTTTCTTCTTGCCTTTGCCAGTACCTTTGCCCTCTTTCTTTTTGGATCCAATAACTGCAAGGTCTTCTTCATCTTCCTTATTCAGTGTTTCTTGAAGAACCTTAGCAACTTCAGGATCAGATTCAGTTGCTGCCATCTTTTCTCTTTGCAGTATATCTTCCTTTACCATTTTGTATGCCATCTCAACTGGTACACCAAGTATTAGAGCCTATTTAATAGCAAGCTCCCAATCTTTTTCTTTATCAGTCAGAATCTTCACACCACTTGACCCAGCTTCAGTCGGCCTTTTCTTTATCATAAATTGAGTCAAAGTGGTTGTGTCTTCACTTGAAGAGGATTCTGCAGGTTTTTCTTTGGGAGCTGGGTCAGCTTGAGATGACACAGCTTGTGCAGGGTCAGCTTGGGAAGACTTTCCTTTTTAATAACTTTTTCAACTCCAACTTCCTTCCTTATATCTCCCATTTTAACATCAGTCTCCCCCTCAATTTTATCACTCTCCTTCTCAGCTTCTTCATTCACATTTCCACCCTTTTTACCACCAGACTCAGACTCTGGCATTTTTATCTCTTCAGTTTCCTTCTCACCTTCCACACTTGAACCAAATACAACAATCCTTCTATCATTGGCCTCCTCCTCAGCTCTAGCCTTCCTCTGTCTTTCTTTCAGCTTTTCAAAGTAGTTTTCAATTTCCTTGTCAACCTTAGCTCTTTCTCTTTCTTTTTCTAGGTCTTCTTGCATAACTTCAGCAGTACTCTTCTCCCCCATTTTGTCATCATAAGCAGGGAAAGATCTCATTGGAGTAGCAAAGACTCCTTTAAAGTTTTGGTTGACCAAGTCAATTTTGAAGTTGGTTAGACAGCAGGTTCTAAGCAAATCAACATAATCTTCATGGAGGTTTCCAATTTTTGATTTGACACCTTTTGAGACTTCAATCAGATCATTCTTGAAATCTGCTTGTGATTTGTTTGCAGATCGAAGCTCTAAGGTGACATCTCTTGTAAACTTTGTTGCACTTGTCTCAATCTGACCTAGAGTGTTCTTGTGTCTCTCCTTTTCTTCATTTATGGCTTTTGTGAGACCATCAAGAGACTCTGTCAGCTTGGATTGGTTCTGCTGCATCAAGTCAACTGCCTTTATCACACTTTCTTTTAGTGCAGTCTGATCTTGACTCAGCTTCTCCACCTTCTTATCTGTCAATTCTTGATCCTTTTGGATCTTTTCCAAGCATTTGGTCAGCTGTAAGCTCTCAACCTTATAGGTTGAAGTGAACTCAGTGAGCTGACCCACCACATCTGAAAATGAGATAGTGGCAGCTTGGGAAGACATTGCAGTTGGTCTAAAGACCACTGACTCTGGAAAGAGCAGCCTGCAATCCTTAAAATCAGGGTCATTTGGCTCATATAGAAGGGGGTGGAAGCTAAGGGAGTTTTGGTGAATTTTCTCATGAGAGTGAGTCTCAGGAGCAGATTTTTCAAAAATGATAATGTGTTGGTCAGCCTGAGAAAGATTGACTTGTAATTCAGGTTGAGGGCCAGTGGGAATGTGTTGATCTTGATTTTGATCAACTCCTCCACTGGCATCTTCCATCAGAGCATCCCTTGAGGATGGATGGGCAAACACATCATCAAATGAAGAATCACTTTCGGGGATAGTGATTTTATTCTCATTGGAATCGTGAGGACCACCAATGGTTCTCATTGCTGCACATGGGGCTAGCATGAATGCCTTAAAGACATCCATGTAACTTACAGGACCCCCCTGTCCAAGGATAGATGTAGACACAGATCCTGTAGGTGTAATGTTTTGTGTAGATAATTTCCCTTCAACAGAGGTGTGTTGTTGCACCAAAGTATCCTTAGGGAGAATTGAGGCCTGTACCCCTCCTTGTGATCTAGAAGGGGCATTGACAGCCTGTGTAGACTCAGAGTGTAAGAGAGAAGGAGTCTGATCAGCTTGGGGAGGAGAAGCAGTGTCACAAGTGCGTTCGATACTTCTCTCCTTTGGCTGACCATCCTCAGAAATTATGTGCATTGACTATGACTCATTTTGGATCTGGGCTGGATCCACTGTTGTCCCTTTAATGATATCATCAACCTTTTGGGAGGTTGATGATGGCGATTTAGGTGGCGACACAGTATGACCTTGGGAGGAGGTCTTTCTTTCAATACCTTCACCTTTTTTGGAGGGTTGGGTAGTAATAGGTGTTCCCTTTAACTCGTCTACACTCTTTTGGGAGAGTGCAGATGGGCGTGGTGAATTCGGCTTATCAGCTTGGATGGCAGAGTCAGCTTTGGAACGTTCCTTAGCTGCCAATGCACCTTGGGGGACTTCAATTGATGGTGTTGCATTGTCAACCCCAGAAGCTGATACAACATTTCTCTTTGATCTTTTCTTTTTCACACTGTGAGGCACTAAGTCCTCAACAATGGGTCTTTTAGATGTGGATTTAGAACTGGTGGATGAGGGTGTGGCTAGGGTGGCTGATGATGTGGCCAACCCTTCACCCTCTTTAGAAGGAGAAGAATGAATAGATTTAGAAGAGTTTGAGGGTTCAGAAGCATGTGTACCTAGGTCCCCCTGATTAGCAGATTGAGTGTCAGACTCAGATCGCGTCGAAGAAGGGACAACTTCCTCACTTGCTTCTTGTTCCCTTGCTCTTTGCCTGCAGAAATCAAGGTAAATCTGCATTGTTGGGGTCAGACCCTGCGCAGTTACCTTGGGACTATTGAAAATGTTATTATTTATGGCCTTACATTCCACAGTCTGACCAGTTGCCAGACTGAAATCATTATCAAGAATGGCTTCAATAATGAGTGCAAGAATCCTTCCATAAGGTATGGTAAGACTCTTATTATTGACTGGGCCAACTAAGTCTCTAAAGATTACTGCAGCAAAATCTATTCTGGTCATAGTGACCATTGAATGAAAAATTTGCAACTCTAAAGCATTAGGTTGGTCAAAACTGCCTGCCTTTACTTGCAAAGATTTAGAAATTGTGCTCAAAATATAATTCCATATACCAGTTAAATATTTCATTTTTACAACTGAAGCCAATGGACCAATATAACCAACATCTTGTAAAACACTTTTGGCTTTAGTGTGAGACACTAAACTTTCATAAATATCTTCAGGCATATATGACAGCTCAAACGCAGACCTAATCCTCTATAAAGAAATGTATACCTTTTTCTCACCATTGAGGATAGTGCCAAAGATTGCAGGATCTCCCTTCTTGTTCTGACCCACATAACAGCTTGCCCAAAATTCACACAAGAGATCTTTGAACACCACATCTGGCTTTTCAATCAACATCTTGCCAAAAGGATGATGCCATAAAAATGCCACAATCTCATCATATCCTTCAGCCCAAGAAGGAGGATGAACATTGGCAGAGACAAGATTGACTATCTTGATTTTACCAGTATCAAGATCAGCCGGAACAACCACTACCTTATTTCCCACCACATAAGGTGAAAGCTTATTAGCGCTTACCGGAGCTGGGTATTGGACACCAGATTCAGAAGAAGAATCTGATTGAGAGTTATTAGCAGAAGGAGAAGTAGATGATGAAGCCATTTTAAAAACAAATTTTAGAAAAAGAAATTAAAGAAATTTATAAAACAGTATACAGATTTGAGAGAAAAAGAACGATTGATTAAAAAAAATGAAAAAGTGATTTGGGGGTTTAGGTTAAAAGAGTATATATACTTTATTATAATAAATATTATTCAATTTTAACCGTTTGAAAATTGGAGAGAGAAAATATTTGATTGGTGGATGAACAAGTAGTGGAGGTACTTTTTCAGAAACCAGCCGTTATCACTACACGTGTCAGTCACCAATTTAATAGAAAATGGATAAATAAGTAAACTGAATAAAATAATGTAAATAATAAAACGCACTGAGATATTTAATAACAAAAATAACCACTAAGCTGGGTCAGACTCAGCTTACCCTCTTTTACTTGGAAATACACCAAGTATGAAAGGGTAGTCTGGGTCAGACACAGCTTACCCTCAAAATTGAGAATAACTATAAGGGGTCAGATTTGTTATTACTTAGCTCACTACATTTTACAAATTTAACATACCTAGCTTACTTATAAGATAGTTGAACCTTGATTCATCCAATGGCTTTGTAAACAAGTCAGCAAGCTGATTATCTGTTGGAATGAAGTGAAGTTCAACATCTTCTTTCATCACATGATCTCTAATGAAATGACATCTAATATCAATATGCTTGGTCCTTGAATGAAGCACAGGATTGTTGGAGATTGCTATGGCACTGGTACTGTCACAAAAGATTGGAGTTTTTGATGCAGTGACACCATAGTCTTGAAGCTGATATTGCATCCAAAGAATTTGAGAGCAACAACTTCCTGCAGCAACATACTCAGCTTCTGCAGTGGAAATAGAAACTGAATGCTGCTTTTTGCTGGACCAGCTTACAAGTCTATTGCCAAGCAATTGACAAGCTCCTGAAGTGCTTTTTCTATCAATCTTACTGCCTGCAAAGTCAGAATCTGAATAGCCAATTAGATCAAATCCTGAGTCTTTGGGATACCAAAGACCCATATTGGGACTACCTTTAAGGTATCTAAAGATTCTTTTCACAGCCTTAAGATGAGATTCTTTAGGACTAGCTTGATATCTTGCACAAAGACATGTAGCAAACATAATATCTGGTCTACTAGCAGTTAAGTAAAGTAATGATCCTATCATACCCCTATAAGCTGTGGTGTCAACAGATTTGCCATTTTTATCTTCACCCAGCTTATCACCAATTCCCATAGGAGTTTTCATAGGTGAGCAGTCACTAAAACCAAATTTATTTAAGAGATCTTTGACATATTTTCCTTGGTTTATGAAAATTCCATTTTTAGTCTGTTTTACTTGTAAACCCAGAAAATAGTTTAGTTCTCCCATCATGCTCATTTCATACTTTTTAGACATTAATTCTGAAAACTTTTTACAAAGTCTTTCACTGCTAGACCCAAATATGATATCATCTACATATATTTGCACAAGAAGGATATCACCATTATACTTTCTCACAAATAAAGTCTTGTCTACATTACCTCTTTTGAATTTGTTAGCCAAAAGGAATTTAGACAAAGTATCATACCATGCCCTTGGAGCTTGCTTTAAGCCATATAGAGCTTTGTCAAGCTTGAACACATGGTCAGGAAACTTTGAATTTTCAAAACCTGGAGTTTGTTCAACATAGACTTCTTCTTCCAATTTCCCATTGAGAAATGCACTCTTCACGTCCATTTGATAGAGCTTGAAACCTTTGTGAGCAGAAAAGGCCAAAAACATTCTTATTGCCTCCAGGCTTGCCACAGGAGCAAAAGTCTCATCATAATCAATTCCATCCTCTTGTCTGTAACCAAGAGCTACCAATCTTGCTTTGTTTCTGGTCACAACTCCCCTTTCATCCATTTTGTTTCTATAGACCCACTTGGTTCCAATCACAGTCTTGTGAGGAGTTCTAGGAACGAGTTCCCAAACCTTGTTTCTTTCAAACTGTGTTAATTCATCTTGCATAACATTCACCCAAGATGGATCTGCCAGAGCTTCATCAATCTTTGTTAGTTCCACCTTACTTACAAAGTTAACAAACATGCAAAAATTGTCTGTTGCCTTTCTTCTTGTTTTAACACTAGAAAGAGGATCACCAATGATTTGTTTGATTGGATGACTCCTTGTCCATTTAGTTACATGAGATGGATTATTTGCAACTGGGACAATTGACTGATTCAGATTTGAAGGCCCAGCATGATCAGCTTAAGGAGCTGGCTGATCAGCTTGGATTGGAAATAAGGAATCTGAGTCAGCTGGAGCATCATTTGATGGATTAAGAGTAGGAATTGGATCAGCTTGCACATTTTCAAAGATTGGAACATCTTCTTCTTCAATAAGTTGCTCCCCCTGAGTTTGAGCATTATCAGCTCCAACTGGAAGATTAGTTGGAGGCTCATTCTCAGGTACAACCAGTTCTTCAAAATTGAAATCTTCATCTTCAGGAGGAGAGCAATCTGGCTTAGAACAACCTTTATCTATGCTTACATTGACAGAGTTCTCAATAGTTTCAGTTTTTTTATTATACACTTTGTAGGCCTTCATCATTGTTGCATATCCAAGTAGGATACCTTCACCTGCTTTCTCATCAAACTTTCCAAGATGGTCTTTCTGATTCAGAATGTAACAAGGACTTCCAAACATTCTTACGAAACCAATTTCAGGTTTTCTCCCCCTAAGAAGTTCATATGCAGTCTTCTGGTGCCTTTTCACAATAAGGGATCTGTTCTGGGTAAAGCAAGCTGTGTGAACTGCTTCAGCCCAGAAATGAGACTTGACATTGTTTTGAGCCATCATGGATCTGGCAGCTTCAAAAAAAAAAAAAAAAAAAAAAAAAAAAAAAAAAAAAAAAAAAAAAAAAAAAAAAAAAAAAAAAAAAAAAAAAAAAAAAAAAAAAAAAAAAAAAAAAAAAAAAAAAAAAAAAAAAAAAAAAAAAAAAAAAAAAAAAAAAAAAAAAAAAAAAGCAGCTTCAATAAGAGTTCTGTTTCTTCTTTCCGCAACACCATTTTGTTGAGGAGTTCTGGCAGCTGAGTAGACTTGTGAAATTCCCTTTTCACTGCAGAATGAATTAAGAGTGATGATCTTGAATTCAGTACCATTATCACTTCTTAATTGCCTTACTGGTCTTTTGTAGAGAATTTCAGCTTGCTTGATAAAATGAATAATGCTGTCAGTAGCTTCACTCTTGTGCTTGAGAAAGAAAACCCAGGTGTATCTTGAATATTCATCAACAATTACCAAGGAGTACCTCATTCCAGTGAATGAAGGAGTACTAATTGGTCCAAATAAATCCATATGAAGCAGATCCAAACAATTATCTATGGTTGAGCATGTTTTAGACTTGAAAGTAGCTTTGTGTTGTTTGCCTTTTTCACAAGCACCACACAGCTTGTCCTTCTCATAATTTATCACAGGGAGCCCAGACACCAATTCTTTCTTACACAGCTTGTTGATGTCTTTAAAATTCATATGAGACAGCCTTTTATGCCACAACCAGTTTAGCTCATCTTGAGTCTTTGACATGAAACAGACTTCTCTTGTTACAGTTGGATTTCTCATGTCAAAAGAATACAAAGACTCATCCTTTTTGCTATAAGAACCACATTGCCTTCTAAATCAAGAACAATACCCTTATCAGATCTGAATCTCACTTCATAACCAGCATCACACAATTGACTCACACTTATCAGATTGTGCTTCAAACCATTCACATATGAGACCCTTCTGAAAGTAAGGGGACCATTTGAAAGTATACCAAATCCTTCTGTCTTTCCTTGAGAGTCATCTCCAAAAGTAACATTAGGACCAGCGCGAATCCTAAAGCTATATAGCAGGGACTTACATTTGGTCATATGCTTGGAACACCCACTGTCCAAGTGCCAGGTATTATCGTCATGAATGCCCTGCATTTACAATAAGAGTTTAGTTCTTTTTGGGAACCCATCCAAAGATGGGTTCACCAGAGCTGAACATCAGGTCTGACTCAGATTTGGAAACAGAACTTAGACTCTTATCACATTTGGACACCCATTGTTGCTTGATCTGTCCTTTACCAGATTTAAAATTCTTTTTAGCAACATTTAGAGTTTCCTTTGAAGCAAAACCTTTGCCTATTCCAGATTTCTTATTTTCAGCTCTTAACTTCTTTTGATCAACAACATTAGGATCAAACACATTTTTCAAAGAGTTATCATTATTTGAAATCTTACCATTTCTGGACTCAACATATTTTGAAATCATTTTGTCAGAGTCAGATCTGGTATCTTTTGAAATAGACACAGATTCAGCTTGTGACAATTTTCCTTGAGAACCAGACTTCTCATTCTTTGAAAGCTTTATCTTTTCTTTTGGAACACTATGATCTCTAACCTTTCTATTATTTTTCTTTGAGTTACCATTGTTTGTTTTAGACTTTGAATCTGACACAGATTGGGTAATGGTCAGCTTGGATAAGTCAAGACTTTATTCAGGTTTTAACTCAATAATCTGATCAGCTTCATACACAGCTTCAGCAATGGTCTGACCAATGGTTTCAGGATCATTAAACCCAATACCAGATTTCTGAACCAACTTAATTGGTTTAGACTTTTCCCTTTGGTTTGGACTTTGGGTGGTGAAGGATGCTGATAACAAGGCTCCATAGCACATACTTCACTAATGGCTATGACCCTATCATAATCACCATCAAAAATAGCTTGGATCTGATGAGGTATTTGTTCATTTATACACTTAGCAACTCTCTTGGAACATATACACCATGATTCAGTAATATGCTTAACTTTCAAAAACTTTTCTTCTGCAGTTTTAGCTTCTTTAACCAAAATAGAGTTTAATTGTTTTTGAGCTTTAACTTCAGATTCTAGTTTCTCAATGGTGTGACTTTTAGAACTAACATCAAGTTTCAAGATAGATATTTCCTTTTTGAGTTCTTGATTAAAGTGTTTTTGTAAAAGAACCTCATCACCCAATCTATTCAGTCTAGACAGTTTTTCATTATCAGACAGATTGGAAAAAGAAATTACCTCAGGTGGAGCAGTCTGACTGGTAGATGCCTGGTGAGCTGACTCAGATTGCTGTTGGATTTTCTCCATATCTTCAACAAACTTTTGAGTAGATTCTTTAGCCATGAAACACTTGGCATCTTTATACAGCTCATCATCAGATGAAGTGGCACTTTCAGCCCAATCTTTGGCTACCAGACTCTTCTCACTTTTGTTTACCTTCTCAGTCAGCTCAGCTACTTGTGCTTTCAAGGCCTTGTACTTTGTCTTGAGCTTTGAGTATTTTTTACTTCTTCCACCTTTGGATGACACAGCTTGAGAAAACTCCTTGGATCTGCAATCTCCAGCCATGTGTCCAGTTTTGCCACATTTGTAACAGGTGACTTTGGACATGTCAAATGGCTTCTTTGTCTTATCAGCTTGGCCAACTTTTCCTTTTCCTTTAAACTTGCTAAAGGATCTCCTTCTGATCCTTTCAGCCAACATAGCTACTTCATTAGCTAGTTTATCACCATCAGATTCATCACATTCAGATTCAGCACAAACAGAGTTAGGATTAGAAATCACAGGAACATCATCATTAACACAAGGAATGATCTCATTACTTATTGAGCTAGGGTGTTCAGTCATAGAAGCAACAAGTGCAGAAGCAGGCTGACTATAAGAATCACCCATAGGAATCAACTTTTCAGCCTTTGAACATTCTTGGTTATGAAGTAAACCTAAAAGTCCAGGGAGATCAAGATCATGATAAACAGAACTTAATTTAACAGAAGAAATATAATTGTTCCATTTAGGTGGTAATGAATCAAGAAATTTACTCTTTAAAACCTCATTTTTCTTAATTATTCCAACAGCAGCTAAATCATTAACTAAAGCATTAAAGCGGGTATGAGTGTCAGTCAAGGATTCATTTCTCAAAGAGAAAAATCTTTCATATCTCCTGGTCAAAGTGGTAATAGTGGATTCCATGGAAGTAGAGCAACCCTCAAACATGACAGTCAATGTACCCCACATTTTCTTAGCAGTAGAACACATTTTAATAGAATGGTAAAGGTCTTTGGGCACAGCTTGGACAATGAAATTTCTAGCCTTCACATCCAAGTTTGCCAACCTCCTATCCTCATCCCCCCAATCTGCCTTGTCCTTAACAATTGATTTGACTGTGGCAGGAATGGTTGGTTTACCTTCTCTCAACCACAATAGTTTGTGTAGGAACATAAGGACCATCCGAAAGGATGTCAGGCATATTGTTATCGATGGATTCAAGGAACAAAGACATTCGACCTTTCCACCCACTGAAATCATATTTATCAAACATGGGTGGTCTGGTTGAAGAACCATTATCAATATAGGATGACATAATGCTTTACTATTAAAGAAAATATGCAAGGATCAAGTCAAGTTAATTCTTAACCCCTGCTCTGATACCAATTGATACGTCCCAAGGTGTATCAATATACCATAGTATATTGTACACAGAACAGTTGTAGAGGGGGGTGAATACAACTTTCCTCAATCTTTACAAACTTTTAAATAAAACGTTTCAAAGATTCAGATTATATGTTAAGTAAGTAAAGAGTAGGAATCATTAAAACAGTAAAGCAGTAAAGTAAATGAAACATTCTTGAACACAGATTGTGGTTTTCAATGTAATCCTTTATTAAGAAATAATCTATACAAAGAATTACAGGGTTGTTGCGGAATAAAGATAGCCTACAGATATCTAAACAACCCTTGAAATGACAAACTACAATCAATAAGTTTCTACTCAAGAGAATCAGCCCAAGCTGATCTCCAACAGACTAAGCTGTGTCTAAGAGCAAAGAAAACTTGTGTGAAGAATGATTCTCAGGAATGCCACACATATGCAATCAAGGAATGAGGCTTTTATTGGCGAAAGCCCTTCTTCTCTTGGTATCGAATGTAGCCATGTATTCTTCTTCTACTGGATGACAAAGGAATATTTAATCGTGCCTTTCATGGTACTTGTGGTCCCCCACGTACTGGCGCACATTCTTTATCATCCAATAAGAGTATGGACACACATATGTAAAACCAACCACCAACCTGGATCCTAGGATTCTTCCTAGTCACGTTATTTGTCATTATCTTCAATCCAGGTTGTTATCTTCACTTGATTGTCAGACACAGATTGGGCCATTTGTCAAAGCACCAATCTGCCTAAGTGTTTCCAAGCTGACTGTTAATCCTAAGTTGCCTTCCACTACCAAGCTTGGTCTTCTATCTCCAATCCTCCTCTTCGACTTGGATTGAATGCTATAACCTTGTTGATGCAGCTTGAATAACACTTGCTTCCACAAATTATTACAATACAAAACATGAAGCATGATCTGGGCCAGAAACAGATCGTAAGCTGTGTCATCTTAGTCTGACCCAGATCAGATTACAAGAACCAAAAGATTACTAAGTGTTTATAAGTCAGATTTGTCATCACCAAATTTACAATGAACATTGGGACTCAACAACATCATATTTAAAGTTAATATATTAGCAACATTTTAGCTTTTAAAAAAATTAATCAATTTTGGCATTCTCTTCATTACTTTATTATTTTTTCATATAATTTGTTTTATAATTTCCATTTAAGTGTTGATGAAATTTTAATAAATACAAATATTTTCTATCTATTTTTTAAGTAAAAAGAATATTTTGAAGTTAAAAATATATAATTACATATTGTTTTTCTTTACATGTCAAGTATCTATCACATTGATATTTGGGAATAGACTCAATTTATTTCGTCACAATTTCAATGGTGATGATAGATTTTTCAAAAACTTTTATTAATATGTCCAGGTTGAACTCGAGTTAATCTCTAATTCTACTAAAGAATATTAGCCCATGACCTAATCAAGGGTTATGTGTCAAATATTTAGGGTGTCCACCTATGAAAAAGTAACTTTTAGATTACATCATCATTTAGTTAGGATAGGTAAAGAGCTTAGTTTATTTTCAACTACATTAGTAACCAGGTTTGACCAAAAAGTGGTACATAATTTTTAAAATAGCTTCCAGGAGAAGCCTTCCATCCCATAGCTTTCATCAGAAGCTTTCTATCTCATTCCATTTAATTAGAAACTTTTTCAATACGCTTCTCTTTCTTTTATAAACTCATTTTGAAGTTTGAAAGATCCTTTCTACATCTTCCACCACTCTTCTCTATAAAGGATTCATATCTAAAAATACACATTTTTTTAGATATATATATAGGGTAGAGATCCTGGAAGAAGGTGTCTAAAGGAGAGAAGAGAGAGAAAGTCCTATGGGCCAATCATAACGCGTCGTGTGTCAAATTAAATTAAAACACGCGGTGACAATTTTGTAAATAAATCAAACTTTTGTGAAGCTTGGTCAACTTGGGTTCTGGGTCAGCTTGGTCAGCTTGGGTTGGGTCAGCTTGGTCAGCTTGGTCAGCTTGGGGTTGGGTTGGGTCAGCTTGGTCAGCTTGGTTGGGTCAGCTTGGGGTTGGGTTGGGTCAGCTTGGTTGGGTCAGCTTGGGTTGGGTTGGGTCAGCTTGGTCAGCTTGGGGTTGGGTCAGCTTGGGGTTGGGTCAGCTTGGGGTTGGGTTGGGTTGGGTTGGGTCAGCTTGGGGTTGGGTCAACTTGGGTGCTTGGGTTGAGTCAGCTTAGGGTTGGGTTGGGTCAGCTTGGGGTTGGGTCAGCTTGGTCAGCTTGGGTTGGGTCAGCTTGGGGTTGGGTTGGGTCAACTTGGTTGGGTCAGCTTGGGTTGAGTCAGCTTGGGGTTAGCTTGGGTTGGGTCAGCTTGGGTTGAGTCAGCTTGGGGTTGGGTTGGGTCAGCTTGGTCAGCTTGGGGTTGGGTTGGGTCAGCTTGGGGTTGGGTCAGCTTGGGGTTGGGTCAGCTTGATGGGTTGGGTCAGCTTGGAGTTGGGTTGGGTCAGCTTGGGGTGGGTTGGGTCAGCTTGGGTTTGAAGTCAAAATATTTACAGATTTGCCACCGTGTTTTTTTTATAAAAAAAGTCACATGTCAACTTCTGGTTGGTTAGAAAAACCTTCTCTCCCTTCTCTTCTTAACCCATCTTCTCATTTGATCTCTCTCCTATATATATATATAAATTAAAAAACTGTATGTATTAATATATATATATATATATATATTGTGTTTACTTTATTTTTGATTTATAAAAAGTGTATTTGTTTCTTTTTACAGGATGTTATGATTTTGATTACAAACCTACATCATTTGAAATCAAAGAAGTGATGTGACCAATTTATACATATCGCCCACATCATTATTGGCCATTTTATTAAGTGTTTTAGGTCGATTTTGTGTGCATTTGGCGCGTTTATGTTGTTTGTTAGTGTTTTCAGGCTCTAAACAGGTTACGTGTCCATTTGGTGCAATTTCGGATGATTTCTGAGGCCAAGAAGTTGATTTGTGAGTTCGAGAGTTGTTTAAAGTTGAGAAGATAGAAAATTTCAGCAAGTTCATAGTGAAAAGGTTGTCTTCGGATCAGCAGGATTGGACTGCGCCGCAGTGGGAGCATCACCAGCCCACTGCGCCGCAGTCAGCTAGTGGAAAAGTACTGGGTCAGCAGTTTTAGACTGCGCCGCAGTGGGGGTGACCAAGGCCCACTGCGCCGCAGTCAGACAAGGTGGAAACGAGCACCTAGATCAGTTAATATCCACTGCGCCGTAGTGGGGCATCACTCGCCCACTGCGCCGCAGTGGGACGACGGGGCTGAAGGGCTTTTGGCCATGTTTGCATCAGATTTCCAAGGGGTATAAATAGAAAAAAAAACCTAATTCCCAAATTATCCAAATTCTTTCTAAGAGCTGCTCTCCAAGGGATTCCTTCAAGGATCAAGGGTGGATTTCTTCGTCCGATTCATTGAAGATTCACGGGCACCCACTTAGATCGTATCTATTTCATTGTCTTGCAATTTCAATTTCAAGAACGATTGGTACATCATGTTCTTCTTTTGTTTTGATTGTTAATTTAAATTAATCATGAGTGGCTAAACATTCAATCATCCACCTTGAGGAAACTAGACGAATGATGTGATTGCTATATGTTTTAATCCAAAGAGTTGATTTCAATTATCGTTGTGTCGAGATCTTGATAATTTAATTCCTTTTTATATATTATTATGATATTGGTGGCATGTGTGTTCTTCGTTAGTGGTACTAGTTGGATGCATATGTGATTTTCAAATGGTTGTTTGTCTATGAGCAATTATCACTAGTTCATGGTATGATAGTGAATATCATTTTAAAAAAAGGAGTCATTTTGTCAACGTGTTTTATAACGGTTGGTGGTACCACGTTATCGTCACATAGGCACAATTGTTAATTCGATAGTCAAGCAAACTAATTGTTGGTAAGGTTGTCTAGGCATTGGTGGTACCGGCTTGGGTAATTAAACTAGCAACTTAGGTGATTGGGTAATTTGCTCACGGTTGGTGGTACCACGTGAGCACCTTAATCCTTTTACGATTATATTTTCAACTCAATGAATTTGGTCTTAATTGAATGCAATCATGTTTGAAGTCTAGCGAATTCAAGGTGGATAATCTTTATTAATATTGTCTGAAGCTTTTCTTTTCTTTTATGCGTTTTGTCTTTTAAATTTATTTTAATTTAATTGTCAAAGTGAGATTCGAAGCAACACCCTGTTTTCCAAACCATTTTATTAAACAACTAGTTCAAACCAATCCCCGAGAACGAACACGGACTTACCTCTTAACTATATTGCATACGAACGGGTCCACTGCCTGATAGTGTGTAGTAGTGAGTTTCTAGGTATTTCTAGTTTATAATTTTTAAACTCGATTTAGCACATCAAGTTTTTGGCGCCGCTGTCTGGGATTGTGTGCCGATTTAGTTGTTAATTTAGTGGTTTGATCCTTTCTCACGCGTGAGGAAGTTACTTGTTTATTAGTTTAGTTTTCTTTTCTTATCACAGGTGCATTTGACGTGTTTGTGTTAGTTGTGTGTTTGCAGGTATTGTTTTAGTTGATGAACTTGCGTTCTTCGGGTCTCCCTTTGAATAGTCCTTTGTCTACTCCGAGAAGACCAAGAGGGCGTAGGTTTAACTTCACTGAACCCACAACACCAATACCGACACCATTTTCACCTATAGCTAAACCCACTCCTGATTCGAACGAGGAAGGGTTCTTTTTGGACGAGTTTTTCAATTTAGAAGTAAAGCAAGAGGAAATGGGGGACGAACAACCAAGGGTCCAAATGACACTCGCTATGGCGAGAGGGTCCGTACGATCCCAACTGGCCGTGGTTCCGCCATTAGAGCTCCAACCATTGATCACACTTTTGCTTTGAAAGGAAACCATCTAAAGAGCATAGAAGAGCATCAATTTGATGGGAAACGGAAATGGGATCCTTACCAACACTTGGATAGGTTTGAAAAGTTGGCTTGGCTATATCAATATGGGCAAAACCAAATGAATGCCGTGAAACTTGAGACATTTCCCATGTCAATCACCGGAGAAGCACTTGATTGGTTTAATGATCTTCCAGAAAATTCTATTACTACTTGGAACCAACTCAAGGAGGCTTTCATTGGTGAGTTTTATTCACTTAGAACTCAAAGAAGGTTGGAGAACATGATTAGATCTTTTGAACAAGATGATGGAGAAGATGTTGTTGAGGCTTGGATTCGTTTCAAGGAAATGTTGAGAAATTGTCCAGGTCACGATTTGACTAGGGAAAAATATGTGGAGCTTTTCTTTGATGGGTTAGATAAAAAGTCTAAACGAGAATTGGGATATGCTTTCGGGGGTAGTTTCAATAACATTACACCCAATGAAGGTTATCAAATCTTGGAAGACATGGCGAAGGATAGCTCAACTTTGGATGATGAAAGGTTTTTGAAGAATGAGAGAAAGATGAAGAGAGGTACTAACCAAGGGAGAGTTGCTAAGGTTGAAGCTAGCAATGACCCAGGGGTTATTGGAGAGATTAGGGCGCTATCTGAGCGCATGGAAAAGGGGTTTGCTACTCAAGAGAATAGGTTTGGAGAAATTGAGAGGGATGTTAAGGTAGTAGCCGATGGGTGTGATCATTGTGGTGATATGCACTATTCTGATGAGTGTCCAAATCGGGCACCCGAAGATGTGAGTTATGTTCAAAATCAACCCCAAGGGAATTTCTACCGCAACACCGGTTTCCAGAACCGGCCTTCAGGTAATACTTCTTATAACTCTTCTTTTCAGTCTAATAATTCTCGTTTTTCAGGTAATAGGTGGCAAAGAGATAATTATCAGAATCAGCCACAACAGCAGACTCAGCAAGGACAAGGATTAGGTTCTTCTTCTTCTAATGCCGATCCTAATTCCGAGTTGAGAGAGATGATGAAGCAGTTGGCTAGTAATCAGGTTGAAACAAATACTAGCATTCAAATGATCAGGGAAGACACTAAGACTTTGAGTGAGAGGTTGGATCAGTTAAGTGGGAAGGTGGAGATCAACATGAAAAACCAGGGAGTTAATTTCAAGGATCTCGAAAGTAGGATGGTCGCTCTTGCTAGGCCCACGGGGACTCTTCCTAGCAACACACAACAGAATCCTAGACCTCAGTTTAGTCTTGGACAGAATCAAGGACAGAATCAGGGATAGAAATACACTCCACCTCCAGTCCGCAATGAGCAAGCCAAAGCCATCACCACTCGTACTGGTAGGTCTTATGACTCACCTCCTATGCCTAATGTTGTTGTTTCAGATGTGCAAGATAAAGGGAGTGATGATGATGAGGTTTATGAAGAGATTGAAATGGAGGAAGATTCAATCGTGAAGACTCCTGTCACTTCACCAAAACCGGATGTGGTTCCAGAGGTTAAACCATACAAGCCAAAGATACCATTTCCACAGAGGTTCAAAAAGGCAAAGCTGAAGGAGCAATATAACAAGTTTGTGGAGATGATTACAAATGTTCACATTAATGTGCCTTTAGTTGATCTTATTCAGGGGATGCCCCATTATGCCAAGTTCATTAAGGAGCTTGTGATTGACAAAGGAAAAATGGATGAGGTGAAAGCTACTTATCTTAATGCCGAGTGTTCTGCTATCTTGCATAACCGCATCCCACCTAAGCTTGAAGATCCAGGGAGTTTCCTTATTACTTATTCTATTCGTACTCTTACTTGTAAGGCACTTGCTGATTTAGGTGCTAGCATTAATTTGATGCCTTACTCGGTTTGGAGTAAGTTGGCTCTAGGACTTTTGAGACCTACTCGCATGAGTATTAGATTAGCTGACCATTCTTTTCAGTATCCCATTGGGATTGCTGAAAACATGACTGTCCGGGTAGGCCATATTGTGTTTCTAGTCGACTTCGTTATCCTCGAGATGGAGGAAGATACGAAGGTACCCCTTATTCTTGGACGACCATTCCTTAATACTGCGGATGCTATCATCCGTGTGAAGGATAAGGAAATTTCTTTGGGTGTGGGTACGGATAGAATTGTGTTTAATGTTGAAAAGTCTATCAAGCATTCATATTCTAATGATGAGTCTTGTTTCAGGATTGATGTTATTGATGATGCTTTAGACCGAGAGTTTCAGGAACTAATGGAGACCGACACTGGAGATGAGGAGATTGCTAATTTAGGATCGGGAGATATATCTGAATGATTTGTTTGCAGAGGTTATGGCGCTTAGCTTGGATGAGACACCTCCCGAGGATGAGAGTTTTGGGGAGGTTGTTGCTGATGGAAGTTCGAGGGTACCGAATTCTGTTGATGTACCACCTACTGATTTGGAGCTTAAGCCATTACCTTCCCATTTGGAGTATGCTTATTTGTCAGGTGAATCTTCTTTACCCATGGTTATCTCGTCCTCACTCTCGAGTGACGAGAAGGATTGTCTTTTGTCTGTGCTTCGAGCCCATAAGCGGGCTTTTGCTTGGAAGACCACCGATATTCCAGGTATTAGTCCTAACTTTTGCCAGCATAAAATAGATTTTGTTGATGATGTTAAGCCCGTTGTCCAGAGACAAAGGAGGCTTAATCCAAACATGAAAGAAGTTGTTAAGAAAGAGGTCATTAAGTTGTTAGATGCTGGGATCATTTTTCCTATTGCTGATAGTCCTTGGGTTAGTCCTGTTCATTGTGTGCCCAAAAAGGGGGGCATGACAGTTATTGAGAATGAGAATAAGGAACTCTTGGCCACTAGTACTATAACGGGTTGGCGGGTTTGTATTGATTACCGTAAGTTTAATGATGCCACCCGTAAGGATCACTTTCCCCTTCCTTTCATTGATCAGATGTTAGAAAGACTTGCAGGTAATGAATATTTTTGTTTCTTAGATGGGTTTTCCGAGTACTTCCAAATACCCATTGATCCCAAGGACCAAGAAAAGACCACCTTCACATGCCCATTTGGTACTTTTGCTTATCGGCGAATGCCGTTGGTTTGTGTAATGCCCCAGGCACCTTTCAAAGGTGCATGATAGCTATTTTCCAGGACATGCTTGAAACCTCCATGGAGGTTTTCATGGATGATTTCTCGGTTTTTGGGGACTCTTTTCATACTTGCTTGCATAATTTGGAAATGATGTTAGAACGGTGTGAATTGGGAAAAGTGCCATTTTATGGTGACCGAGGGAATTGTTTTAGGACATAAAGTGTCTAAGGCCGGGATTGAAGTTGATAGGGCTAAGATAGATGTTATAGCCAAATTACCCCCGCCTTCCAATGTGAAAGGGGTAAGGAGTTTTTCTTGGACATGCCGGTTTTTACCGCCGTTTTATTAAGGATTTTTCTAAGATTACTCGTCCTATGACCCACTTGTTGGAGAAGGACGTCCCTTTTGTGTTGATGATGCTTGTTTGAGTGCATTTCAGGTTTTAAAGGAGAAGTTGACTAATTCTCCTATCATGGTTGGACCGGATTGGGAATTTCCATTTGAATTGATGTGTGATGCAAGTGACTATGTTGTGGGAGCCGTGCTTGGGCAAAGGGTTGATAAGCATTTCAAGCCAATTTACTTTGCTAGTAAGACCTTGAACCCCGCTCAGCATAATTACACCACTACTGAGAAGGAGTTGCTTGCCGTGGTCTTTGCCTTTGATAAGTTTAGATCTTATTTGGTGTTGAGTAAGACCATTGTTTTCACCGACCATTCAGCCCTTAAGTACTTGTTCTCGAAGCAAGATGCTAAACCTAGGCTTATTCGATGGATTTTGTTGTTACAAGAGTTTGATATAGAGATTAAGGATAAGAAAGGTGCTGAAAACTTGGCGGCCGACCATTTGAGTCGTTTGGAAGATCCTCACCGGGAGGAACTTCGAGATGGGGAGATTAATGATCACTTCCCCGATGAGTCTTTAATGTTTATTTCTAACTCTGATGATGCTCTTTGGTTTGCAAATATTGCTAATTATTTGGTTGCAGGTGAGATACCGAATGATTTCATGTCCCAACAAAAGAAGAAGCTCCTATTAGATGCTAAGCACTATTTTTTGGGATAGTTCATACTTGTTTCGTGTTTGTGCAGATGGTATGGTAAGGAGATGTGTAGCTGGAGCTGAGACGAGGGAGATTCTTGATGCTTGTCACTATGGTCCAACTGGAGGTCATTACGGTCCTTCAGTTACTGGTAAGAAAGTTTTTGATGCAGGTTTCTATTGGCCTACAATTTTCAAGGAGGCCCAGACTTTGGTAGAGACTTGTGACATTTGTCAAAGACAAGGAGCATTACTAAGCAGGATGAGATGCCTTAACAAAGCATTCAGGTATGCGAGGTATTTGATATTTGGGGTATAGACTTCATGGGACCATTCCCACCGTCTAATAAGTTTCAATATATTCTTGTCGCCGTTGACTACGTGTCTAAATGGGCCGAAGCCAAGGCTTTGCCCACGAATGACGTGAGGGTAGTCATTGATTTCTTGAAACAATTATTCTGTCGATTTGGTTGCCCTAGAGCTTTGATTAGTGACCGAGGAACCCATTTTGCAAATCATCAATTAGCTAAGGTCATGAACAGGTATGGTGTTGTGCATTATTTTTCTACTTCTTATCATCCACAAACTAGTGGACAAGTAGAAAACACCAATAGGCTTTGAAAAGGATTTTAGAGAAAACTGTTGGAGATAACCCCAAGGTTTGGTCGAAGAAGTTGCATGACGCCTTGTGGGCGTTTAGGACGGCTTTTAAGACGCCGATTGGCACCACGCCATACCGGTTGCTCTATGGCAAAACTTGCCATCTTCCTATTGAGATAGAGCATAAGGCGTATTGGGCGTTGAGGAATCTGAATTTGGATATGATGGAAGCTAGTGAACTTAGAATGTTGCAACTTCATGAGCTTGATGAGCTTAGGCTAGGTGCTTATGAGAATTCTAGGCTTTACAAGGAAAGGACCAAAGTTTGGCATGATAAGAGGATCCGTAGGAAGGAGTTTAAGGTTGGAGCTAAGGTTTTGTTATTCTTGTCTAAATTTAAGATTAAGCAACCTAAACTCACTTCTAGATGGATTGGACCGTTTGTGATTAAGCATGTGTATCCGTCGGGTTATGTAGAGTTGTTTAAGCGTAATGGTGACGGGTCATTCATTGTCAATGGTCATAGGCTTAAGTTGTATTTGGAAGAAGAGCAAGTTGAGAGGATAATCGAGGAGATCCCCATTTTTGAATTGGAAGCTTGAAAGTTGGTCGAGTCTAGCTAAAGACTCGTTAATAACTTAAGCGCTTCTCGGGAGGCAACCCGTGTTATTTTATCGCATTTTATTTTCTTTTTATTAGTTAGATTTTATTTTGATTTGTCAAGAAACTGCAGGTGCAGATTTGGTGTGAAGCGGATTGAGGTAAGTTGTTTTTAGTTTGTCATACAAAAAATTTTTCTAAGGCAAAATGAGGGAATTCGGAACAGTGAATCCCCACTGCGCCGCAGTGGGGATGTAAATTGGTCACTGCGCCGTAGCCAAAATCTTCTGCCCAATGTTGGAATAAGCCCCACTGCGCCGCAGTGGGAATGATGCACCTCCACTGCGCCGCAGTGGGAGGCCGGGTAGGTCAAAGTAAGGGGCCAGGTAAGTTTTGTTCTTCACTTTATCACTTTTCACTCTTTCTTCTTCTTTGCTCTCATCTAAAAGCAAAACTCCATTATTTCCATCAAGATCTCCATTCTCCTCCATCTTTAATCACTTTTCCAGATTTTCATCTTCATACATTGCATCATGGGAAGAGGAGTAAGTTTTCTTGATTATTTTCTTTATTTTACTTAATTTTTGATTTTTAATTTCTAGGGTTTTCAATTCCGAATTAATTCGTGGGTTTTGTTGTTTTAGGGCTATTAATGCTAATGGGGTGGTTAATTTCTCAATTCAAACACTTGTTCTTCCGAATTTGACTTTGAAATTGAAGTTAGGTTTTGAAAAATTTGGGGATTTATGGATGAATAAGTGTGGGGGGGGGAAGTAATGTTTGATTATGTGGTGATTATTGCTTGTTGTTGCTGATGGAATGATTAATTACCCCTAATTTTTGGCTGCCTGTCGTAATGAAAACAAGAACCTACCCAGATTTCTTAGCCCACTGCGCCGCAGTGGTGTTGTGTGTTAGCCCACTGCGCCGCAGTGGCCGCACCTGACCTGCACGTTTACTTGCCTCACTGCGCCGCAATGAGGACCAGCCAGTCCCACTGCGCCGCAGTGGGAATCTTCTGACCCGCAGTTGAGTTTGATGTTGAATGAGGTTTCAAGTTTTGCATTCCACATTTAACGTGTTTGTTTGCTTTAATGTTTGTGATTGCAGACTGCTACTACTGATAAGAGGAAGCAAGCGGAGGTGGGACAATCTAGCGGGACTGCCGATGTTTTGGTAAGACGGCTAGGAGAGAACCAGCGGTACCTCCTCTTAATTATTGGTCGGGTGCATTGAACGAGAAACATGCATGGTTAGAGTTTGATGGGGCTAGGCAACCCCACAAGAACAATTATTTGAACAAGCTTTACACGCTTCATAAGCAAGTTGTTTGCCCACCCAGGTATCTTGCTCAATCTGATGCTCGGTTTTTTGGGGTTCAGGGTGATATTGGAAGGTGGTTTAGTATAGAAGCGAGGGTTGGTGATAGGACAGTTAATAGTGATATGTGGCAACAGTTTTTTCTTAACAGGGAACCTGTCTATCGTGAGATATGCCTTGAGTTTTTTTCTAGTTTGAAATTGATTAAGGAATTGAATAAGATCAAGGATATTTTTGAAGAAAGGGTTGTTTTGTTTTACTGTGGGGGACAGTAGAGGAAGCTGTCTATAGCTGAGTTTGGGTTTTATGCTGGTATGTATTCTAGGCAAGAGTTGGATAACCAGGACTTCAGGCAACTTTTGAGACAGGGTTTTTATGTCAAAGGTGATTTGGGTGATGGTGAGTCCATTCCACAATATTGGGGTCGGATTTCTGGAGGAGAGGCTTGGCCTTCTGGTGGGACGGTTAGTGTGTCTAAGATCCACAGTGTTAAGCTTCGGTTGCTTCACAGGATGATAGTTACGTTTTTGGTCCAGATGTCTACTCATTGGGACAAGGCATACCAGACTGATTTGTGGTTGCTAAAGCTGTTTTCAGAGGGGGGCTCCTAGGAAGTTTGCATTGGCCCCGATGGTTGTAATTGATCGCATGTGTAATCATTCTGACTCAGAGTTGGTTTTGGGACATTTCATCACCCGGATTTACAAGAGGAGGTGTATTTGATTCTGAGGAGTGCCAGACCCATCTGTCTCCACAAGTTAATCAGGAGGATTTCCATGTTAAAGAGTTGATTCGGGGAAGATAGTGAAGAAGAAGCAAGGGAGCCAGCCTGCTAGATTGTTGGATGACACTGGTGTTGTTGAGGAACCACCTCCAGACTTGGAGGCTGCTGATGTAGAGATGGGTGATGCTTCCCAGGAGCCACCTAGGATGCGTGTTCGTAGCATCCCTGTCCCGAGCTCCTTTGATCTTACGCTTTTGGGACAGACTGTTCAGAATATATATGATGATCAGCAGGCTAGCCGCCGGGCTTTTGATGACTACCAGCGGAGGATGGATCAGGACATCACCTGGATTGGATCACAGCAGGCCCACACTAACTATAGCCTTGATTATTATCAGCCTATGTGGGATGCTCAGTATCATGGCCGGGAGTTTGTTCGACCTGGCCCGATTCCTCCATTCTCTCCACCGCCTATTTATGTCCCTGGTTATCGTCATGGGGGTCAGCTTTTTTTCTCTCAGACGACTGTTCCGGGGAACATGTCACCATGACCCCATGATTTAGGAGGTTCTCCCCGTGGTCCAGTACAGTTTGGGGTTTTTCAGGGTGGACATGATGCTGGTGGATCCGGAGGTTTTGCCGGTGGTTCATCTTCCTTTGTTCCTGGTTTTGTTGCAGGTTCGAGTTCGGGTTTAGGCGGTGGACAGTCTGGAGGAGATGCTGGAGGCTCAGGTTCAGGTCAAGAGGAGGAGCGCAATTGGATTACTGACCTTTTTGGTCCACCCGGTCTTCCATATGGTTATCATGGACAGCAGCAGTGAGTGGAGATGATTCCCATCCGGTACCGTGGGATGGAATCATATGATTATTGGTTTTGTTGGTATTCTTATGACATTCCCTTATTTATCATTGTCTGGTATCCACCCTACGGGGTGATGAAACATTTGTAATTTCCTTTGTTTCTTTTTCTGCATGGTATTTTATTTTGTTTGAACTATTTTGGATATTTTGGATGGTTGGTCTTTTGGAATGTTATTCAGCAGGTTTCATCCGATTGATGGCAATACCTAGTGGAACCCAAGTGTGGGGGAGGACCCGTTGGTTTGTTTGATTGTGTGATCGTGTTAGTAGCTCACTATGATGTCATGTGCATATGCTGGCAGTAAGTTCAGCGCAATATTTTTGATTGGCATCTTTATTAACATTGTTTCACACACAGCTCTCGCACCTTCCGTTTTGGACTAAGTTTGTTTCTCCCGTCAACCAAATTGGACTTCCTTTTTAGGAAGAGCAATTTGTGGTGCGGGGTCGACTTACTTGTTTTGAAACGGAATGTGTCCTAATCCGGTATGTGTTCTCATTCTTTCTGTCTATTTTGCTTACCCCTATTTACTTTTGTTTTGACCGAATATGGACATTGAGGGCATTGTCCATCTTAAGTGTGGGGGGTGGCAAATAGGTTTAAGCTAACGGATATGTCTCTTTTGTTGTTTTGCCATTGAGATTTAGCCGTTCTTGTGGATGTGTCCCTCTCGTAGGCTTTTGGGTTTTATCCAAGAGTAAGGGTTCTATCTTGAACTCTGAACTATGATGTGCATGTTTGAGATTGGTTGTTTCGATTTGGTAAATGACGGAAGATGATATGATTTGAACTTGTGTTGAGCTTGTCCTTGTGGTAAATTGCTTTTGTCACTTAATTCATAATAACTTAATGAGCAATTTTACTACAAAATTTTTCCTTGGCACCATTTTAATCGGCGAAATGTGTTCTTAACGGTTATTGGGCTAATCCTTGTGGATTGATAACATTACTTGCATACTCAAATTTCCCAAACACCTAAAGTTGTGAGATTCATCATTCATTTATAGATGTGCTAGGTGTTTTACGTTTTGGTTTGATTGCCTTGTAATTTGTCCCTCTCTTAGGCTCTTGGATTTATTCGGGAGTAAGGGTTCCATTTCGAACTCTGAACTAAGATGTGCGAATTTGAGGTTTATTTATTCCATTTCCGGGTTCATTTCTTTGATATGAGTGTGCCGATGATGTGTTGAGCTAGAACTTGGCCTGGTGATCGTTAGGAGACCGCAGTGAGATCACTTTTGTGATATAAGTACATTGGATGACGAATTGGCATATTAGGTTTGACCCATATTTTCTTCTTTCTTTGCACCTTTGCTTTTGTATATTTTTACCTTTACTATACATACACTTTCTTTCCTTCCTTTGTAAACCTTTGTTGCACTCATCCTTAGTGCAAAGTACACTTATACATTTTTTTTAACTTAGCCTTTTCCTTTGTATATATCCACTTATATATGTAAACTTTACCTAATTATACCTACTATACCGATAGTCTAATCTGGGGGGCCATTGATTGTCATTGGTTGTTTGGATGGTTTGGGAGAGCTTCAGTGGATTGTCAGTTGGAATATTCTTGGTATATGGGAATACGTCGATTGGTCAAGTTATTGGGGAATGTATTGGATTGTTCAAAGGAAGTATATTGTTATAGACATTGTTCATCATTGTAAGAGGGTGCCTACTA
>CM067174.1:24478871-24488871 GCA_034093135.1 Erigeron breviscapus
TGACTAACATTTGTTGAAAAATTGTTTCAAAAGAGGTGCAATTGACAATACCTTATTTATTCTTCATGAAAAAGGTAATCTGTTAATGGTACAAATTTATGTTGATGATATTATTTTTGGCTCTACTGATGATAAAATGTGCAAGAAATTTTCGAAAATAATGTCAACTGAATATGAAATGAGTTTGATGGGTGAATTAACGTATTTTCTTGGACTCCAGATTAAACAGACCAGAGATGGTATTTTTATTAATCAGGAAAAATATGTTAGAGATCTTTTAAAGAAATATGATATGAACTCTTCACCATCTAAACCCACTCCAATTTCTGCACCATTAACACTGGACTCAGATCCAGATGGTAAACCAGTGAACACCACTGTCTATAGAGGCATGGTTGGTTCACTGATGTATTTAACTACCAGTAGACCAGATATTATGTTTTCAACATGCGTATGTGCCAGATATCAGTCTAATCCAAAAGACTCTCATATGCTTGCTGTAAAGCGCATACTGAAGTACCTTAAGGGTGTCCCCAGTTTGGGTCTTTGGTATCCCAAAGGCTCAGGCATGGATCTAATGGGTTATTCAGATTCAGATCATGCAGGTTGTAAGATAGACAGGAAATCCACTACTGGTGGATGTCATTTCCTTAGTGGTAAACTGGTCAGCTGGACCAGTAAAAAGCAAACTTCAATTTCATTGTCCACTGCTGAAGCTGAATACGTGTCTGCAGCCAGTTGCTGTGCTCAGATACTCTAGATGAAGAACCAGTTGCTTGATTATGGTATTAAGTATTCAAAGACCCCAATCTTTTGTGATAATACCAGTGCCATTGCTATCTCGAACAATCCAGTCATGCACTCCAAGACGAAGCACATTGATCTCAGGTATCATTTTATCCGTGATCATATTATGAAAAACAACATTGAACTCCATTTTATTCCCACTGACAAACAACTCGCTGACATTTTTACTAAACCACTGGATGTCAAAACTTTTGAATATCTTGTTGGTGAGTTGGGAATGTTAAACCCTTAAATCTGGAACCTTGGTATTGAATGCCGTTGTGTACTACCGGGGATCCTTGATTTAAAGATCTATAAATTTATGACTGCTTAGATATTGAACGCCGTTGTGTACTATCTTTGCATTAATAGATTTTTGGATCAACATTCTAGGGGGAAGACTTGAAAGATATTTTTGTTCTTAAAAATGTTTTAAGTTTAGGGGGAATTTATTAATTTATTTTCTCACTGGACAAAATTTTCCAGAAAATATTACTGGTACCTTGTAAATGTGTCCCTCTCACTGATAATTAGATAGGTTGAAGTGCATGTTTGAGGTGACTTTTGCCTCCTTGTAAATGTGTCCCTCTCATTTATCTGTATTAGTTGACGTGCATGTTTGAGGTTACCAGTCTCTTTCAATTGGGTTTCACTGGTACTTTACTGGAGTGTCCCTCCAGTGTACCATCAGTACATGCCTTACTGGACTAATCCACCAGTGATACTGGAGTGTCCAGTCAACCTCCAGATGCACTGAAATGAGTCATAATATTTTTAATACTTGGTCATTGTGCGTGCCACGTATGCAAAATCTTTTGAAAAGATATTTATCTTATTATCCTACGTGGCATGTAAATTTTTCAAAGAAATGATGGTATTTTTACCTTGGGAAAACAAAAAGTGCAACTTGATACTGTTTGTGGACTGTAAACCGTCACACATTTATGTGTGATGTGATGTAATTAATGCGGATCTCTAAACACGATCAAAATTATATTTGATAATTTCAAATTAACCGTTTGAGTTCCACATTCTCTCTCCTATATATACCCACTTTCACTTTCCTTTGCATTTACTTCGAACATATTTACTCCCAAATCCTTCAAATTCCTTCATTCAATTCCAATCATAAATCCTTCCCATATTTAATTCTTCAAATCTTCATAAACCCTAATTATTCATTTTCATCTTCATCTATCCATCATATTCAATGGCACCAAGACAATCAAACTCACCTAAAAATCTGCTCGCCGCCGAATATGCTCCTGTTCCAAATGTTGTTAAGGCACCCCATATCACCTTAGAGGAAAAGGCCATAAGGATTAATATGAACAATTGGTTGGCTAGACTCACTAGCACCACTCATGCTCCCACCTCTCTCATCGGACGACTGAATGCTTTTTTCCTCAGTTGTCCACTCTATGGTGCTCTCTCACGTAATCCAGGTAAAATGTATCATGATTACCTGTGTGAATTTTGGTATTCTGCTGTGTATGTTGAAAACACTAAAACCATCAACTACACATTGCAACAAGGCACCAGATCGTTCACTCTCACTGTCGATTCTCTCAGAGATGTTCTTCAATTAAATTATTTGGCTGAGAATGAGATGGCAATTCCTCTCCCTACTGGTATAAATTTCAGGGATGTGTGCAGATTGATGGGGCACACTGAAATATTGGATGAACATGGCCAGTTGTTAAGAAAAGGCACAATCTACATGAGTAAACTAACAGACTCATGGAGATATTTCTTCACTCATCTGGTTGAGTGCTTAGGTGGCAGTTCTGGAGGGTTAGATCAGATTAATCAGATGCAGCTCCAGATTGCCTACTGTTTGTGGTTTGGGTACAGGGTTGATTTCGCTCAGATCTTCTTTGATGATCTGGTTGACCGTCTGAAGGTGAAAGGTAGAAAACCACACATTCCATATATTCGTTTTCTATCACTTGTTTTTCTTAGAGCTTTGGGTGCTGAGTATGATTATGAAACAAATCATTTCTCTATGTGTGAATATCTGAGGGAGTTGAGTTCCCTAAAATCAAGAACTGGTGAGATAGATATTCCTCAGACCATGCTTACTTTCCAAAATGATGCACCTGATGAGCAAGAAGCGGCTCCAGGTAGAGGTCAGATTGTTGTAGGACCCACTGAAATCGTCGATGTTGAAAATGTGCAACCAGTAAGCCAGGTGGCTCCTGAAGGTCAACAACCAGAAAATGTTGACCCTCCTAGACGACCAAGGTCAAATAGACGCCTTATGAGGGCTGGAGTTCAGGTGAATCCAGAAAGACATCCTGGTGATATTATGAATATTGATGGGTCTTCTTTTTTGAGGAGGAGAAAATGTACAAGTTATTGAGCAGATGACTGATGAACAGATAGTAAATGTTGCTCAGAATGTTGAGCAGGCAGAAAATGTACAAGTTATTGAGCAGATGACTGATGAACAGATAGTAAATGTTGCTCAGAATGTTGAGCAGGCAGAAAATGTACAAGTTATTGAGCAGATGACTGATGAACAGATAGTAAATGTTGCTCAGAATGTTGAGCAGGCAGAAAATGTACAAGTTATTGAGCAGATGACTGATGAACAGATAGTAAATGTTGCTCAGAATGTTGAGCAGGCTAAATGTACAAGTTATTGAGCAGATGACTGATGAACAGATAGTAAATGTTGCTCAGAATGTTGAGCAGGCAGAAAATGTACAAGTTATTGAGCAGATGACTGATGAACAGATAGTAAATGTTGCTCAGAATGTTGAGCAGGCAGAAAATGTACAAGTTATTGAGCAGATGACTGATGAACAGATAGTAAATGTTGCTCAGAATGTTGAGCAGGCAGAAAATGTACAAGTTATTGAGCAGATGACTGATGAACAGATAGTAAATGTTGCTCAGAATGTTGAGCAGGCAGAAAATGTACAAGTTATTGAGCAGATGACTGATGAACAGATAGTAAATGTTGCTCAGAATGTTGAGCAGGCTGGTCAATTGGACTTGAATGTAGAAGTTGGTGAACAGGCTGGTGATCAGGCTGGTGATGAAACAGTTGGTGAAACATTTGTCTGGGATGAGGCTGATTCACCCATGTCAGACGGTAATATTTTTGATACTGACATGAGCTTCCTGGGTGAAGAAGTAGAAAATGTAGTTTGCTCTGTTATTTCTTCAGTCACCCAACCACTTGCTGAAATGCCACCACCTCCACCAGAATCAAATATTCCACCACCAGAATCCGATATGCCACCACCATCAGAAACCATTAATGCAGCACCACCACCACCACCTTCAATTCCACAAACAACTCCATACTTCAATCCTCCCACAATTCAAATCTCACAAACTCAACCACCACCACTTGAAACTCCAATCGACTTATCTGAACAACGTGTGTTGGACTCAACAGTCGTAACTGCTGAAACTTCTTCTGAAGAGGTCTGGGCACAAGTACCTTTAATGACCATAATGACTTCAAATCTTGAACCTCCCAGTGGTCCCTCCTCTTCTTTAGCCGAGGTCCAAGGCCTTTTAAGTAAGGTGGCGGACCTGGAGAGATCACTCCAGTCTTCAACACAGGGTGTTTCTGATTTCAAATCTTTATTGTCAAATAATCTTTCATCAGAAATGAATGTGTTTGCTGAAAATGAGAAGCTGGTAGTCGAGAAGTTAAATGAGCTGGTACTGGCCACCAATAACAATTCTGAAAATCTCAAAGTGGCAGTCCAGGGATTAGAAGCAAGACTGGTTAGTTCTGTTCAGACTGCAGTGAAAGGTGAACTTGTTCAACCACTGGCAGGTCTGACAAGTGAAGTTCAGAGGTTGACAACCAGGATAAGTAGTTTGGAGGGTAGGCCAACCCTTGATCAGAATGTTGTTGTTAGTTCAATCAGTGATGAGGTTGCTAAGAAGTTCAGACATGGAATGTTAAAAGAAATTTCTGAAGAGATTTCTGGGTCTGTTCTTAGAACCATTCAAGATGGGTTGTTGCCACAAGTTGTGAAGATGATAGAAACTGAAATGCCAAAGCACTTGTCTTCAGAAATTGAATTTATCAAGAAGGAAGTAACGAAGCTAAGGCACACTGTGAACATCACAACTCCCACTGCTGGAAGAACTTTTGGTGAGACAGACAGGTATATGCTTGAACAATTATGGAATGCCCACAAGTCTCAAACTGGTGGACATTCCAAGGGGGAAAAGTTGTCTGTTCCAGAAGGTTTGGTAAGGAAACAGAAGGAAGTTGTTGCCAGTGCTATTGAAAAAGCCTTTGCTACTGAAAGCATCGTGCAACAAGAACAAGTGACTGGTACTGATGCCAGTGCACAAGAAGCACAGAGGGCACTTGGCACTGAAGCCATTGTGCAGGTTGATGAGGCTGCTGGTACTGATGCCAGTGAGCCCCAGTTTGAAGCTTTCCCAGATATCATAACTACTCAAAAGTCAGTAAAAAGAAAGCAACATGTGATATCTGGAGAAGAGACTGAGATTGCTGGAAGTTCATCAGAGTTTCCCACTGTTGATGATGACACCTCGAAAAGACTGGAGCAAGAATGTATAATGATAGAAATATTCAAGAAAAATCAAAGAAATGAATTGCTGGCCCACCAAAGGGAGATGGCAAATATGGGGACTCTGGATTCGTACAATGCTGGCAGGTTGGGCATAAATATTGATGTGTACAAAAAGATGAAGGATGACCCCAGAGTTCATCAATGTCTGAATGCATTGGATGATGTACACATTCGCTCCAGGTACTCTGAAGAAGAACAAGTCTATGATGTAGTTATATATGGTGTCAGTGTAGTGGAACTGATCAGACAAAGAACGGAGGAACTGGTGAACCTCCAGAGAAAGATTAGAAAGAATGTTGGTGCTCTGGAGATAGAGTACAGGAAGAAGATTAAAGGCTTGCCTAAACTCACTGCCAAACAGCTCAAAGCAATTAAAGATGCAGATCTGAGCACATTCATTCCTCTAGATACTTCACTCAAAATTAATCGTGAACAACTCCAGTCTGCCATGGAACAGCAGAGAGTATCCAAGGAAACCGAATATATGATCCAGATGGCTAAGCAAAGAGCCAAATATGAAGAAATGTTGAAATTCAGGGCTGATACCAGAAGGATCATTGGTGCAGAGATCAAACTTGCTGATAATCATGAAGGCATGACCAGGTTTAATATAAAGTTGACCAGAGAGGGTAACTTTACTGATGAAAGGAAGAATGCATCAGTCCAAGCTTTTGGATGGACTGAACTGAAGGAGATAAGATTAACTTTCAAAGGAAAAACTGATTTGTCTCCTGATGTTAAGGCATTTATGAAGAGGATTGAAAAGGTGTGGAAAAGAATACAACAGATGGAAGTTGTTCTGGGTATGAGACCACCTATTTCAGTACCATCCTCTCCATCACCAAAGAGAAAGGCTTCTGAAGATGCTCCTGGACAGACGTCGAAAAGAAGGGCCTAACTCTTGTATCATTTGCTTGTAATTTGTATTTAAATTCCCAAAATTGTAACTTATTTTCTGTTGATGGCTGTAAATATAGTTGCATATTTTGATTCACAAAGTAAATGATCAGATTTAGTCTAGGTTAGAATTAAAAGATGAAACTGGAACAATGATGATATATAAAGTGTTTCCCAGTAATAATAAATTTTTAGACTAAGTCAAAACAAGTGTTTTTCAAGCATACAAAGTTGTATAGATATAAGCTTGAAAACACTTGCATTATTTCTAAACAAATAGGGGGAATTTGTTAGGTCCAGATTTACTGGACTCGCTCCAGACTCGACTACTGGAGCCTTACTGAAGATCTGTCCAGAAATGATAAATATTGGACCAACTCCAGACTTGGAATCTGGAGTCCCTCTGAAGATTTGTTCAGAAATAATAGAAGACCAGTGAGCAAAATACTTGTATAGGAAATCTGAAGTATTCCAGATTTGCTCACTGGACTTCACCCCAGTCCAGATCTATTCTACTGAAGACGTTCTCACTGAAGTCAAAGACTGAAGTCAGAATAAAGAAGACTGGCAAATGGTGGAGTCCACTGGAAGTCTTACCAGATCTACGACTGGAGGATTGTCAGTGTTCTAGACCTTACAAGTCTGAACACTGATATCGAGGAATTGACTTTTTGCCTTTACACACTCTCCAAAGAACATTCCACTTGTTCTTTACCAAAGTGTTTACGTGTGTAAAGGTGGTTGGTTAAAAGGATTATTTTCATATTGATGTGACTTTATCCTTGTACCTTAAACAATGCATTTAATGATCTTGTCAGTTCATTAAATGCATGCAACCATATTTGTACGGCACAAATTCACTGGTGAATTTGTTTGCCTATAAATACAAAGTCATATTCTTCGTTAAAATTACTTTTAGCATTAAAGGTGAATTTGTCTAAATACTCTCGATCTTAAACAGGGATACTTCACAACTTTAAGTATCTCGATCTAAAAGAGTTATTTGGCAAATATAGATCATTTGTAATTCATAGGTTGTTAGGATACTTACATACTTGTATTATCTTGATTCCGCACAACCTTGTATTTTATTTAACATCATAAATAAAATACACTTGAAAAATTACATTGTGTTCCACCTTTAATTTATTGCTTTTAGTCTTGTATTACTTTGTTTATATTCTTGCATTTATATTCAAGTAATACTAGTCCATTTCAGTGCTTATTAGACTTGTTGTATTTTACACTTTTGAGTTAACCATCGAGTTTGGGACTTTACAATTCTCATAAAAACAAGTTTGCTAATACTTGACCTGCCTTCATACGAGAGGTTAGGAATTCTGTCCCTGGCATTCTTGTGAGATTAAGGATTATTTTCTGCACATTTTTTATTTGAGGAGAAGATATTTGTTGATTTTTGTGTTTAATTGTTCTTATTTGTCTTTTTATTCTGATATTATTGTTTGTGTGGTATTTCTATTTCTGGTTGTGTCTATTTGTGTTTATCTGCACTATTTGTCTTGATTGTTATCTATCTGGTTGTGTGATTTGTATTGTTGTTAAAAATGGTGAATACTCCACCTGGTTCTGTTCATACTGGTAATACACCACCTGGTTCTGTTCATACTGGTAATACACCACCACACTCTGTGCATGATGAAGGATCTAAAAGTGAGTCTGATTTTGAGAATACTAAAATAAGTAAGTTAGATTTCGGTAATCCTCTGTACTGGCATGCTAGTGATACTGTAAGTACTCCTCTGATAGGTTTTAAGCTAATTGGTACTGATAATTACAAGGTGTGGTCATGTGCTATGGAACTTGCTTTGCAAACTAAGAATAAACTAGGGTTTATTGATGGTACTTGTTTGAAATCTGTGGATAATCATGTGCTTGCTAGTCAATGGGATAGATGTAATGCTGTGGTACTTAACTGGATTCTTGGTTGTGTATCTCAAGAGTTGTATTTAGGTCAAATTTTTTCAAAGAATGCTGTTGTTGTTTGGCAAGAACTTAAAGATACATATGACAAGATAGATGGTTCTGTAATCTTTAACTTGCATCATAAAATAAAATACACTTGAAAAATTACATTGTGTTCCACCTTTAATTTATTGCTTTTAGTCTTGTATTACTTTGTTTATATTCTTGCATTTATATTCAAGTAATACTAGTCCATTTCAGTGCTTATTAGACTTGTTGTATTTTACACTTTTGAGTTAACCATCGAGTTTGGGACTTTACAATTCTCATAAAAACAAGTTTGCTAATACTTGACCTGCCTTCATACGAGAGGTTAGGAATTCTGTCCCTGGCATTCTTGTGAGATTAAGGATTATTTTCTGCACATTTTTTATTTGAGGAGAAGATATTTGTTGATTTTTGTGTTTAATTGTTCTTATTTGTCTTTTTATTCTGATATTATTGTTTGTGTGGTATTTCTATTTCTGGTTGTGTCTATTTGTGTTTATCTGCACTGTTTGTCTTGATTGTTATCTATCTGGTTGTGTGATTTGTATTGTTGTTAAAAATGGTGAATACTCCACCTGGTTCTGTTCATACTGGTAATACACCACCTGGTTCTGTTCATACTGGTAATACTCCACCTGGTTCTGTTCATACTGGTAATACACCACCTGGTTCTGTTCATACTGGTAATACACCACCACACTCTGTGCATGATGAAGGATCTAAAAGTGAGTCTGATTTTGAGAATACTAAAATAAGTAAGTTAGATTTCGGTAATCCTCTGTACTGGCATGCTAGTGATACTGTAAGTACTCCTCTGATAGGTTTTAAGCTAATTGGTACTGATAATTACAAGGTGTGGTCATGTGCTATGGAACTTGCTTTGCAAACTAAGAATAAACTAGGGTTTATTGATGGTACTTGTTTGAAATCTGTGGATAATCATGTGCTTGCTAGTCAATGGGATAGATGTAATGCTGTGGTACTTAACTGGATTCTTGGTTGTGTATCTCAAGAGTTGTATTTAGGTCAAATTTTTTCAAAGAATGCTGTTGTTGTTTGGCAAGAACTTAAAGATACATATGACAAGATAGATGGTTCTGTAATCTTTAACTTGCATCATAAATAAAATACACTTGAAAAATTACATTGTGTTCCACCTTTAATTTATTGCTTTTAGTCTTGTATTACTTTGTTTATATTCTTGCATTTATATTCAAGTAATACTAGTCCATTTCAGTGCTTATTAGACTTGTTGTATTTTACACTTTTGAGTTAACCATCGAGTTTGGGACTTTACAATTCTCATAAAAACAAGTTTGCTAATACTTGACCTGCCTTCATACGAGAGGTTAGGAATTCTGTCCCTGGCATTCTTGTGAGATTAAGGATTATTTTCTGCACATTTTTTATTTGAGGAGAAGATATTTGTTGATTTTTGTGTTTAATTGTTCTTATTTGTCTTTTTATTCTGATATTATTGTTTGTGTGGTATTTCTATTTCTGGTTGTGTCTATTTGTGTTTATCTGCACTATTTGTCTTGATTGTTATCTATCTGGTTGTGTGATTTGTATTGTTGTTAAAAATGGTGAATACTCCACCTGGTTCTGTTCATACTGGTAATACACCACCTGGTTCTGTTCATACTGGTTACTCTGCCTGTCTGTACTTGTGCTGCTTCTGTTACTGTTAAAAGTCATACTGATATGATGAGATTAATGCAATTCTTAATGGGTTTAGATGATGTTTACATGGGTGTTAGGTCTAATATTTT
>CM067174.1:24493871-24547989 GCA_034093135.1 Erigeron breviscapus
GATGGTATTTACCCACCTTGGTCTTGTTTTGTGAAGGCGTATGCATACCCGGTCGCTCATAAAGAGAAGGTAATGAAGAAACTCCAAGAGTCCGCGAGAAAAGACGTTGAGCGAGCATTCGGGCTTCTGAAGAACAGGTGGGCTATCATCGAACGACCGACACGGATGAGGAACAAAGAAAAGATCCTTAACACGATGTATGCGTGTGTTATTTTACATAACAAGATCCCCAAGGACGACGGCAACGCGATATCACCGGTGTACATCAAGGATCCTCCAAACGATCTTCGTGTTACCGACCCTAATTTTCTCTATCACTTACGTCGTGATATTACGGAGCACGTGGGAAATCTAGGTATCGATGTTTAGTAATCTTTTTTTTTATTTATAAGTATTTGTGTGTTTTATGTTTTAAATAAATGTAATGTTTATTTAGTTGTATTGTGTTTTTTAAGTTTAATAAAAGTTTAGGGTTTGTTTCGTAAATTTCTCAAATTGGCAAATTGGCAAGAAAACCTCTACTACACCACACTTTTTGGCTACAAATTGGCAAGAATTGGCTAGTTTTTGGCTTGTACACGTGGCATTTTTTTATCGGATGAAACTTTGCCAAAACTTGCCAAAGAGCCAATTTGTGGCACTACACCCTTGCCCCTAATGTAACCAGTATCGTCAACATACATGAAACTGATGAAGTTGCCTTTTCACGTACTTAGATGAACTAAGTAACGGCAAAAATACTCAAACTTATAAAAAGGCTATCGATATTCCGTGTTACTATACGGGTCTAAAACTAGTAAGCTAGTTAAAATATGGGCTAATTGCTTGGAAAGTGCTCCAACTTTGACACTTTTGTTTTTTGGGGGCTCCAACAAAAAAAAGTTCTATTTTAAGGATTGAAACCGGTTAAAATGACTTTTGTGGGGGTTTTTTGCAAGTCTCCGGTATTTTGAATTATTTTTAACCCCTCTATTTCCTATGTGGATTTGTTGAGTCCCAATGTTCATTGATAAAGGTTTGTAAATTTGGTGATGACAAATCTGACTTGTAAACACTTAGTAATCTTTTGGTTCTTGTAATCTGATCTGGGTAAGACTAAGCTGACACAGCTTACGATCTAATTCTGACCCAGATCATGCTTCATACTTTGTAATTGTAAAATCTTATGGAAGCAAGTGTTATTCAAGCTGCATCAACAATGTGATAGCATTCAATCCAAGTCGAAGAGGAGGATTGAAGATAGAAGACCAAGTTGTTAGTGCAAGGCAGCTTGGGATTAGCAGTCAGCTTGGAAACACTTAGGCAGATTGGTGCTTTGACAAATGGCCCAATCTGTGTCTGACAATCAAGTGAAGATAACAACCTGGATTAAAGATAAGGACAAATGACGTGACTAGGAAGAATCCTAGGATCCAGGTTGGTGGTTGGTTTTACATATGCGTGTCCATAATCTTATTGGATGATAAAGAATGTGCAGCTGTATGTGGGGGACCACAAGTACCATGAAAGGCACGATTGATTATTCCTTTGTCATCCATTGAAAGAAGAATACGTGGCTACATTGGATACCAAGAGAAGAAGGGCTTTCGCCTATAAAAGCCTCATTCCTTGACTGCATAGGCGTGACATTCCTGAGAATCATTCTTCACACAAGTTTTCTATGCTCTTAGACACAGCTTAGTCTGTTGGAGATCAGCTTTGGCTGATTCTCTTGAGCTGAAACTTATTGATTGTAGTTTGTCATTTCAAGGATTGTTTAGATATCTATAGGCTATCTTTATTCCGCAACAACCCTCTCAATCATCCCTTGTCTCCGAAATCATAACAACAAATCATCCCTTGTCTCCGAAATCATAACAACAAATCATCCCTTGTCTCCGAAATCATAACAACAAATCATCCCTTGTCTCCGAAATCATAACAACAAATCATCCCTTGTCTCCGAAATCATAACAACAAATCATCCCTTGTCTCCGAAATCATAACAACAAATCATCCCTTGTCTCCGAAATCATAACAACAAATCATCCCTTGTCTCCGAAATCATAACAACAAATCATCCCTTGTCTCCGAAATCATAACAACAAATCATCCCTTGTCTCCGAAATCATAACAACAAATCATCCCTTGTCTCCGAAATCATAACAACAAATCATCCCTTGTCTCCGAAATCATAACAACAAATCATCCCTTGTCTCCGAAATCATAACAACAAATCATCCCTTGTCTCCGAAATCATAACAACAAATCATCCCTTGTCTCCGAAATCATAACAACAAATCATCCCTTGTCTCCGAAATCATAACAACAAATCATCCCTTGTCTCCGAAATCATAACAACAAATCATCCCTTGTCTCCGAAATCATAACAACAAATCATCCCTTGTCTCCGAAATCATAACAACAACATCCCTTGTCTGGAACATCCAAATCTGTCTCCGAAATCATAACACAAAATCATCAATTGTCTCCGAAATCGATAGTTCTCTTCAAGGAGTTTCTGTTTGTTACATGTTTCAGGTATGTTTATTACATCATATCTCTTAAAATGGCTTCATCATTTTAATTTAGGGTTTCTTATTGGCGTTGGGGGGTTTTTTGCAAGTCTCCGGTATTTTGAATTATTTTTAACCCCTCTATTTCCTATGTGGATTTGTTGAGTCCCAATGTTCATTGATAAAGGTTTGTAAATTTGGTGATGACAAATCTGACTTGTAAACACTTAGTAATCTTTTGGTTCTTGTAATCTGATCTGGGTCAGACTAAGCTGACACAGCTTAGTCTGTTGGAAATCAGCTTTGGCTGACTCTCTTGAGCTGAAACTTATTGATTGTAGTTTGTCATTTCAAGGGTTGTTTCCGCAACAACCCTATAATTCTTTGTATAGATTATTTCTTAATAAAGGATTACATTGAAAACCACAATCTGTGTCTAAGAATGTTTCACTCTATTTACTGCTTTACTGTTTTAATGATTCCTGTTCTTTACTTACTTAATATATAAACTGAATCATAAAACGCTTTAGTTAAAATCTTTGTAAATTTGGTGATGACAAATCTGACTTGTAAACACTTAGTAATCTTTTGGTTCTTGTAATCTGATCTGGGTCACACTAAGCTGACACAGCTTAGTCTGTTGGAAATCAGCTTTGGCTGACTCTCTTGAGCTGAAACTTATTGATTGTAGTTTGTCATTTCAAGGGTTGTTTCCGCAACAACCCTATAATTCTTTGTATAGATTATTTCTTAATAAAGGATTACATTGAAAACCACAATCTGTGTCTAAGAATGTTTCACTCTATTTACTGCTTTACTGTTTTAATGATTCCTGTTCTTTACTTACTTAATATATAAACTGAATCATAAAACGCTTTAGTTAAAAACTTTGTAAAGTTCGAATTAAGTTGTATTCACCCCCCTACCCCCCCCCCCCCCACCCCACAACAACCCCACACACCCCCCCTTTTTTGTCTGGAACCCTAGATCGATTGTCCCAAATCAAACAACAAATCATCCATTGTCTCCGAAATCGATAGTTCTCTTCAAGGAATTTCTGTTTGTTACATGTTTCAGGTATGTTTTATTACATCATATCTCTTAAAATGGCTTCATCATTTCATTAATTTAGGGTTTCTTCATGGCGATTGCATGGATTGTTTTGAAATTCGAGTTTTTACATTTAAATATTATTTATTTATTTAAAAATAATATATTTTGTTCATATATTTCAGGATGCGTGAACGGTTCTTTGAATTTGATGTACACTTTGATGGTGCGTTTGCCTGGCATCCTCTTAGGTATGAACACGACATTGTCATGCCTATTTGCATAAGTCTTCTCGATTATAATGCGTTTGTTAAGTATTTAGAGGAGTTAATTCAAGCCTCATTCAATGCAATGTACTTTGTACTTCCTGAAAAGAATCTTGGTAATGGTGGTTTAGTCAAAATTGATGGCCAGAAGCAAATAGATTGGATGTTTGAAATTTCACATGCTTATGGTAGACTGCATGTATATCTGGATCATTTCTTGGATGACCTAAGTGAGTTCCTAGCAATACCTTCAAAACCTAATGATGGTGACATAGTTGATGATGAGTTTAATGTCAATGATTTTTTTTATTAGTCAAAGTCAGCCTGCTGCTAGCTTAGGTGTCCAAAGTCAAGTGCCAGATAAGGGTAAGGAAAGTTTAGTTGATAATGAAAATGATGTTGATAATGAAAATGATGATACTGAGAATGTAGATGATAATGGAAATGATGTGATAATGAAAATGATGTTGATAATGAAAATGATGTTGATAATGAAAATGATGTGATAATGGAAAATGATGTGTAAGGAAAATGATGTTGATAATGAATCCAGTGAGGATAGTGACTATGAACCAAGTGAAAGTGACACTGAAAGTGACACTGAAAGTGATGCCAATTCAGTTGACTACCTCTCAGAAGGAGAAGATGAGTTAAGGGAATTTAGGCTATTGAAAAAGGCCAATAAGAATAAACCCAAGACCAAAAGGCAACCCAAACTTGGTGATCCAGTTCCTAAGGTTGACACTGCCAACCCTGACCTAAATGATGCAGTGGCTGATCACGAGGAATATATGAAGGAATTGTATGAGAAATTGAAAGCAGCAGAGTTTGTGGATGAGGATCCATTTCAAACACTGCAGAAAATTGAGAAGTGGCCAGTTCATAATGCCAATACTCATTGGAGGCAAAAGAAACCAATTGTTGGTGAAAGGTTTGTTGATCATCATCAGTTTAGGGACAAGATGACATACTTTGCTCTAGCAAATGGCTTCTCTATTTGGTTTGAGAAGTCAACACAAAAAAATGTGTTGCAAGGTGTGGTCAAAGACCTCCAAAACTTGAAAAGCCTGAGGTAGGGAAGCAAAGAAAACAGCAAAGGTACCCTGCAGCAGAAAGAGGGGAGGAACCAAAATGCCCTTGGAGATGTTATGCTAAGAAGATGGATACTGAGGCCTCACTGCAGATTATGTCTTTAAATGATGAACACACATGTGTAAGAAACTTCAGGTTTGGCTCCCTTGTAAACTATAAGTGGATTGGTAAAAGGTTTGGTGATAGAATAAGGGCACATCCAGATATACTAATTTGCATATAGTATAGTATCTGCATATGTATAGTATTGCATATAGTATAGTAATCTGCATATGTATAGTAATTGCATATAGTATAGTAATTGCATATAGTATAGTAATTGCATATAGTATAGTAATTGCATATAGTATAGTAATTGCATATAGTATAGTAATTGCATATAGTATAGTAATTGCATATAGTATAGTAATTGCATATAGTATAGTAATTGCATATAGTATAGTAATTGCATATAGTATAGTAATTGCATATAGTATAGTAATTGCATATAGTATAGTAATTGCATATAGTATAGTAATTGCATATAGTATAGTAATTGCATATAGTATAGTAATTGCATATAGTATAGTAATTGCATATAGTATAGTAATTGCATATAGTATAGTAATTGCATATAGTATAGTAATTGCATATAGTATAGTAATTGCATATAGTATAGTAATTGCATATAGTATAGTAATTGCATATAGTATAGTAATTGCATATAGTATAGTAATTGCATATAGTATAGTAATTGCATATAGTATAGTAATTGCATATAGTATAGTAATTGCATATAGTATAGTAATTGCATATAGTATAGTAATTGCATATAGTATAGTAATTGCATATAGTATAGTAATTGCATATAGTATAGTAATTGCATATAGTATAGTAATTGCATATAGTATAGTAATTGCATATAGTATAGTAATTGCATATAGTATAGTAATTGCATATAGTATAGTAATTGCATATAGTATAGTAATTGCATATAGTATAGTAATTGCATATAGTATAGTAATTGCATATAGTATAGTAATTGCATATAGTATAGTAATTGCATATAGTATAGTAATTGCATATAGTATAGTAATTGCATATAGTATAGTAATTGCATATAGTATAGTAATTGCATATAGTATAGTAATTGCATATAGTATAGTAATTGCATATAGTATAGTAATTGCATATAGTATAGTAATTGCATATAGTATAGTAATTGCATATAGTATAGTAATTGCATATAGTATAGTAATTGCATATAGTATAGTAATTGCATATAGTATAGTAATTGCATATAGTATAGTAATTGCATATAGTATAGTAATTGCATATAGTATAGTAATTGCATATAGTATAGTAATTGCATATGTATAGTAATTGCATATAGTATAGTAATTGCATATAGTATAGTAATTGCATATAGTATAGTAATTGCATATAGTATAGTAATTGCATATAGTATAGTAATTGCATATAGTATAGTAATTGCATATAGTATAGTAATTGCATATAGTATAGTAATTGCATATAGTATAGTAATTGCATATAGTATAGTAATTGCATATAGTATAGTAATTGCATATAGTATAGTAATTGCATATAGTATAGTAATTGCATATAGTATAGTAATTGCATATAGTATAGTAATTGCATATAGTATAGTAATTGCATATAGTATAGTAATTGCATATAGTATAGTAATTGCATATAGTATAGTAATTGCATATGTATAGTAATTGCATATAGTATAGTAATTGCATATAGTATAGTAATTGCATATAGTATAGTAATTGCATATAGTATAGTAATTGCATATAGTATAGTAATTGCATATAGTATAGTAATTGCATATAGTATAGTAATTGCATATAGTATAGTAATTGCATATAGTATAGTAATTGCATATAGTATAGTAATTGCATATAGTATAGTAATTGCATATAGTATAGTAATTGCATATAGTATAGTAATTGCATATAGTATAGTAATTGCATATAGTATAGTAATTGCATATAGTATAGTAATTGCATATAGTATAGTAATTGCATATAGTATAGTAATTGCATATAGTATAGTAATTGCATATGTATAGTAATTGCATATAGTATAGTAATTGCATATAGTATAGTAATTGCATATAGTATAGTAATTGCATATAGTATAGTAATTGCATATAGTATAGTAATTGCATATAGTATAGTAATTGCATATAGTATAGTAATTGCATATAGTATAGTAATTGCATATAGTATAGTAATTGCATATAGTATAGTAATTGCATATAGTATAGTAATTGCATATAGTATAGTAATTGCATATAGTATAGTAATTGCATATAGTATAGTAATTGCATATAGTATAGTAATTGCATATAGTATAGTAATTGCATATAGTATAGTAATTGCATATGTATAGTAATTGCATATAGTATAGTAATCTGCATATGTATAGTATGATATAGTATAGTAATTGCATTTATGTATACTAATCTGCATATAGTATAGTAATTGCATATGTATAGTATTGCATATAGTATAGTAATTGCATATAGTATAGTAATTGCATATAGTATAGTAATTGCATATAGTATAGTAATTGCATATAGTATAGTAATTGCATATAGTATAGTAATTGCATATAGTATAGTAATTGCATATAGTATAGTAATTGCATATAGTATAGTAATTGCATATAGTATAGTAATTGCATATAGTATAGTAATTGCATATAGTATAGTAATTGCATATAGTATAGTATTGCATATGTATAGTAATTGCATATAGTATAGTAATCTGCATATAGTATAGTAATCTGCATATAGTATAGGTATGTGATATAGTATAGTAATCTGCATATGTCTGCTTATTTTAGGGTTTAATAGAAGCAGTTAAAGAAATTATGCCAAATTCTGAACATAGACAATGTGCAAGACATATATATGAGGGATTTAGGAAGCATTATTCTGGTGCTTATTTGCAAGGACTGTTTTGGGCTGCATCAAAAGCATCATATCCTCAACTGTTTGAGATAGTGATGAAACAGATTAGAGATGCCAACCCTGCAGCATCCTAGTATTTGATTGAAAAAAACCCTAGAACATGGTCAAGAGCCTTTTTTGAACTCAACAGAGGATGTGAAAATGTGGAGAATGGTTTCTCAGAGTGTTTTAACTTTGTAATGTAATGGTAAGGAACAAGCCAATAATTACAATGTTGGAGGCCATTAGAACTATTGTTTTGGAGAGGATGAATACACTAAGACGATTGTCAGAAAAGTGGCCCACTGATATATGCCCCTCAATCATCAAAAGACTAAACTGGTGCAAGGATCAGCAGAGGTACATATGTTTAATTATTGAATTAATGATTTAACTAGTTAATTGGTTTTTATTAGTGTAACTGTTTATTTGTAGGTATTGGAAGCCATTTCATTGTGGTCTAGATGAATGGGAAGTTAGACAAGAAAATGAAGGATTTAAAGTCAATGAAACAAGAAGAACCTGTAGTTGTAGAATGTGGGAGCTGACAGGCTTACCATGCCCTCATGCAGTGTCTGTTATCTTCAAGATGGCTAAAAATGTGGAAGATTATGTGCCAAGTTGGTTCAGAAAGACTCTGTACACTCAAACTTATGATTTCTACTTGCATCCTGTGGGTGGAATGACAACTTGGGAAGAACATTTGGGTAACAAACCCCTACCACCTAGACCAAGGGTCATGCCAGGCAGGCCCAAAAAGAAAAGAATTAGGGCTGCTCATGAGAGCCATGTAACAAGTAAGGGTAGCAGAATAAGGGTGAGTAAACTTGGTGTCCAAATGACTTGTCAGAGGTGTCTGCAACCAGGTCATAACAGGAAAAGTTGTAAAAATGATCCAGTTGAGAAGCCAAAAGAAAAGGTGTACAAGAAGATGGGTAGACCACCTAAAAATGCAGGCCAAGGTAGCCAGAATGCAGCTCAATCCAGTCAGAAAAGGCAAAATGCACCTGAATCCAGTCACACAAGGCAGAATGCATGCCAAGGTAGCCAAGGTGTTGATCAAAGCAGTCAGAATGTTGGTGGGTTCTCAAGCCAAAATCAAACTGGACCAGCTGAATCTATGAGATCTTGGACAAAGAAAGCCATTTATGTGGATAAGGTGCTAAGTCCAAAGAAGACAACTGAATTGGAAGGTAACTTTGTTTTAGGATCTTGTACTGCTACCACCAAAGGTGTGGCTCTTGGGGTATCAAGCACTGGGTTTAGCAGCCCAAAGTTATTTGGGGTCAAAGGTATTAAAATGCTTCATGTAATTACATTTATTAAGTTGTACAATTTGCTAGCAGATTAATTACATTTATTATATGTCAATTAGGTCCAAGAAAACTACCAAAGTGGTGGGGTGCTGGAGTCTGTGTTGATCCAAGTACAGGTGAAACTTTCATTGGTGGGGGTGATGGAGTGCCAGTGCCTATTTGGCCACCAAATGTTCCAATACCAAGTGCATCTGAAATGCTTAAGCAGAAGCAAGCAGAGATGGCAAAGGGTAAACAAGTACATGTGGAGGAACCAACTATGAATGAGCAATCAACAGACAATAAGAAGTCAACACCCAAGAAGTCAGCACCCAGGAAGTCAACACCTAATAAGATGCCAGAGAGGAGGAACCCAAGTGAGAGGATTTTGAAAAGAAAGTTGGCAATGTGTATTGATGGACCAGGAGAGTCAAAGGACAATGCCATGGAATTGGAGTAATCTGTTGGAAAGTCACAAGCTTTTGGATAAACTATGCTAGTAATTTATGTTTGTTTTATGTCTGTTGCTACAAAATTGTCTTTTAGATATGTCTGTTTTATGTCTGTTGCTACAACTATGCTAGTAATGTATGTCTGTATTATGTCTGTTGCTAGAAACTAGCAAAAACTGATGCCCAATTTTAGGGGAGATGAAATAGATATCTTTTGGGCTTAATATAAGTTATCTGCTTCATGACATTTCATTTCTATCAGTGTTATGGTTCATTAGTTTGAATACAAATACACACTTGTATTGTAAATGTGTTATTATACAACAAAAACATAATAACTAAACACATGTAACAACACTTGGTATTGCAAACTGAGTTCATTTGATTACATGTCAGAAGCCTGATACATTAGCCCTATTACATTAATAATGAACGAAAATACCCAACAAAAAACACAATACAATGACAACAACTAACATGCAGAGTAACAACCTTTCATACACCTGCATTTTGGTCTTAACCATTTCGTTTTGTTCATTGAAATTCATTCTTTCTACCCTTGAATTCGGTATTTCCATGTAACTGTTACAAGTTGATTTCAATCCTTCATTCTCACAATGCAATTCGAACAGCAATTCCTTGTAATAGTCGCTCGGGAGTTCTTCGTCCAAGAAGCGATACATTTGACACTTTTTCCTCTCATCCTAACAAAGAATAAACGAATTATAATATAATTTTCAAAACCCATAATCGAATTGTGGAATACTTACCATAATTGGACAACTTAGAAACCTTCTACCAGGGTTTTTTCGAGTCCACGAAGTACGAGGGTTCACAATAAACCCACATTCACATACTTCGACGTTTCCCCGAGCTCTGCTTCGTCGATTTGATGAAGAGGTGGACATCAATTTTGACAAATTAGGGTTTATGTTGATTTGGGGGAAATAAGTGTGGTGGGTGGGTGTGATTTAGGGTTATGTAGGTATTTATATATGTATTTTATTTTCGAATAAAACAAAAGTAATCTACATGGAAATTAGTTGGCAGATGGTGCAATAAAATAATATTAAAACCGGATAGATACGGTACACGTAAGCAAATAATGGTCGCGGGTCCACAAAAGCCATTTTAGCCGGTTTCAATCCCTAAAATAGAACTTTTTTTTGTTGGAGCCCAAAAAAACAAAAGTGTCAAAGTTGGAGCGCTTTCCAAGCAATTAGCCCTTAAAATATATATGATCATCCTCATTATGCTTATGATATGAATCGAACTTGACAGCTATCTTCCACACTCGACCATTTTTTTTTTTATTTAAACTATTTTTTTTGTTTTGTTTTTTTGATCCATTAGATTTAATTTAATCTAACCCGATCTGCTGCATACACGTACCAACAAAGACTTGTCTTGAGCAAATCTTGCCCGTCCACGTATCAAATAACATAACATAACGACGTGTACTTATTTCATTGGCTAAAACACGTATTTCCAGCCCAATAGATGAAACAACTAAAAACGTTTTTCTAAATTTCTACATACTACTGTTAGCCCACAGCAAGGTTTATTTATTTATCTCACACTGACTGTGTGTGTGTGTGTTTTAAGTGTGTGTAACGATCAGAAATCACGAAATCATGAATTACAATCAATCATCAAAATTAATAATTTCAATTTTGTTTATAATAATATTATCAATTTCTTCAAATATAAATTTGGTTAATGCATTTTATGGATCATCATCACCTGTTGTTCAGCTCACCCCTTCTAATTTCAAGTCTAAGGTAATTACTACTTCTAATACTATTTTTAATTAATTTATTATCATTTTATTTTATTCTTTGAATGCAAAATGTTAGTCGTTACTAGTTAGTACATAGTTTTCCTAAGAGATCATTGGCGATTTATTATCTTATTTATTCATGAATTTATTTTAATTTTTGAATATTTTTGGTAACAATGGGTCTGTTGGTAAAGGAATTTGAGATATGTTGTAACTAATTTTGTGGTATTGATATAGGTTGTAAATTCAAACAGTGTTGTTTTGGTTGAGTTTTTTGCACCGTGGTGTGGCCATTGTCAAGCTTTGACACCCGTTTGGGAGAAGGCAGCTACTGTCTTGAAAGGCGTGGCAACTGTCGCCGCTATCGATGCCGACGCACACCAGGCTATTGCTCAGGTTTGCATCGTTTTTCGAATCGATATATTTAGTTTCAAATCTAATATATATATGGGCATATCTGTATTATGAGAAAGAATATTATGTCGTTGACAATTAATCGTTATACATATTCTAGATGTGTTCTATTCATGTAAAATATTTAAGAATGTGGATGTCTCCTGTATCGACAATAAATAGTTATGCATAGTCTAGATGTCCTATTCATGTAAAATTCGGATGAACGCGGATATCACCTGTATTGACAAAAGCTAACGAATAACACGATGAATATTATAAGACACTCAAAGACATTTAGGATGCGTGCAGGAGACGTTGATTATTGTTTTCTAATGAATAGTGTTGCCGTTAGCAAGTGTGGGATAGTGCCGTAGTGTTAATGGTGTTATCACTTTACTAAATATAGTAGCTCAATTTTGGAGGGTGGATATTTTGGTTTTATTTTGCTCGATTTTGGTTTTTGTGGCTATAGAATATACAGCTATTAACAAAAGGCAACACTTAAGCTCCAATATCTCAATTTCTATTAGCATTCCCTGCTAAGTGAGATCAATTTAATAATTTGTACATTAAACATTGAGCATTTGCAGTTTTATCACAAGTTAACATTACCTATTCACAACATATCTTATCAGATTTGAATTTTAAACTGTATTAAATGTTATGTCTTAATTACAGCTGGTAGATGGTGGTTTAATCTGCTGAAAAATACTAGGGAACTAGGCTGCTATATTTTGTTTGGCAGAAACATTAGGGATGCGTGTAAAGATTTAGTTGTTACTAATATAGATCTTAAATCCCGATATATGGTTTTTAGACACTAATACATTTTTGTGGTTGTCTCTTCTTACCGGAAAGAAACTACCTTGTAGTATCCCACATTTATTTTGTTACATTGATATGTATGATAATTAATACATGTCTGACTATTACCATTTGTTTTCCTTAGGAATATGGTATCAAAGGATTTCCCACAATTAAGGTATTTGTGCCCGGAAACCCTCCTGTTGATTATCAAGGAGCTAGGGAAGCAAAACCAATTGCAGAATTTGCTCTCAAACAGGTCATCAGATCTTTCTCTATTTATGTAGAAAGGCAATTTCACCATATATGACATGTTGAAAAATATATAGGTGTTACGTAATCAAAGAAAATTTTACGAAGCTTCTTAAATAACAACAATTTTGTAGTAAAATATTTGAGGGTTTTCAGTTTTGCTACAAGTCCTCGCCATCATTCCAAATTATGTTCATTACAAACTAAAACCTGACACTGTAAAGTTTGAAACAAGAAAATATTTTGTATCCAATTAAGTTGGTGGAGTGATATCCAATGTTTTCACTGACATGTTCAGCATATCTGTCACTAATTAGGACACATCTTCTGTCTGTTATCTGTAATTCCTATCTGCATGCTGTAAGCCTGTAATGTGTGAAGTATTCATATGGGTTCTTGTACACAGGTGAAGGCACTCCTCAAAGACAGGTTAAGTGGTAAAACGACGACTTCAGGATCAAGTGAAAAACCAGAACCAAATCTATCAGTTGAACTAAATGCTGGTAACTTTGATGAGATGGTTGTTAAAAGCAAAGATCTCTGGATGGTGGAATTCTTTGCACCCTGGTAATTATTCTAATATTGATATGTTTCTCAATTTTGCAAACAGGAAGCATTTATCTATTATCTGATAGTCTATGCAACATGTAATCGAATGCTAACTTGGTAGCAAAAAAAGAATACATGAATCATTTAAAATGATTTGCAGCTATAAGGGACTTTATTGAATTAAGTAAACAAGTTCATTAGGCCTGTATGATTCTTTTATAAATAGCTAATTTTTCTACTTTATGTATCTCTGGTTTATTTCTTAAACAGTTAAAATGCCAGTTATGCTGTTTCATCATAATCTGCATGAATACAATGTTATGGTTGTATCTTACAGCTTGATTTCCGTCTATTCTTCAGGTGTGGGCACTGTAAGAAGCTTGCTCCCGAGTGGAAGAAGGCTGCAAAGAACTTGCAAGGGAAGGTGAAGCTTGGTCATGTGAACTGTGATGATGAGAAGGTAACCTTCGATTTTAAGTCGTATTGTTAGATGTCTTTTTCTCCCCAAAAAATTGTTTCTGCATCACAGATATAATAGTTCTCTTATCGTTTACTGATGCATTGTGGTTTTCAGTCTTTAATGAGCAGGTATAAGGTGCAAGGTTTCCCGACTATTTTGATGTTTGGCGCAGACAAAGATAGTCCGGTCACTTATGAAGGAGCAAGAAGCGCCTCAGCAATCGAATCATTTGCTCTTGTTCAGCTAGAAACAAATGTTGCTCCTCCTGAAGTGAATGAGTTGACCAGTGTGGTAAGTTTAAGTCAGTAGTTATTTTCACGTTTGCCTTTTTCACTCCTGAAAATCATAAGTTTGACACATCATATATTCATGATATCATCATTGTAGGATGTAATGGAAGATAAATGTGGTTCAGCAGCCATCTGTTTTGTTGCCTTCCTCCCTGACATTTTGGACTCCAAGGCAGAGGGAAGGAACAAGTATATAGAGACTCTACTATCAGTTGCAGAAAAGTTTAAAAGAAGTCCATACAGGTAGAATTTTGTAAATCTGTTTCATTTGTGTTAAAATAATTAGTTTTGTATGTTATGGGAGAAGATAAATGAGAATTGGGTGAATTTTGGTGCAGCTATGTGTGGGCTGCTGCAGGTAAACAGCCAGAACTTGAAAAACATGTTGGTGTTGGCGGTTACGGGTATCCAGCTTTGATTGCGTTGAACATTAAGAAAGGCGCATACGCACCACTTCGCAGCGCATTTGAACGAGATCAGATCATGTATGTTTTTTTTTCTTTTTCTTGCACTATAGTTGGCAAAAAAGGATGAGTTGGGTAAGTCAGTCAAAAGGGTTTAGTTTTTCATTTTTTCTCATTCATTATTAGCAGAAGCTCTTTGGACTTGTTCGACTCATTTTTCTTGTTTTTTCAAAGTTCCTTTTAATTTAGTCTGCCTGTTTAACCAGTGGTTACAAAATAAAAATCAGTAATATCCCATTTATAAGTTGATTGGTTAAAATTCAGTTTGTCGCCCCTAATCATACCCACATATGTGCATCAGTAAGATCTCATTATGCGTTTTGTGTTAATTTGCAGAGAGTTTGTGAAAGCAGCTGGACTTGGAGGAAAAGGTACACTACCATTAGAAGGGACACCAAAGGTGGTGACAACTGAACCATGGGACGGGAAAGACGGAGAGATCATAGAAGAAGATGAATTCTCCCTTGAAGAACTTATGGGTGATTCAAGTCCAGAGAAAGATGAACTGTGAGTTAGCAATGAGGATTGTGTTGGAGTAGATTTTGAGGATTGTGTTGGAGTAGATTTTTGACTTAACAGAGTTTATGATTCAATTGTTTGTAACAATGGTGATCATGGTGTAAGTACTCTTAATCTTAGAGGTACCTTTATAAAACATTATGTTGAAAGTTTTCTTCATTTGAGCTTATTGTTTTAGACAACGAAACTATATACTGAAATACGAACCAGGATTAGGACATAAATCATATATGGAATGATGAATTTCAGAATATGTACCAATCACGAGTTTCTCTATGTTAATATTAGAACGAATTGCATTTTTGGTCCCTGTGTTATCACCTCGTTTGCAAGAATCGTCCAAACTTGTGCAACGTGGTGTTTGTCGTCCCTGTGGTATCACACCAGTTGCATCTATGGTCCAAAACTAACTGGCCGTTTATTTTTCTCCGTTAGTGTAGCCATGTGCCAGACATGTGAGGGGTAATTATGTCATTTCACTGTTAATGCCCCCACCTGTTTTAGTCCTTTCAACTATCTTCTTCTCCAACACAATCTAAAACTCTTTGGATCCAAACATAAATATACCAACCATAAATGAATACAAAATTATTCAATTCAACCATAATACTTACTCAAACATTCTTCTTTTTACGTGTAACATTCTGGACCAGTATATACAAATTATAAATATATATATATATATACAAAATTTTTCTTTTGTTATATTCTTCTTCCTCAAATTGGCCCATTCCAATTTTTAGATCTACATCTATCGAGCTGGGTGTTATAGCTGCTACAAAAAGAACACAAAAATGTAACAGTGTATACTTGTGTGTTGGTACATTAATAAAAGCATCTCCTTCACCTTCAAAAACTTCTTTTATTTATAGGTACGTACACCACCTTCTGTCCAACCACCTTTTCACTTAAACCACCAAATCCTCAAAACTCTTTTTTCTTTTATTTCACAGATCTTTAATCTATATATAGGTACGTACACTCTAATTCGGACGAAGATACCATATCGGTGAAGGTGGCTGAGCGGTGTAATAAAGTGGGCAGATTTTATAGATATGACGATTTCCAGAGCGACGATTTCCGGATCTTGTGTATAGCCGTACGAATTTTCTAGATCCAGCGACGAAGATCTGGCCAATAAGACCGGCGACGACGAAAACCGGCCAGTCTTGTTATTGGGTTTGTGGGTTTGTGGGCGGGTCTTGTTATTGGGTTTGTGGCCGGTCTTCTTGGCCGGATCTTTGTCGGCGGAGCTTCTTCACCAGATCTTCTTGACCGTATTATGTTATTTTAAAAGTAGCTAGGTTTGGTTGACAGTGGTGGGGTGTGGTTGAAAACTCGGAGAGACTGTGATGGAGTGTGGCCGGAATTTTTTTATATCAGTATATGTATGTATGTATATATATGCGGTTGTAGAAGAAAACATAAATAAACAAATATAAATAAAGTTTACTAGTAGCATAAATGGTCCTTTTTGTGCATAAAGACTATATTGCCCTCACGTGAGGGACACATGATGTCATTAACGGTAAAAAATAGACGGATCCGTCTATTTGGACTGAAATTGCCGCTAAGTGGATACCACAGGGACGACAAACACCACTTTGCACAAGTTTGGACGATTCTTGCAAACGAGGTGATAACACAGGGACCAAAAATGCATTTCGTTCTTAATATTATCATAGCAATCACGAGTTTAGTTGAAAAGCGCTACTCCCTTGGTTCCGCATGTCAAGAGTTCGAATCCCACAGTGTCTTGTTTTATCTATGAGTTATATATGTGATTGCTAGTAACTTGCTAGTGGCCACGTTTCATTAATAATATTTCGGCCGTTCGAAAAAAAAAGTATTGTAAATTGTGAATCGCGGTTACAGATGTATAATTTTCGCCATTTATAGTTTTTCTTACATCATGATGCAAGTTTGCACGCATCTAGTGTCCAAGTGATCCGTGGGTGATGGTCATATATGAAAGGCCTGAGTGGTGGTGGTGTTGCAAGTGATTAGCTTGAGCACGATAGTGCATATAATTCTATTCGTTTCCATGAATGGTTACATCAATATCTCGTCATTTTTATACTGTTCATGTTCCCTTTTTTTTTTGAACGGCTATACTGTTCATGTTTTATTCATACAAACTCTTCAAGTCTAACAAGTAACAAGCTAGGTCCCCTTGTACATTTTCTAGCTTAAACCACAGATGAGATATATGTGGATAAGTGGATGACTTTACGGATATATGCTACAGATTAAAGGGACAAAATAGTAATACTCTATCTACCCATTCTTAATACTATCACAACTTCTTTAACATGACCGATGCTCCATCTATATATAAAACTTACCATGACACCCCACAACCAATGCTCCAAGTAAACTTGATGCACTTCCTAAGTATCACTATATTGTCTATATTTCATAGTGTATAACATTATACATCTATCCATGCTATCTGATAAAAATTACACCATCCTTGTTAAAAAATTACATTTTGTGATAAGAAAATTTACCAATATACCCTTATTGATTTACGCCATTAATTCCTTATCTTATAAAATATCTCCACTAACCATTTACATTAAATATATTTACATCAATTATCTACACCACTCGACGCGCCACCACCACCAACATTCGCCATCACTACTACCAGTCACCGCCATTACCACCGGTCGCAATCGCCACCGCCGCATTACGCGTATACCGTGCTTTTTATTTTTATATGTATATATAGTGTACAAGTATTAGGGCCTTATAATAAATTAGGACATAAAGCACCAATAGCTTTACCTTTGAGACATCTTTGTTAAGTTAATGAGTAATTAAATTATGCTGTATCAGTCTTAAAATAAGTGTCTACATTATCTCATTTAAATGCTTACTTTCAAAAATAACATACTATAACTTTACCATTTACTCTTTATGCATTTTCATAAAACATTAAAACTTATTCCTTAGAGTTTGTACAAAAGCAAAAGGCCAACTACATTATTATTATGCCCCGCGTGCCCCGACCAAAGAATAATGGGTAAGCCGACCAGCCACTTTCCCCGGCGATGTCGCCGCGGAAAGTCAAATAAGACAAAAGTTTCCGCGGCGATATCGCCGCGGAAAGTGCGGGCCCCCATGTCATTAATGGCTAATCTGACAGAATATTAGCGGGGCCCCCTCATTAGCGGCGAGGTCGCCGGGGAAAGTCCGGTCGGACTACATGGGGCCTATTATTATCTTTGGTCATTCAATATTTCAAATTTCCAATGCACTAATTAAGTCTCTGCAAAATGTTTGTGTTTCATTTTTAGACGTATTTTGGAATAGATAGAATGGTAAGTTTTTTTGACAAGTGAATTTTACCTCAGACGCGTATGATGTGTGCTAATCGCACAACGAAAGGGTCCCGCACTAAGCGGATCTTAAATAGTCTTTCTCACCATACCACCTCCTTAATTGGAAAATACCGTCGAGGAGAACCTACCAAGGCTCGAACTCGAGACCTTGGAGTAAACTCCTCCGGGGCCCCGCATAACAGGTTTAGTGAAACACCACTGGCCACTGGGGTTTAACCCAGTGGTTAGATAGAATGGTAAGTATAAAATTTATAGAGACGCACAAAGTTTCATTTATAAAGTAGCATAATTTGGATCAATGATAAATACTCTGACCTCTTAAGGGTTTGATCTTCATCCCATGCAAAGGAAGAAGCTCATTTTCTATCATTTAGGTAGAACATGGAAGCATCATTTCTATCTACCTTCTATCTAGGTATAGGTAAAATCTGTATATATCTTAACCTTCCCCATACACCGTCCAGCATCCGTTTCTTTTTTTCTTTACACAAAGTTTCATCACCAAATAACTAATGGCTTCAAAATCATACTAAAGTAAAGGACCAAATTTAACTTTCAATAAACCCTCTATGTTTTGTTTACCTGTGCCCTCCATCACCATCGTTTTCATCTCTTGCTCTGCCGCCGGCCACCGCAGGTCTCTTTCTTCCTATACACAAAACAATATATACATATATATACATCTTATAGCTAAAATAGATAACCCATGATTAGTTTTCACTATTTTGTGCAAATATAGAATATATATGTTGTGGGTATCAAGAATCTTGACTGATACGAGGTTTTAATGTGCAGTGAATTTGACAATGTTGTTTAAGGTTTTACAGAGCTCAAATAAAAGACCCAATTTGGATTTATTGTCATCTGTGAGAAAATGTTTTTATAGTTGTAATCAAGCTGCAGTTGATTTAGCTTCCAAAGATGGCGAAATGCGGATATTTTTAGTTGCAGGTGAAGTATCCGGTGACGTTATCGGTTCTCGTCTGATATCTGCATTGAAGAAGCTTTCTCCGTACCCGATTCGTGTTGCTGGAGTTGGAGGGTATGTTTCGTTTTAAAGTATATGGAGTAGTGTTTGATTATATATATATATATACAAATAGGTTTTAGGTAAAATAAAACAAGTATTAAAGTAAAATAAATAAAACAATAAGTTTCTCTTCACTGAAAATCACCGTGCATCATTAAAATCATCGTGCATCAATTGCTTCGTGAATCTCCGTGCATCAATTTAACCATGATCTAAAGGTCAAGATCTTGTCTTATTTGTTTTACTTTAATACTTGTTTTACAATACCCAACCCCTATATATATATATATAGAGAGAGAGAGAGAGAGTTTCCTTATTTTGAGAACCATTTTTTTTGTAAGAACCATGAGAACTCTTAAGTTATATATTTGTTCACATGTTTTTTTTGTTCATTCACATGTGAAATGATATAAAAATGTATTTTGTAGAAGAAACTTTTTTATGAAACCTTCCAAATAGCCTTTTATGAACTTGTGAATGAATTTGTTCACGTTTTTTGTTCACATGTGACAAACGACTACATATAAGGTTTTGAAAAAAAAATTCTTCTGCAACATATATTTTTATAACGTTTCACATGTGAATGAACAAAAAAAACATGTGATCCAATATGAAATTTAAGAGTTCTCACGGTTCTTACAAAAAAATAGGTTCTCAAAATAAGAGTCCCCTATATATATATATATGAAAGGTTATATAGGAACCCAAAAATTGCAGGAACCTTCTTTAAATTAAAATTATTTACTATATGATTGCTTACACATGTTCATATGATTATATAATTGCTTACAAATGTTCATATAACAATCTATATACATTTGATCATCACCAATCTCATGAAAACATTAATTTACAAAATACTTGCATACATATGATCCACCTGCATACATGTGATCATAACACTATTCGTGCACATGTGATCATAAAATTCATGTCTCCAAAAATTGTATAATGGATGATAATTCATGTCTCTACATAATTGTAAAATCCAAAATTGCACCTAAATAACTCAAAAACAATCAAAAAACAATCACCATGTAAAGAATAATCAATGATTAAGCTTGATTTAAAAAGTTCCTAAAAGTTCCTGCAATTTTTGGGGTTCCTAAAATAACTTTTCACTATATATATATATATATATATAGGGGTGGGTTATTTGTAGTACAAGGGGGGAAAAAAGTACAAAAAGTACAACCTTCTTCCTTCTTCTCCGGCCACCTTCTTCTCCGGCGACCGCCACACCTCCTCCTTCTTCTTCGGCGAACAACCACCGCCACCACCTCCGGCGACATCTCCGGCGACTTTCCGGCGAGAATCAGGTTCGTTTTCGGGTGGATACGGTACGGGCCAGAGGCCCTTATCCGTTCTAAACTGACCGTCAAGGGACGCATATGGGAATCGTATGGATTTGATGGGCGGCGATCCAAGAGATGGTGACGGTTTGCTACGGTACGGGCGAAGCCCTTGCTGCCGGCGCCGTGGTTGGGGTGGTCGGAGATGATGGTGGCTGGTGGTGGTTGTCTCGCCGGAGAAGAAGAAGGTGGTGGTTGGCGGCGGCAGTCTCGCCGGAGAAGAAGCAAGCTGCTGGCCGGAGAAGGAGAAGGAGGAAGAAGGAAGATCTGAGCCGTCCAAAGCTTTGATCCAACGGCTGGAGATTGTACTTTTGTACTTTTTTTTACCCTTGTACTACAATTATCTTTCCTATATATATATATATATATATAAATATATATATGTATATGATATCTGTATACTGTCACGTTAGCATCACATTGTCGTTACACTGAACCATTTGTGCTCGATATGGGTCACACTGATATTATATAATCTATAAAATTGACCACACGTACACAAACGGCCTTGAGGAAGACCACACCGTCCTCATTTGGCTGGATTTGAGTGGTGATCACTGTCACACGGTGATGGAGCCATCACGTGTATGCTCTTAGAGGCGGATATATGGATTTAATGATTTGTATTTGTATTCATTCGTATGTATTTGATTTTGATATCTATTGTTCTTTGGACGTTTATATGTAACCAAGTGCAAAAAATGGATGTCGTTTTCTAGGTCAATGATGCAAAAGCATGGATTAGAATCCATTTTTCCCATTGAAGATATTGCAGTTATGGGGATTGGGGAGTTGTTGCCGCATCTATATAAGTTTCAAGTAAGTTTTCACAACCTCTTTCGTTAAGCAAAGATGCATGGTGACTTAATCTCTTAAGAAGTTTATCTTACACTTCATTCAAGAACAAGATAACGAGCTTTAACTTCTTTATGACAGCTATGAATTGAAAAATATTGGTGATCAGTAACAAATCTGTATGATTTTGTAGTTGGTTAGATTTTGACATCAAAAAGTGTGTATAAGTTAAACAATATGTAGCCGTCTTCTGATAGTTATGCACTTCTACGACCTGCTACCATTATATTATTAAACTTCTTTTTTTTTCCAGGTCAGGCTGAAGGAAACTTGTGAGGCCGTAATCTCATTCCGTCCTCATGTTGTAGTGACAATTGATTCCAAAGGCTTTTCTTTTCGTCTCCTAAAGAAGTTAAAGGGTAATTCAGAGACTACTTTCTTTGTTTCAAATGACGCAATTCAGATTTTCCTTATTTATAATAATTTATGCTGTAGGAAAATGGGGGAATGATTTTTGCAGCTAGATATGGCCAACAAGAATATACCGCTCCTTTGCACTTCCATTATGTTGCACCATCTTTCTGGGCCTGGAAAGGGGGTGAAGCTAGACTTAAGGGACTTTCTGAGATTGTCGATCATGTCTTATGCATTTTGCCATTTGAGGAGGAAGCTTGCAAATCTCATGGATTAGATGCAACGTTTGTGGGTCATCCCGTTTTAGAAGATGTTCTTGAACTGAATATGGTACATTGTATTCACCAGTTTCAGTACTTAAATATGTTTTCATGACAGTTATCCTTTGTGTTAGAGGTGGCAAGATGGACGGGCTATGTAACGAGAGTACGGGCCGGAACAGTGTAGGATGCTTTGGGTTGACTTGCACAAACTTTTGTCAAATGTATAAATTTTCCTGTGGAATGCGTTAATTAAAATCTGAATAAAACGATTTCGAAGCTTGTATCAAGTATGCATTGTCATACTGAATTGACCCGTTTCAACTAAATCTGTTTACCTAGCCATTGGACATGTTTGTGATAAAGCATAAGTGCATAACCAAATTGACCCATTCAGGAAATGGATCAAAATTACCTTTTCTATACTTGGCTTTTGTAGTATTACACTGAATATGTTGTTAGTTCTACATAATTAATGTCACGACTTTGACTTTATGTTCAGGGAAAGAATACCAAAGAACAGGGATGGAAAGCACAAGGAAATGCTGATGTATTCCGGAATAAATATGGAGTTTCTTCAGGTGATAGGAGTACAATGTTGATGTTTTTGTCAAGGGAAAAGCATTTCACATGTTACAAAATCACTAAATATTTTACTGAAAATATACAATCTTCTAATCAGTTGTCGATGTTAGGCACTAAATGAAATATCTTTTGTTTTCTTATAATCCGATTGTCACTTTTTGTGCACCAACTCTTGCCCATGTTTTTCGTGAAAGCAAAATGGTGATCTGTAGTGACTTTTGATGGTTTAATGATCTGTTATCCAACATTTAGAATATATGGGTTGGGTTATGGGTCAAAACAAACAGTTTTTGGGTTGGATTGTGTTGGTTTAACCGAAACACTTGCTGAGAATATATATATTTTTTCTGATTTTACTCCTTAGAAATAAAAATATAACCTGAACTAACTTATTCATAAGTAAACGGATTGAAATTGCCACCTTATATTTTACTTACCTTTCTAAAGGGTCGACAATGCTTACCTTGCTTCCTGGGAGCAGATTAGAGGAAGTGAGTCGTATGCTTCCAATTTACTCTAAAACTATGAATCTTGTAAAGAGCTCCGTTAAAGACATGACAACAGTAATCCATGTGGCACCTAACAAATACGTAGAAAACTACATCACAAGAGCAGTCAATGAGTGGCCTACACCTGTAGTACTGGTTCCAGGAGGATCATCACGCACCAAGTATGATGCATTTAGTGTAAGTGATGCTTCATTCTGTAATTTCTTATCTTATTTGATATTTGCCACTGCATGGATAAACTCTCTTGCTGAATATTAAAAAAAGTTCAATACATGAAACAAACTGCTGAAACCTGCTGACAGTGAAGAGGAGATACTTGCATCGTAGCTGACCACCTTTTACATGGTCAAGTCAAGATCCTTAGGAAATACAATATTTTGTCTTCATCCGTCCATGTTTTGTGATATTTCATTTGTAAATATGCATGGGACATGGTCAGAGGTGGCAAAATCGACAGGATGGGTTACCAATAAAAAAAAAAATGCAATCTTTGGTACGGATCGGGGTGTGCCAAAACTCTATATTAATAATATTGTGTCAGATATGATTACTTTAGTAACAGTATGCTTTTTTCAAAAGTATTTGGAGGTTTTACAAGAAACATACCCTTTAGGAGAATTTTGACACATATCTGTTTAGGGTTTTTAATTAGTACTTTACCTGTTAGAGCAAAGCTGGAATCAACCGGTTTATAAGTAAATGGGTTAAAGCTTAGTTCATCCGTGGACAACTAAAATTTGGCATATGCTTTAAAGATAGCATAAGATATGGATGGAAATTGAAAAATTATAAATAAATGTTTTAAGCGCTTCTTTTGAGATGATATTAACACAAAATCTTCATGTGCTCTTATTCTCTAATTAGTCAGTAACAGAGTGTGAACACTACATTGCAGGCGAGCACCGTGGCGTTATGCACATCAGGGACAGTAGCAATGGAGTTGCAGCTTGCACGATTACCGTGTGTTGTTGCTTACAGAGCGCATTTCCTGACGGAATGGGCAATACGTTATAAAGCTAAAATACCTTACATGTCCCTCTCGAATATCCTTCTGGATTCACCCGTGATTCCTGAAGCTCTGTTTCGTGAATGCACTCCGACGAGACTTGCATCGTTGCTCATGTAAGATCTTGCAAGGTTTCACAATGGGCGGGTTTGATAACGGGTCTAATGGTGTTTTTCAGAGTGTGTCGTAATGGGTTGGGGCCTATCTGCAAAACTTTTTGAATCTGGTAACTTAACGTGCTAAATATTGGTAAAAAGTTGTATTATTCTAACTGATTAATGCAATAGTTTGCAAAGTTTTTATGCTTTTTCAATACACGCTGTATGACTTTCTTCCTATTGATCATTAGGGGGAGATGAACCATTTTCCATCGATTTGTTTCTATTTCGTATACACTTGAATCTTGATGACACCAAAGTGTTATGCTGACACAGATGATTTACGGTTTTTCAGGGAACTAATGAATAATGAAGAAGTTCAGGAAGAACAACTGATTGCAGCTGAGAAAGTTATGAAACTATTATCTCCTCCACCACTACATACCATTAATCGCAACTGGGATTGCAATATATCGAGTTTTGACAACACTCCGAGTTCAATAGCAGCTTGGACTGTGTTATACCATCAAAGGCTGAGGGTTTAACTTTACAGGAATGTTTCCGTTTATTACAAGTTTTGTTTAGTTATATGTTTTGTGATGTAAATGGTTCTGGTTTTTTTTACACAGTGAAAGATTGATTGTTTAGAATACTTTAGATTCACTCAAATCACATGTCAATGACATTTTATCTATTTTTAGTCACATGATTAAGTTGGTCTCAGAGTTTATGAACAAAATTAAAAAGTTTTTTTTGTGTATTTTATTAAAAAAAAAACAATAAATATATTTGACTAAAAACATGATGTTAAAAAGTGATGGCTTTACTAAAGTTCCAAACTTTAGGAAAACCATTGGTTACTACTTACTATTAATGTATCACAAGGATGTGTAATAACCATCTATATTGTTGAATCACTCTCAACCATAAATTTGTGTCTCCTTTTCCCTTTCTATCCAAGATCCTTGTCAATACAAACAGTTTGAAATCATCCCAAAAAAATAACATGATGGCCTCAACGATTCGGAAAATGGCTTTTATTTGCCTTATGGCCCTCCTGGTCTCGTCGCTCTTGATTCAAGAAACTGCTGCAGCATGCGATCCTAGAGACCCCAACTGTGTCACTGACCCGTCCAGAAAGAAGCCGGTTATCATAGAAGGCACCGCAGATGACGACCCAAATGACAAAACTGATGACACGCCTGAAATAGTTATAGTTGGTCATTGATTTTACTTTCTTTTTTCGCGTTCTTAAACGAGGTGTATGCAGACAGAAAATGTCTCCGTTATAATTGTATTGTTTTTTGTGGCTTATACATTTCGAATGTCTTACTTTTTTTTCCACATGTTCATACTCAAATCCATCCATAGCTTAGCAAAGAAATCGAAGCAAATTGAAAGGTTTGTTGTACATGATTTCCCGACACCCAGAAAACATCGGATAAGGAAAAAAAAAAAAAACATGTGAAAGATGTTAAGAGTGATGATCCTTTCGACAAAGTCGTGTTAAGAAAATATGAAAGACTGACAACAATTGTCGAGGTTTAAATCTTCATTATCATGTATTTATCTTTATCTTTATTTTTACTCATATATAATAGAGGACCCCTTTTTCTAAATCTCAAATTACAACTTTGAACTACCTAAATTACCCATCTTCTTTATTCACTAATTTAAACATCTCTACCTAATATACCTATAATACCCTTAAATCTCAACCACTCATTTTCCTCTTTCTCCTTAAATCTCAATCACTCATTTTTTCCTCTCTCCTCCATAAACCATTTTATTCCTCTAATTCATTCAAAATCTTTTATCTCAAAAACCGTATATCGATAAATTATAAAAATTATATGGGTGCTCTTAAAATTTCATGTTTTTTTCATTAGAGATGTCATTCGATATACTTTCGACGAATTTTTAATTCCAAGGGCCGAGCCCATACAGCTAAGGCATTTGGCTATCACACTCTATGACTTATCACCTCCTATGACCTATCACCCCACCATTTCACCGCCGCAACGCGCGGGTACTTTCTCTCGTATTTAACAAACAACATCCTAATAACCAACATATAGAAACTGTTCTTTAACAAACAAAGATGTTATGTCCGCTAGACCGCTACCGTATTTACTTTTCACACTAAACATTTTACGAGCAACAGTTTATACTGAAAGTTAATATTAGTTGATTTCTTTTACTTTTCGTTTTAAAATAAACTCTAAATAAACCCATAACAAAACACATGTATTGCTATCCTGATTATTATCATATTACATTAAGGTCTTGTTTTTTTTTTACTTAATAATTAAGAACGTAATGTATTCAGTCAAATTTCATTTATTTTTTTTGACTTAATAAACAAAAATAACCGTCAATTACCTATTTTTTACTTAATACATACACATTATTTATACATTCAATACTTAATGATAAAAAAAGAACAGGCCCGTTTAAAAAGTTTACATAGAATATACCAACTTAACAACCAAATATTTTTTAAAATGTAACCATTTTATACACTTAAAATTACACAAAATCCTGGTCTTTTGTTGGGAGTTCCAACTTTTAATACACGTAAACATTAAACAGTAACTTCTATTTATATAATTTACATGTCTAACATTTTCTTCAAGGAATAATTTTTTTTTCAAACACTTAAATTTTTTGAAAATCAATGTAAGTTGGTTAATATGCCTATATTAAACGAAAACACTAAATTCACTTATCTTTGTTTATTATTTCACTTTTAATTTAATTTTTTTTTTGAATAACACCTTAAAAACGCTAAAACACGTTTTTTATCATGGAGAAGTGAATATAGTATTGTCACACACAACTTGAATGAAAAACCACTCGTATACTAATTTTTCTAATACATAAAAAATATGAGGACGTCATCATTTATTCATTATAAAATACATATTAAAAAAATCAGTATGTGAGATACTTTTCAACGAATGTGTGAGACCATCATGTTCATTTTTTATCATCTCGCATAAATCTAAGGGCACGTTCTTTTTTTTGGTCATTAAGTACTGAATGTATTAATTGGCTGAATGTATAAATAATGTCTGTATGTATTATGTAAAAAATAGGTAATTGACGGTTATTTTTGTTTATTAAGTAACAAAAAACATGAAATTTGACGGGATGTATTAAGTTCTTAATTATTAAAAACAAGGCCTAAGTTAAAAACCTAATGTATTAAGCTAAAAATAATAAATTTACAACGTTTAAAATTATTTTTCCTAAACATTTTTCCAGGAATAGTGACTTTCAACAAAAGAACCCCAAAATATTTTCCCTAAATAATATTCAACAAAACTTTCATTCCAAACAAACCCTTATTCATTCAAAACCCCCAATCAATCAATCAATCAATCCAAAATCTAAAAATGGCGATGCAAACCGGAGTTAACACCTCCAAAGTTCTTATCCTCGTCGGCGCAGGTTTATATATCTATATTCTCTCTCCCTCTCTCTCTCTCTCTCTCTCTCTATATATATATATATATATATATTATCTATATATATATATATATATATATATATATTGTGTGTGTGTGTGTGTGTGTCTGTGAATTTATGCTTTGTAGATTTGTTTTGTGTTTTGCATTTGATGTATAAAGAGTTTCTTATATGATTTTATTTTCTATTTTTATTACAATTGTAATGAATGAATGAATAGGTTTGACTAGTTCTGTAATATTGAGAAGTGGAAAAATGTCTGATTTATTATCAGAGCTACAAGAATTGATGAAAGGTGTTAACGATATCGAAATCCATCCCGGAAAGTACGATAGTGCCGCCCTTGCCGAACAGGTGTTTTATTCTCTTCTATTCTGTATATATGTGTTGTTAGTTAAGTCCATATATATATATATATATATATATATATATATATATATACATAAATAGATAGATATATGTGTGTTGCATACATATGTACTGTAATGATGATGTGTTTACTTATTTTTGGTCTTGCTACAGATTAGACAATTGGCACAAGAGATAAGGGAGTTGTCGCTTTCTCGGCCTGTTGCCATTTTCAATGGAAACAGTGCTTCTAGTGGTATTCCATTTTAAACTCTTTTAGTCGTAATATATCTATATCTATCTATATGTATATATGACTATATGTTGGTTTGCCAGACATGTAGAGTGCTGCTTTGAAGACTTAATTTGTTTGTTTGGATATGTATGCGAATTTAGAGGAAAGTATAACATTATAAGCCCAAAATCTCATTTTTTGAGTTTTACGCCCACTTTGTAGAATGATGTATGTATCTGCATGCTTTTTTTTATAGATTTTTAAGCTTTATGGGTATTTCCGTTTTCCCTTTAGGTCTTATATTAAATAGCTACTCCAACAGTGGCTCGAGTATTTCATATTAGGTAATCTAATGCTTACTGCTTTCCAGATGATTCATCATGTATTCTCGGGGTTTATGTAAGGAGAACTTGAAGTGTAAGTTTCTATGTAAGTTATGACATGTGCGCTATATCGAGTAATTGAGTTCATGTTTTGTGTTGGAATGTTTGGAAGTGACGAGAACAACCTTCAGTTCAAAGTAGTCGTGGATAGTACTTAAAAGAAGTAATAAAGCGTGACACCCATTAAAAGAACATGATTAGAGGAATCCTTAGCATTATGCAACATTAACAACATATTGATCTTTCCAATCATTTTTTTTATAAGGTAAACTCGCGTGGTGTGTTTTTTTCTGTTAGAACTGTCTTCACTTGCTTATCTTGACTTCTTTTTAGCCACAGCACACCTTCTCCCTGTATATATCCATATTATTATTATTTCTATGTCTATCTATATCAACCCCAAGTGTGTGCATTATTTTTACAACTTAAGAGCATACATTCTTGATACAACGTAAGTGGCATTTGCCCATCTTGCTACCATCATATACAACTTACAATTTAACTTTAGTTGAACAATATCATAAAAGTTGTGATGATCTTTTACTTTTTCATGTCCACTCTTTTCTTATTACTAACAACCTCACTGTTTGTCAACTTATACGTATGATGTAATGGTAATTTTAAATGTTGAAAGATTACCTTTTAGTTCTTGCTTTAACGTGCGTATCTTATATTTTCAATTTTGGCTGAATCTGGAACCCTTAGTACTTAGATTGAGATTTGAGGTGCATTTCTACTTGCCTCCAACTATTCCTTCATACCTTCTATTATTCTCAATATCAAACATGATATAACAAATCATTATTGCCTACTTTGTATGTGGATACAGAGAATGTGTTGTTTAATTGAGGAGGTTTATATAAATAATTTTGGTTTATTCTTGATGACTGATGCTTTGAAGTCTAAATATGAATTTAAGAGGTCCTTGACTTTTTCTTTTTTTTTGAGGTCTTATGCTTAACCCTATTTTGGCTCAAGTAAGATGACAATTTTGCCACATGTTCTAGAGAGATGGTCAGGATCAATGAATTATAAAAAATTTGCAAGCCGATTGACATTATCCAAAACAGAAAAAGTTGTCCTGTTTGATACCATTCGTTGTTCATGAGATATTTTAGTTGGGTATCTTTCATGCTTACTTGTATGCATAATTGGGAATACTTTTTGAGTTTTGCCTATCAGTACTAGTGAAACAAGAATAAAGTTATGAATTGTTTGGTATACCAAGGAACATAGTATCAGCTCAACCAATAGAAAGCTTCATTTTCTCTTCATGCGCATTACATTTCCCAAACACTCCATTTAATAACTAAAATGTACATTGAGGCATATCTATTTTTTTTTACTATATACTCTGGTTTTATTGGAGTTGTGTAAACGTGTTCTATTCTGTTCCATTCTATAGATCCACATATGCTTAGAAATTTTCATATTTTCTTGAATGTGTTGTGCACAGGGGGTTTCTCATCTTACTTGATGCCAGCGGCAGCGGTAGGAGCTATGGGATATTGTTATATGTGGTGGAAGGTAACACTAATACTAATAAAAGTCAACAAGTTGCTAGCCTGGAAGTGTTGTCATTTATGCTCAGTGATGAATGTTTCATTGTCTAAATTTAGTTTACTACACTTTTTCTCCAGGGTTTGTCTTTTTCTGATGTTATGTTCGTAACTAAGCACAATATGGCGAATGCTGTGGCAAGTGTTTCTAAACAATTAGAGAATGTGTCTGATGCCTTAGCTGTGAGTACCAATTTGATATTTTGAATTCTTTTTTCCTTATTACTTTCATGCTTGTTTTTGCGGACTTTGCCACTCTCTTTTTCCTGGTTTAAATTTGCAGTCTACTAAGAAACATTTATCGAAGAGACTTGAAGCTTTGGACTGGAAAGTAGATGAGCAGAAGGAAATAAGTAAATCAATTGCCGATGATGTAAGAAAATTTCTAGTCTTACTAGTCTTTATGATGTTTATGATATATATGCTATTTATGATGCTTATGATAATTGTTCACCTTAAAAAGTCCTATTAATAGAAACTAAGGATTTACGCTTGTTGATGAGATGGTTAGGCTAGACTTTTATCATGCTGTAAACATCTAGTAGAAAGGCATGTACCAGGTCTTCTCTAGTTAAAATATTATTTTTATTATAGGTTTATGATGGAATATACATTAGGTTTTAGTTTTGTGGGGTTTGTATGTACATAATGGTAATAATGTGTGGAATTCTAACCAAAGTGGAGTGACTCAAAATTATTACCAAAGAGAATCTTGGTAATAATGAAAGGAAACAAACACATGCAAGAGCATATAATGTAGACATCACTGATAAAAATTATTGGCATGAAAGATTTCGTTTTCAAAAATATATTAACGTCTTATTTTATTAAATATATATGTCTACTTATCTTCATCATTATAACTGCTCTAGCATGTTATTGTGATACGAACCCATCCCATAATAGGCTCGCATCATGCCATAAGCTAGGTGTAGAACTCACTCCCAAAAACTAGCTCAAAGGAGGAGGGGACACCTAGGCTTATAAACCACCAACCAATCCCATACTTGGCCGATGTGGGATCATAACATATTGTAAACATTAATATGATCAAAAAGTACTTTTTTTAACATCTCCACAATCTGAGTTGTATGTAGGTTAATGATGTGAAGACCAATCTCAATCAAATAGGTTATGATATCGATATGATCCATCAAATGGTGGCCGGGTTGGTAAGTTTTCTTTTTCTTTTCTTTTTGATAGTAAATGATCCAAGATTTCTGTCTCTTTTTACTAAGCAATGAATGATAATTAAAATGACAGGAAGGGAAAATAGATCTTATCGAAGGAAAGCAGGTAAAGTTTATTCAGTCTCATTTTTATTGTATTAATTTATGACAAAGTAAATAATTAGCTGGTTACTGTACTTGGTTTTTGCTCAACAGGATGTGACCAATTCAGGTCTGTACTATTTATGTCAAGTAGCCGGAGGGATCAAAGATGGGATAAATGCTAAGCTCTATCAGGTCAGATTGTTCGAGTTTTGAAATAATTTTTATTATAGAAACTTCTCATGTTTGCATGTCTCGCCATCATCGTTATTTTAAATTAATCGTGCTATATATTTGGGTTACGTGTTGCTGTCATTATGCCTTTATTTTGTTTAAAAGTGTATCCTGATGACTATGAGTTCTGCTAATAGACTCCTTGTGGGCGAACGCTGTAAAATTAATCAGTGCATAAGAACCAAAACAAAGTCGGACATTCCCTCAAAATTCCAGATCTAATTAGAAAATTTTCTTTCTTTTTGGCTGTGAATGTGTGTGTGTGTTTTATGTTGTGTAAACGTGGGAATTTATGACCCTTTTGATATATTGAGTCTATCTGGGGAACAAGTCAAACTGGTTGGAAGTTTGCTCAAAGATCATTTTCAACACATTCAACCTTCTAATCCAAATGTCTAATTTGAATACATATATGAGTATTGTGGTGTAATAATTTGTTTGTAGTCAATCTTAACGCATCCAATCTTGGTTAAATAGTACCCATATTACTAAAAGTGGGACAAAAGTGAGTTTGCTGAGCACTTGGCCCAGCCTGGCCTATTTTGACTTGTTACCAACAAAGCCGCCTAACCGGCTCTTTTCTAGCTTTGTCATCATCCTTAAAGCTTGATGGATTTGTTCGCTTACTCGCATTTTGAAAAGTTAATTTTGGTTAATTTCATAACTTGTATATGAAATTAATTTCTGTAACGTGCAATAGGACGTTGAAGCTAAGCTAGGAAAACAATCAAAGATTACATACGAAGAGACTTCTTTAAAGGTCTGTGGAGTGTCTTGAACATTTTTTCTTTTTTCAACGTAGTTATATGGAAATCATTAGTTGTGACACTCTGCTTCATTAATATTTCAGGGACTTCAGTTTCTTACAGAAACCAATGATTTAGACTCGAAAAAGGAGCCAGTGATGAGCAAAATCAGCACCAAGGTAAGCAAAGCCCATGATAGTTCTAAATCAAGATTCCAAAGGACTTACCCAGTGGGGTTGTCATTTGCCAAAGATATGATGGGTTAAAGGTTGTAACTACAACTATTCTTTCATCAATGGGAGGATTCAATATTTTTTTTGTGATTGCTCGAGGGTCAAGGTGTGGTTTAGATTTGGTTCGAGCACAAGATGTATTTTGTTGGAATATGGCTTACAAGTTACAAGTTCAGTTTATTAATGTGAGCAGTATATAGCACACTGAATAAAAATATATAATCAAACATGGTGGTCTCATCTATTTCATTTCAGAATTGTGAATGGTGAGCCATACAACTAGGTGCATGTGTAATATCTATATTGTAGATTATGGGTTGAATTTTTGTATAACAATACAAAAATTGTGTTTTTAGTCGACCATGAAAACACTCTAGCCTTCAAGTTTACCCTTGCTTTTGGTTTCTTTCCGAGTGGTTGGCTGGAAAGTATTAAAACACCAAGTTACCAATCATGATCTATAAAGAGACGTGGCATAAACTTTGCTGCCAGATGTCTATAGCTAAGCGCTTGTGTGCCACTTGTGCCAACACTTTGATCAAAAGTCAAACTCTATTTCTTGTACGTAAGTCAACCCACCATGGCTAGCTACCTTCTGATCTTCCCATAATTAATGGCCATCTTCAATGCGTTTTTGGATTTTGTTACACTCAAAAATCGATATAAAACCATGGCCCATATCGACAAGAATTCATCAGTGATTAACAATGGCTTCTTACAAGCATTTTCTGGTTTTTCTAACCCTTCTTTTTGCCGTTTTTGTTCTTGCCTCATGCGATACCAAAAATCAAGAGACTACTCTTGATGCAACTAAAAGTAAGTTTAATTTCATCCCAATATGTTTTAGAAAAACATACAATAATAGTATAAACCTTTATAAAAAAAATATACATGTTATCTATGAATATTGAACTATCTCAAGACCAAATGTATCTAATTTTTTTGTAATAATAATTTTGTTTTAAAAAAATCTGTTTGTAGATTATTTTTGATAGACTCGATACTTTTCAAAGTTATATATGTTGTTATCACAAATTATTGATGTAACACTATATGTAAGGAACCGACTCTTTTTTTGTTTAGATATAAGAATATATACTAAGCATGTGTCAAGTTCTAATTCTAAATTTTTGTCAAATAATTAAAGCAATCTAGCTTGCAAGGGAATATATAGATGCATGTGTTGATTAGTAAAAGATGAAATTAATGAATTGTTTCATGAATATATATTTGCAGAAAGTAAAGAAGATGAGAAAGAACAACAGATAGGTGGGGCTAAATTTGGTGGAGGGTTTGGGACAGGTAGGGGAGGTGGGATAGGCGGAGAAAGGGGTACTGGCATGGGATATGGTGGTGGTCCCGGAGGTGGTAGCGGTGAAGGTGGCGGATGGGGAGGCATTGGCCCTGGTGGTAGTTCTAGTGGAGGTGGTTGGGGTGGTGGTGGCAGTCCTGGATGGCTTGGCGGTGGTGGTCTAGGTGGTTTGATCCCTGGATTGGGTGGCCGCCGCCCTGGTATGGGCGGTGGCGGCCCTGGTATGGGCGGTGGTGGTGGTGGAATGGGCGGTGGCGGTATTCCAGGGTGGGGCGGCGGTGGCCAAGGTGCGGCGAATAATAAGCAGAATAAGAAGGAAGAAGAGAGCGGGCATTGATGATTCAAGGTTTATTAGCAAGTGAAAGTGAAAAGAAAAAAATGCCACTTTGAGAAAGTATGTAAGCTAGTTAGTAGTGTGATCATATCATCAATGTTTTAGTGTAGAATGAAAGTATGTATGTTTTGTTCCGTGTTTACTATCTAATATATATGTTACTATTAATCGTCTAATATATTTGGGTAAACAGAAGAAGTTATGTAATTATGTGTTTTGTACGTATATGCTATTTAGTTGTTGATGGTTGGTACAAATTCATGTTAGTAGGGTTTATGTGTTATGGGAGAAAATTTATGATAAATGTGTAAATTGTCCTCAGTGTATAGAAGAAACCATATCTTCGGCTTTGAAGAGCAAAATGAAAGTTTTAGGAGATTTTTTGGATTTTTGTAACTCCATAGTGCATACTTTGGACTTTTGTGACTACGCAAATGATTTGGGTATACGCATTAAAGTGGGCTCATCTAAAATTGCAGGACTAGGCTTTCAAGTAACCTTATTGGGTTAACCGGCTGATCGTACTCTCGGCTAGCTAGAAAGCCTACCGGTCTAGCGGGAGTGATGGATCTAGGAACGAAAATTCCGTGTGTCCAATTAGTATGGGCAAAAAGTAAGTTTTTCCCGTATTCAATAACGGGTTGAGTCAGGTTTTCACAAAACATCATAATATTAAATCGAAATTCTTTTACAAAACGTCTTCTTTCACAAAGTACCTATTAACAATCAATCGAAATACTCATAAGATTTCATAGTTCTTCCTTACATTGACTCAACTTCTAAATCAGACCACTAACTTAACTTCGGAAAAAATCAATTGGGTTTTTATTATTGTACATTTCTTGCTATAAAAATTAATTATTGGTAAGTCTTATTTGGTTTCTCCTTCCTTCCGATTTCAAACTTTCTCCCACTGTCATCCTTAAATTAGTTGTTGAGGTATTATTATTAGAAAATAACACTACTTCGAAAAAATCTTTTGATAAGTTTGGTGTTTTAAAGATTAAAGATTGAAGTGTGAATTGGAAATGAAAGAATAGTGACTAAAACTCAAAAAATTTGATGGTATGCTACTATTGCATCATTGGGATTAGAAGAAGACCCCTATGTCTTTCTAAATTGCTTTATTTTATATCTAATAGATCATATCAAATAAAAAAAACGGGTATCTAATTATATATTATTCATCTCAAATGCATCAGAAGACTCACTTTATAATTTACATATCTCCAAACTCTTAGATAACATGTATCCAATCATAATTTTCATATGCTTGTTAAAAAGATTTATAATTTAACGTAGGTCCGTGGACCTAGTTTTCACCTTAATGGATTTGTCCTTGTTGGCCGGATCGAGCTTCTCGAGTCTATGAAACTGGGTGTGTGTGTGTGTGTGTATATATATATATATATATATATGAGTTATAATTGAAGTTACTTTGTTATGGTTGTCAATCCAATACATCCAACCTTAAAATGAGAACACGGTGAGAACACTTAAAAACTTCATTTTGATGCATTAAAAGTCCATAAACTAACATAGTGTATAACTAATTATCATTATTTAAGTGTTTAACAACACATTGATCCGTCAAAATCGAGAAAATCACGTTTTTTGTTTTGTGCATCCAAAATTAAAAAAGTGATTTTGTCAGTTTTGACGGACCAATGTGTTGTTAAACACTTAAATCATGATAATTAGTTATACACTTTGTTAGTTTTATAAACTTATGATGAGGTTTTGACGCTGTTTTTATTTTAAGGGTGTTTCGGTTACCAGCCATCCATGATCTTGTATAACTGTAGGCGTGGTTTTTTTTTTAACAGTAAGTTATCTTATTTTCAAATTCAAACAACACAAATATTTGAGATGAATCTATGATGTATATTTATTGTATTCGAATAATGATCCATTAAAGTGACATGGATGGCTCATTAGACATTTGGGCTTAAGGCATGCAAATGTAGCTAGTTTTGGCAGAATATATATTTATTGCAGGAAATGATCTTTCAAAATGTTTATTTGATGTAAAGAATTTACAACCATTAATGTTTGATATAAGAAGTAATGAAAAATACATTATAATTTTTAAGTGAACGAAAGTTTCACTAGCTATATACCCGTTTATTTACATGTGAACGAAAACGTTAACAAATTTATTAACAAGTCCACAATAAGCTGAAGGTTTTAAAAAGAAAATTTATCTATAACATACATATTTATAACGTGTGACATGTGAATGAACAATAAAAATGTATAATCTAATACATAACTTAGGAGTTTTGCGATTTTTGTAAAAAAATAATACGTTACCGAAATGAGAAAAGTATATATAACTACAAGAAAAGTAAGGTTTGACCATGAAAATAAAAAAGTGGTCAAAAGTTTATCCCCAAACCCATCATGCTTGAAGTGATATATACATAATTTAGTAGGCCTAGTATTTCCGTCAATCGCAATGGCTTCTTTATTTCTTCATGTTCAAAAACAAGATTGTTTAGAGCCGAGGGCGCAAAATATTATCTTTTTTTTTCAAAACTGACGCTTGTATCATAACACAGATATCCATTTAGCTAAATATGGTATAAGAGGCTTCCGTCGAAATCTCCCCAAAATGCTATTAACTAGTTTCAAATAGACCCGAATCGGCAAATAGCTGATAAAGCTGGTATATCTATATACATGTGGCTATCTTTAAAGAGTCATACGAAGGGTGTGTTATTAGTTTAGATCTAACTAATTTAATGAATTATATGTATACTAAAAACTTATACAAAAGTACAAGTTGCTAATGCATGAAATATACAAGTCAATTATGCATACTTTTTTTTAATGGTAATTCTTTTTTCCATTTTTAACCCCAAAGTTTCTATCTTTTTAATTTTTACTCCTATCAAAGTTTTCATTTTCATTTTTTGCACCAAACTTTTTTTTTCCTCATGTTTTTACCACATAGCTTTCACACACTTACGGTTTTAACCACTGACACTTTTTCTTTGGTTTTTTTACACATTTGCGGTTTCACCCCGTGAGAAATTTTCTTTGGTTTTTTTGCTTTTCGTCTCACCCTGAAATTTACAACTTTACGATTCTCGCCCTGTTTTTTTTTTTTAACATTTGGTTTTGGTTATTTTTTTGTTATATGTAATTTTCATCATTGTTTTGTTTTACGTTCGTGTAACATTTATAGTAAGACACTATATTACATCTGTAACACCCGTGAATTTTGACCCGTCGACTTTGTGTGTAAATTGACTAACAAACTTGTTGAATGAAATAATTGGGCCCATTTGTGATTATATGGCTATGTAGTATGCTAGTCGGTATTTAATTGTGCAACTATTGGTAATGTGGTTGAGAAGGGAAACGGGTCGGCCCGTGGGTAGTCCATGACCCACCAGCCCCCCCCAAGACCCATTTCCCCCTTATCCTTCTCATTCACCACACCCCCCCCCCCCCCCCCCCCCCCCCCCCCCCCCCCCCCCCCCCCCCCCCCCCCCCCCCCCCCCCCCCCCCCCCCCCCCCCCCCCCCCCCCCCCCCCCCCCCCCCCCCCCCCCCCCCCCCCCCCCCCCCCCCCCCCCCCCCCCCCCCCCCCCCCCCCCCCCCCCCCCCCCCCCCCCCCCCCCCCCCCCCCCCCCCCCCCCCCCCCCCCCCCCCCCCCCCCCCCCCCCCCCCCCCCCCCCCCCCCCCCCCCCCCCCCCCCCCCCCCCCCCCCCCCCCCCCCCCCCCCCCCCCCCCCCCCCCCCCCCCCCCCCCCCCCCCCCCCCCCCCCCCCCCCCCCCCCCCCCCCCCCCCCCCCCCCCCCCCCCCCCCCCCCCCCCCCCCCCCCCCCCCCCCCCCCCCCCCCCCCCCCCCCCCCCCCCCCCCCCCCCCCCCCCCCCCCCCCCCCCCCCCCCCCCCCCCCCCCCCCCCCCCCCCCCCCCCCCCCCCCCCCCCCCCCCCCCCCCCCCCCCCCCCCCCCCCCCCCCCCCCCCCCCCCCCCCCCCCCCCCCCCCCCCCCCCCCCCCCCCCCCCCCCCCCCCCCCCCCCCCCCCCCCCCCCCCCCCCCCCCCCCCCCCCCCCCCCCCCCCCCCCCCCCCCCCCCCCCCCCCCCCCCCCCCCCCCCCCCCCCCCCCCCCCCCCCCCCCCCCCCCCCCCCCCCCCCCCCCCCCCCCCCCCCCCCCCCCCCCCCCCCCCCCCCCCCCCCCCCCCCCCCCCCCCCCCCCCCCCCCCCCCCCCCCCCCCCCCCCCCCCCCCCCCCCCCCCCCCCCCCCCCCCCCCCCCCCCCCCCCCCCCCCCCCCCCCCCCCCCCCCCCCCCCCCCCCCCCCCCCCCCCCCCCCCCCCCCCCCCCCCCCCCCCCCCCCCCCCCCCCCCCCCCCCCCCCCCCCCCCCCCCCCCCCCCCCCCCCCCCCCCCCCCCCCCCCCCCCCCCCCCCCCCCCCCCCCCCCCCCCCCCCCCCCCCCCCCCCCCCCCCCCCCCCCCCCCCCCCCCCCCCCCCCCCCCCCCCCCAAGACCCATTTCCCCTTATCCTTTTCTCATTTCTCTCATTTTCTATCTATCACTCTTTCTCTCTTTCTCTCTAAGTAAAAAAAGGCAAGGAACCATTTCGATTCATTTCTTCACCATTTCTTGCATCAAGTTAGTGTTGGATCGATTATAACATAGAAATCATAGTCACTTTCATCTCACTTTCGTCTTATCAAAGAATCAAAGCCAAGTTCTAGCATTTTTACCCAATTAGGTCAAATTTGGGTTTGAGCTCAAGGAGACGTTTTGGTAAGTTAAATTCATCCCATTTACTTCTATTTATACTTGTTCTTATGTTTCTAGTCGTCTTTATGGGTTTCCAAGACTTGAAAATGGTAAAAATGGAAATTAGGGTTAGGGTTAGGGTTAGGGTTTGGAAGGATTTGTGAGTGATTATGATGTTTTGGTCGAATTTGTGGGTTGGGTTATGTGTATTTATGGTTAATGATGTTTGATTATACTTCAAAATGGGTTAAAAGTCCTTACAAATCGTTTTGGTATGGTTTGGGTCGAAATTGGGGGTTTGGGGTTCTTATTTTCTGCACTTGTTGCTGCTGGTGGTGTTGCTGCCCAGTATGGGGCGTAACCTACGCCCCTTAGGGCCGTAGGTTACGCCAGGCCTATTTTACTTGGGCGTAGGTTACGCCAGTGAGGGCCGTAGCTTACGCCCATATTGACCGTACTTACGCCCCTTTGCCCAGCGTAGCTTACGCCCCTTTCCACCGTAGCTTACGCCCTTTGCACCGTAGCTTACGCCCCTTTCACCGTAGCTTACGCCCTTCCACCGTAGCTTACGCCTATCCCTATCTTCAAAATGGACCTTACGCCAAAATTTAACTGTTTACGCCAACTTCTACGCCAAAAATGACATTTCTAGAGGGCCGTAGGTTACGCCCATACTGACCGTACCTTACGCCCCGTCAAAACTTGCCCAGCGTAGCTTACGCCACTTTCCTCCGTAGCTTACGCCAGTGAGGACCGTAGCTTACGCCTATCCCTATCTTCAAAATGGACCTTACGCCAAAATTTAACTGTTTACGCCAACTTCTACGCCAAAAATGACATTTCTAGAGGGCCGTAGGTTACGCCATGACCGTACTTACGCCAGTGAGGGCCGTAGCTTACGCCTATCCCTATCTTCAAAATGGACCTTACGCCAAAATTTAACTGTTTACGCCAACTTCTACGCCAAAAATGACATTTCTAGAGGGCCGTAGGTTACGCCAGTGAGGGCCGTAGCTTACGCCTATCCCTATCTTCAAAATGGACCTTACGCCAAAATTTAACTGTTTACGCCAACTTCTACGCCAAAAATGACATTTCTAGAGGGCCGTAGGTTACGCCTGTAAGGTCCCGTAGCTTACGCCTATCCCTATCTTCAAAATGGACCTTACGCCAAAATTTAACTGTTTACGCCAACTTCTACGCCAAAAATGACATTTCTAGAGGGCCGTAGGTTACGCCAGTGAGGGCCGTAGCTTACGCCTATCCCTATCTTCAAAATGGACCTTACGCCAAAATTTAACTGTTTACGCCAACTTCTACGCCAAAAATGACATTTCTAGAGGGCCGTAGGTTACGCCCATATTGACCGTAGCTTACGCCTGTTGTATTTTTGCCACCGTACCTTACGCCCCTGAAGGCCGTAAGTTACGGCCTTTGTTTTCTGGAAAATGTTCCTTGTTGACCTAGTTTGACCTTCAGACCGTTTTGCGCGCTGAGTCTTAATCTAATTCACTTCTTATCTTATATAACATTGATTTAGAGTCGTAGAAGTCATTTAACGTCGGAAAGCACTTTGGAAACCTAATTAGGTTTTGTCGAGAATTTGTTAAGCTACGTATATGTGTTCATGCGTGTTAATGTGTATGTATATGATCAATATCTAGGTGTTGGACGCGAGGAGAACATTGTACGTCAATAACTTGACATTATATCAATTTAGCTTTCATAACCAATCGAGGTGAGTTTCGTATCTCCCTACTCGCTTGAGATTCGGGCTGAAAAGTGTAAACCCTGCTTGTTTACTTGCAATTATTGATTCATTGATTGATGGTCTTAGTTGTTAGACTTATGTGTTAGTTCCTTTCGTTTGATTGGGTTAAATTGGTTCGAGTATTGGATTGTTGAGACGGTTTTCATGTTTGAATGACTTAGTTTATGTTTGTTAAGTATCTAGTAATAATAGGATAGACGTACATACATGAAAGTCGGTTATGCCTTCATTGGGTCTTAGATGTGGTGGGAAGGCTGCGGGTGACCCTATATATAAGCATCTGGGACTCGAAGGAAGCAAAATCCTCTGAAGTATATGTACGTATAGTTGGTTTGGATTGTGGTTAATGGCTTATGGTTGTCGAATGTTGATTATTGGGTTAAGATTGACGATTATTGATTGATGACTCAGGTTTGGCGAATATTGATTATTGATTCATTGATTGATGGTCTTAGTTGTTAGACTTATGTGTTAGTTCCTTTCGTTTGATTGGGTTAAATTGGTTCGAGTATTGGATTGTTGAGACGGTTTTCATGTTTGAATGACTTAGTTTATGTTTGTTAAGTATCTAGTAATAATAGGATAGACGTACATACATGAAAGTCGGTTATGCCTTCATTGGGTCTTAGATGTGGTGGGAAGGCTGCGGGTGACCCTATATATAAGCATCTGGGACTCGAAGGAAGCAAAATCCTCTGAAGTATATGTACGTATAGTTGGTTTGGATTGTGGTTAATGGCTTATGGTTGTCGAATGTTGATTATTGGGTTAAGATTGACGATTATTGATTGATGACTCAGGTTTGGCGAATATTGATTATTGATTCATTGATTGATGGTCTTAGTTGTTAGACTTATGTGTTAGTTCCTTTCGTTTGATTGGGTTAAATTGGTTCGAGTATTGGATTGTTGAGACGGTTTTCATGTTTGAATGACTTAGTTTATGTTTGTTAAGTATCTAGTAATAATAGGATAGACGTACATACATGAAAGTCGGTTATGCCTTCATTGGGTCTTAGATGTGGTGGGAAGGCTGCGGGTGACCCTATATATAAGCATCTGGGACTCGAAGGAAGCAAAATCCTCTGAAGTATATGTACGTATAGTTGGTTTGGATTGTGGTTAATGGCTTATGGTTGTCGAATGTTGATTATTGGGTTAAGATTGACGATTATTGATTGATGACTCAGGTTTGGCGAATATTGATTATTGATTCATTGATTGATGGTCTTAGTTGTTAGACTTATGTGTTAGTTCCTTTCGTTTGATTGGGTTAAATTGGTTCGAGTATTGGATTGTTGAGACGGTTTTCATGTTTGAATGACTTAGTTTATGTTTGTTAAGTATCTAGTAATAATAGGATAGACGTACATACATGAAAGTCGGTTATGCCTTCATTGGGTCTTAGATGTGGTGGGAAGGCTGCGGGTGACCCTATATATAAGCATCTGGGACTCGAAGGAAGCAAAATCCTCTGAAGTATATGTACGTATAGTTGGTTTGGATTGTGGTTAATGGCTTATGGTTGTCGAATGTTGATTATTGGGTTAAGATTGACGATTATTGATTGATGACTCAGGTTTGGCGAATATTGATTATTGATTCATATTCATCGTATATTGATCGTCGGTTTATGAATTATGCATTTACATTTGATTGTGAGCATTGCATACATTGTTGATGGACCCTCGGCAGGGGATTTGCCGGCATCCTGGTGCATAGATGTATGCACCCATTTTGGATGTAGAACGTGACCCCGAGTATATAGACATATATATCTCGATGATTTTGAGATACAGCCTTGTTCATGGTAATGACAGAAGGGTATCGTTGCATAAGTGACTGGAGATCACACATAGGATAGGCATGTTTGCTTATTCATGCATTTGGCACTTACATTGATTCATATATCATTCGTGCATTCATTTACACATTTTGCTTGTCTTGTGTAATCGTGTTGTGAGACGTTATGGTGTTGCTTAGAGGCTCGCTGTAAGTCACGCCTAGCCTCTGTTCTTATATTGTGATCATTGTTGTTGGTTCTTTATGAATCATTACTACGAACTCACCAACCTTGTGTTGACTATGCTTAGTACACTTTTCAGGTAACCAGGTTCTCCCAGGGCGTGGAGTTTAGAGGTTTTACTTGCTGTGAACCCGGACTATGGACTGTATGGATCAAGGATTCATTGGCCTTCTGTTTGCGTTATACTTAGGATCGTTTGCCATCTTTGGATGTGGTTTTGTTAACTTTGATGGCTATTTGCTCCTGTTGTATTATGTTACCTATTTTGCATTGTATTGGATTCACCGAATCCTTAATTGCATTTAGTTTGTTCTATGGTAATTCCACCTTGCGCTATATGATTTCCGTGATATTCTGAGCCTCGGCTTGGGGTGTTACAGAATGGTGGCCCATGCGTGGTCGTAGAGAATTAGGCGGTTTGACCTAGACTACGGCTTAAGTTAAAAAAAAAAAAACTCTTCATATAGCATGCATGGTTAGGAATTCGTGTGCAATGTGAATTATGTGAATCCCCGTGTGAGTTCGTAGTTAAGACCTATTGTATGAAAACTTGAATTCAATGTGATGAATGTGAATTGTAGTTGACGTGAGTTGTTGTTGTAAATTGTTGGAATTAATGTGTTGATTTAGGGCAAAATGAAAGGATGCCATTAACTTAGTATAATATTGTGGCAACCCTAAAAGAACCCGATCAACTCTTTTATGGTTACCCGATATTATAGCAAGTTCATGACATCGTGGATTGCGCACGTGTGGCTTAAAGTATGATAAGGAACCGATATGCTTAATGGAAGTTGATTAGGTGGAAGGTTAGCCGTTGGTACACCTTGTATACATACCCGGTCAATAACTAGAGAGCATATCGAATTCGGATTATACTTTGAATCATTCGTGTTAGTTGTTGATTGCATGACGTAATGAGCATGATTACTTGATGTTATGATATGTAAAAATCCCTTATGATGCTAACACTCTTGCTTTAACTTAACGATATGAAATGAGTATGTAGTATCGGTTTGGGAGCATTGACTACTTGTGTGGCTAACATGTGAGCATTTGGGACTAACTCTCGGGTCAACGTGTCACTTGTTTTATAGAAATGGAGAGACCAAGGAGAGTCCGAACGAACTATAGGGCTGAAGAGGAAGAACCTCAACCGGAAGCTCAACCGGAGGTACAAGGAGGTAGGGGCCGTGGTAGGGGCCGTGGTAGAGGTCGCGGTAGGGGCCGTGGTAGGGGTCGCGGTGAAATTCCTGAGCCAAACATGGCTGAGGTGATCGCTCAAACGATCGCCAATATCATGCCCACCATTATTGCTCAAGTCACGGCAAATCTTGGGCAAAACAATGGGCCTCAAAACAATGAAGCCCCAGAAAATATGGATAACGAAAATGCTCAAGCTCATGCCGTAGAGGATGAAGAAGAGGGACCGGTGGGAGTTGGTATCGGTATGCCCATGAATAATCAGTATGGCGGATACCGCCAAGGGTGTATATTTAAGGATTTTAAAAGTTGTGGGGCACCGGAGTTTGATGGGAAGGGTGGTCCCACGGAATGTATAAGGTGGTTTGAGGCGATAGAGGCGGTGATAGAAAGGAGCCATTGCACCTATGATGACCGGATTTCCTATGCATCCGGCATGTTTAGGCATGACGCCTTGAGTTGGTGGAACCAGGAAATAACTTTGGGGCGGACTCAAAATTTGGAATGGATTGACTTCAAGGACAAAGTAAAAGCAAAGTTTTGTCCTCCATATGAACTACAAAATCTAACCATTGAATTCGCAAATCTAAACATGGAGGGAGCCGACTACAAGGGCTATGTGAGACGATTTCAAGAGTTGTCCACCCTCATTCCTCACTTGGTGGGTACCGAGTCACAAGCCATCCAGAAGTTTGTATTGGGCTTGAATCCTCAAGTTCGGTCTTATGTAAACTCCAACATGCCTACTTCCTTGGCTAATGCGGTCAACCAGGCCGGGAGCGTGACCGAAGATTTATTGAGAAGTGGTGTTTTGAGTAAGTCCTCATCAAACAAGAGGAAAGAAGTGGGGGAGTCTAGTGGGGTAAAGAAAGCGGGAAGGTTTGATCCCAAGAATGCTTATAGGGGTAGGGTGATGGCGGCGGTAGAACCGGCTAGGAAAACTTTCCCGGGACCTCAACCTTTCTGTGGGAGGTGCAACCAACATCACCCCGCAAATGCCCAATGCAAAACATGCTTTAATTGTAACCGGGTCGGGCACCTCTCTAGGGATTGTAGAGCTCCAAGAGCCGGCCCAATGAATGCGGCTCCTATTCGGGCCGTTCCTCCTCAAGGTAACCAAAGAAGAGGCGAATGTTTTGAATGTGGTAGCCGTGACCACTACCGTAATAATTGCCCTCGATGGGTGGGGCAACAAGTGCAAGTAGCCGTCCACCCCAACCAACTGCAAATGGTCGGGCCTAATCAAAACCGGGGACAACAAGGCCACCAAGTGCAACCACGCGGCCGAGCCTTTGCGGCCAATGTAAATGAAGCCCGCAATGATCCCAACGTTGTAGCAGGTACTTTTCTCCTTAATGGTCTCTATGCCACCGTTCTATTTGATTCCGGGGCCGATTTTAGCCTCGTGTCTTCTAACTTTGTTCCTTTGATTGATGTGCATCCGTGTGCTCTAAACTATGTGCTTGACATTGAAATGGTAAATGGGTCACTAACTAGAATTAGTCAAATACTTCGGGAATGTGTCTTGACGTTAGAAGATGTCGACTTCTTCATTGACCTTATGCCCCTTGACATTGGTAGTTTTGATATTATAGTGGGTATGGATTGGTTGACGGCGGTAAATGCAACCATTGATTGTGGCGAGAGGGTTGTTAAAATACCTTTGGCTAACGGTAAAATCCTTAGGGTTCAAGGTGAAACCTCCGATTCTTCAACTTCTAAAGTCTTTAGTGCTACCATCTCAAAGGTAGAATTGAAGACCGTCCCTATCGTTTGTGATTTTCCCGATGTTTTTCCGGACGACTTACCGGGGTTACCTCCGCCCCGTGAACTTGATTTTCGTATCAATCTTATTCCCGAAGCCGCGCCCATAGCAAAAGCTCCATATAGACTAGCCTTAACTGAAATGCAGGAGCTACAAACTCAACTCAAGGAACTCCAAGAGAAGGGTTTCATTCGCCCTAGTCAATCTCCTTGGGGTGCTCCTGTTCTCTTCGTCAAAAAGAAAGACGGATCCTTCAGAATGTGTATTGATTATCGGGAATTGAACAAGCTCACCGTGAAGAACCGATATCCTCTCCCTAGAATTGATGACTTGTTTGATCAACTTCAAGGAGCTAAGCACTTCTCAAAAATCGATCTTCGCTCGGGTTATCATCAACTCCGGGTACATGAAGATGACATCCCCAAAACGGCTTTTCGCACAAGGTATGGCCATTTTGAATTCACCGTGATGCCATTTGGGTTGACTAATGCACCGGCGGTGTTCATGGACTTGATGAACCGGGTGTGTCAACCATATTTAGACAAGTCCGTTATTGTGTTCATTGATGACATACTTGTATACTCGAAGACAAAGGAGGAGCATGTTAAGCACTTGCGTGAAGTGCTTGAATTACTAAGGAAGGAGAAGTTGTATGCGAAATTTTCCAAGTGTGAGTTTTGGTTGGAAGAGGTCCACTTCCTTGGTCACGTAGTGAGCAAGGATGGTATTCATGTGGACCCAAACAAGATTGAAGCGGTCAAGAACTGGAGAAGACCCGAAACGCCATCCGAGATCCGTCAATTCCTTGGATTGGCGGGTTACTATAGAAGATTTATTGAAAATTTCTCCCGTATTGCACAACCACTCACCCTCTTGACTCAAAAGGAGAGAAATTTTGAATGGGGCGAGAGACAAGAGAACGCCTTCCAAACACTTAAGGATATGCTATGTGATGCTCCTATTTTGACACTTCCGGATGGGATCGAAGATTTTGTGGTTTATTGTGATGCTTCGGGGCAAGGATTGGGTTGTGTCCTTATGCAAAGGGGTAAAGTCATCGCTTATGCCTCTCGGCAATTGAAGGTGCATGAGAAGAACTACCCGACACATGATTTGGAATTGGGGGCGGTTGTGTTTGCTTTGAAGTGTTGGAGGCATTACCTCTATGGCACCAAATGTGTGATTTATACCGATCACAAAAGTCTCCAACACATCTTCAACCAAAGTGAATTGAACATGAGGCAAAGGCGTTGGTTAGAGCTATTTAGTGATTATGATTGTGACATCCGTTATCACCCGGGCAAGGCAAATGTAGTAGCCGATGCCTTGAGCCGAAAGGAGAGAGTGAAACCAAGACGGGCTAGAGCTATGAGCCTCACGGTAGGGCCAAACATTCGTGATCGGATCATTGAAGCCCAAATTCAAGCCACCCTACCGGAAAACTTTGGAAACGAAAACCTAGATGGCATGGAACAACTATTTGACCGAAAGAATGATAATGGGCTATACATGGTTGAAAGACTTTGGGTTCCTATTTTCGGCGACTTAAGAATGCTTATTATGAATGAAGCTCACCTATCGCCTTATTCGGTCCATCCCGGGTCGGATAAGATGTACTTTGACTTGAAGGAATTGTATTGGTGGCCGGGCATGAAGCGTGATGTGGCAAGGTATGTGAGTGAGTGCCTTACTTGCTTACAAGTCAAAGCCGATCACAAGAAGCCACTCGGATTGTTGGTACAACCGGTGATGCCCGAATGGAAGTGGGAACATATCTCAATGGACTTCATCACTAAACTACCGAAGACGAGAAGCGGCCGAGACACGATTTGGGTGATAGTAGATCGGCTAACGAAATCGGCTCACTTTTTAGCCATTCGTGAAACCGATAAATTTGACACTTTGGTTCGATTATATATCAAGGAGGTAATATCTAAGCATGGAGTGCCGATTTCTATCATTTCGGATAGAGATGCCCGTTTTAAATCAAAATTTTGGGAAGCATTTCAAAAAGCCATGGGTACTCGACTTGACATGAGCACGGCGTTTCACCCTCAAACGGATGGACAAACCGAGAGAACCATTCAAACACTTGAAGACATGTTGAGGGCATGTGCGATCGATTTTGGTGGGAGTTGGGAAGACCATTTGCCGTTAGTTGAATTTTCATACAACAATAGCTACCATGCTACCATTCAAATGGCACCCTTTAAAGCATTGTATGGTAGAGTATGCCGTTCTCCTCTAGCTTGGGCGGAAATTGGAGAGAGTCAACTCATCGGGCCAGAAATTGTGATTGAAACGACTAAGGTAATATCTCAAATTAAGGAGAAGTTGCAATTGGCCCGTGAACGTCAGAAGAAGTATGCCGATGTGAGGCGGAGACCGCTAGAGTTTGAAGTTGGTGATTTTGTACTTTTGAAAGTGTCGCCTTGGAAGGGAGTCGTACGTTTTGTGAAGCGGGGAAAACTTGCACCAAGGTTTATTGGTCCTTTCAAGATTCTTGAACGGGTGGGGAAAGTCGCTTATCGGCTAGAATTGCCTCAAGAGCTTAGTGGGGTGCATGATGTGTTTCATATTTGTAATTTGCGCAAGTGTTTGGCGGATCCTACACATCATGTGCCTATGGACGAAATTAGGGTTGATTCGAGCCTAAACTTTGTTGAAGAACCGGTAGAGATTTTGGACCGTCAAGAAAAGAGACTCAAGAAGAAGCGCTACACCATTGTGAAGGTAAGATGGAACGCTAGACGTGGAGCCGAGTTCACTTGGGAGAGAGAAGATCACATGAAGGCTAAGTATCCGCAATTGTTCAATAATTAGGGCTTTGTTGAATTTCGGGACGAAATTCTTTTAACGGGGGGATAATGTAACACCCGTGAATTTTGACCCGTCGACTTTTTGTGTAAATTGACTAACAAACTTGTTGAATGAAATAATTGGGCCCATTTGTGATTATATGGCTATGTAGTATGCTAGTCGGTATTTAATTGTGCAACTATTGGTAATGTGGTTGAGAAGGGAAACGGGTCGGCCCGTGGGTAGTCCATGACCCACCAGCCCCCCCCCAAGACCCATTTCCCCTTATCCTTTTCTCATTTCTCTCATTTTCTATCTATCACTCTTTCTCTCTTTCTCTCTAAGTAAAAAGGCAAGGAACCATTTCGATTCATTTCTTCACCATTTCTTGCATCAAGTTAGTGTTGGATCGATTATAACATAGAAATCATAGTCACTTTCATCTCACTTTCGTCTTATCAAAGAATCAAAGCCAAGTTCTAGCATTTTTACCCAATTAGGTCAAATTTGGGTTTGAGCTCAAGGAGACGTTTTGGTAAGTTAAATTCATCCCATTTACTTCTATTTATACTTGTTCTTATGTTTCTAGTCGTCTTTATGGGTTTCCAAGACTTGAAAATGGTAAAAATGGAAATTAGGGTTAGGGTTAGGGTTTGGAAGGATTTGTGAGTGATTATGATGTTTTGGTCGAATTTGTGGGTTGGGTTATGTGTATTTATGGTTAATGATGTTTGATTATACTTCAAAATGGGTTAAAAGTCCTTACAAATCGTTTTGGTATGGTTTGGGTCGAAATTGGGGGTTTGGGGTTCTTATTTTCTGCACTTGTTGCTGCTGGTGGTGTTGCTGCCCAGTATGGGGCGTAACCTACGCCCCTTAGGGCCGTAGGTTACGCCATATCCCTATCTTACGCCCCTTTGCCCAGCGTAGCTTACGCCCTTTCGACCGTAGCTTACGCCTATCCCTATCTTCAAAATGGACCTTACGCCAAAATTTAACTGTTTACGCCAACTTCTACGCCAAAAATGACATTTCTAGAGGGCCGTAGGTTACGCCCATATTGACCGTACCTTACGCCCCGTCAAAACTTGCCCAGCGTAGCTTACGCCCCTTTCCACCGTAGCTTACGCCTGTTGTATTTTTGCCACCGTACCTTACGCCCCTGAAGGCCGTAAGTTACGGCCTTTGTTTTCTGGAAAATGTTCCTTGTTGACCTAGTTTGACCTTCTAGACCGTTTTGCGCGCTGAGTCTTAATCTAGTAATAGGATAGACGTACATACATGAAAGTCGGTTATGCCTTCATTGGGTCTTAGATGTGGTGGGAAGGCTGCGGGTGACCCTATATATAAGCATCTGGGACTCGAAGGAAGCAGAATCCTCTGAAGTATATGTACGTATAGTTGGTTTGGATTGTGGTTAATGGCTTATGGTTGTCGAATGTTGATTATTGGGTTAAGATTGACGATTATTGATTGATGACTCAGGTTTGGCGAATATTGATTATTGATTCATTGATTGATGGTCTTAGTTGTTAGACTTATGTGTTAGTTCCTTTCGTTTGATTGGGTTAAATTGGTTCGAGTATTGGATTGTTGAGACGGTTTTCATGTTTGAATGACTTAGTTTATGTTTGTTAAGTATCTAGTAATAATAGGATAGACGTACATACATGAAAGTCGGTTATGCCTTCATTGGGTCTTAGATGTGGTGGGAAGGCTGCGGGTGACCCTATATATAAGCATCTGGGACTCGAAGGAAGCAGAATCCTCTGAAGTATATGTACGTATAGTTGGTTTGGATTGTGGTTAATGGCTTATGGTTGTCGAATGTTGATTATTGGGTTAAGATTGACGATTATTGATTGATGACTCAGGTTTGGCGAATATTGATTATTGATTCATTGATTGATGGTCTTAGTTGTTAGACTTATGTGTTAGTTCCTTTCGTTTGATTGGGTTAAATTGGTTCGAGTATTGGATTGTTGAGACGGTTTTCATGTTTGAATGACTTAGTTTATGTTTGTTAAGTATCTAGTAATAATAGGATAGACGTACATACATGAAAGTCGGTTATGCCTTCATTGGGTCTTAGATGTGGTGGGAAGGCTGCGGGTGACCCTATATATAAGCATCTGGGACTCGAAGGAAGCAGAATCCTCTGAAGTATATGTACGTATAGTTGGTTTGGATTGTGGTTAATGGCTTATGGTTGTCGAATGTTGATTATTGGGTTAAGATTGACGATTATTGATTGATGACTCAGGTTTGGCGAATATTGATTATTGATTCATTGATTGATGGTCTTAGTTGTTAGACTTATGTGTTAGTTCCTTTCGTTTGATTGGGTTAAATTGGTTCGAGTATTGGATTGTTGAGACGGTTTTCATGTTTGAATGACTTAGTTTATGTTTGTTAAGTATCTAGTAATAATAGGATAGACGTACATACATGAAAGTCGGTTATGCCTTCATTGGGTCTTAGATGTGGTGGGAAGGCTGCGGGTGACCCTATATATAAGCATCTGGGACTCGAAGGAAGCAGAATCCTCTGAAGTATATGTACGTATAGTTGGTTTGGATTGTGGTTAATGGCTTATGGTTGTCGAATGTTGATTATTGGGTTAAGATTGACGATTATTGATTGATGACTCAGGTTTGGCGAATATTGATTATTGATTCATTGATTGATGGTCTTAGTTGTTAGACTTATGTGTTAGTTCCTTTCGTTTGATTGGGTTAAATTGGTTCGAGTATTGGATTGTTGAGACGGTTTTCATGTTTGAATGACTTAGTTTATGTTTGTTAAGTATCTAGTAATAATAGGATAGACGTACATACATGAAAGTCGGTTATGCCTTCATTGGGTCTTAGATGTGGTGGGAAGGCTGCGGGTGACCCTATATATAAGCATCTGGGACTCGAAGGAAGCAGAATCCTCTGAAGTATATGTACGTATAGTTGGTTTGGATTGTGGTTAATGGCTTATGGTTGTCGAATGTTGATTATTGGGTTAAGATTGACGATTATTGATTGATGACTCAGGTTTGGCGAATATTGATTATTGATTCATTGATTGATGGTCTTAGTTGTTAGACTTATGTGTTAGTTCCTTTCGTTTGATTGGGTTAAATTGGTTCGAGTATTGGATTGTTGAGACGGTTTTCATGTTTGAATGACTTAGTTTATGTTTGTTAAGTATCTAGTAATAATAGGATAGACGTACATACATGAAAGTCGGTTATGCCTTCATTGGGTCTTAGATGTGGTGGGAAGGCTGCGGGTGACCCTATATATAAGCATCTGGGACTCGAAGGAAGCAGAATCCTCTGAAGTATATGTACGTATAGTTGGTTTGGATTGTGGTTAATGGCTTATGGTTGTCGAATGTTGATTATTGGGTTAAGATTGACGATTATTGATTGATGACTCAGGTTTGGCGAATATTGATTATTGATTCATTGATTGATGGTCTTAGTTGTTAGACTTATGTGTTAGTTCCTTTCGTTTGATTGGGTTAAATTGGTTCGAGTATTGGATTGTTGAGACGGTTTTCATGTTTGAATGACTTAGTTTATGTTTGTTAAGTATCTAGTAATAATAGGATAGACGTACATACATGAAAGTCGGTTATGCCTTCATTGGGTCTTAGATGTGGTGGGAAGGCTGCGGGTGACCCTATATATAAGCATCTGGGACTCGAAGGAAGCAAAATCCTCTGAAGTATATGTACGTATAGTTGGTTTGGATTGTGGTTAATGGCTTATGGTTGTCGAATGTTGATTATTGGGTTAAGATTGACGATTATTGATTGATGACTCAGGTTTGGCGAATATTGATTATTGATTCATATTCATCGTATATTGATCGTCGGTTTATGAATTATGCATTTACATTTGATTGTGAGCATTGCATACATTGTTGATGGACCCTCGGCAGGGGATTTGCCGGCATCCTGGTGCATAGATGTATGCACCCATTTTGGATGTAGAACGTGACCCCGAGTATATAGACATATATATCTCGATGATTTTGAGATACAGCCTTGTTCATGGTAATGACAGAAGGGTATCGTTGCATGTGACTGGAGATCACACATAGGATAGGCATGTTTGCTTATTCATGCATTTGGCACTTACATTGATTCATATATCATTCGTGCATTCATTTACACATTTTGCTTGTCTTGTGTAATCGTGTTGTGAGACGTTATGGTGTTGCTTAGAGGCTCGCTGTAAGTCACGCCTAGCCTCTGTTCTTATATTGTGATCATTGTTGTTGGTTCTTTATGAATCATTACTACGAACTCACCAACCTTGTGTTGACTATGCTTAGTACACTTTTCAGGTAACCAGGTTCTCCCAGGGCGTGGAGTTTAGAGGTTTTACTTGCTGTGAACCCGGACTATGGACTGTATGGATCAAGGATTCATTGGCCTTCTGTTTGCGTTATACTTAGGATCGTTTGCCATCTTTGGATGTGGTTTTGTTAACTTTGATGGCTATTTGCTCCTGTTGTATTATGTTACCTATTTTGCATTGTATTGGATCAAGGATTCATTGGCCTTCTGTTTGCGTTATACTTAGGATCGTTTGCCATCTTTGGATGTGGTTTTGTTAACTTTGATGGCTATTTGCTCCTGTTGTATTATGTTACCTATTTTGCATTGTATTGGATTCACCGAATCCTTAATTGCATTTAATTTGTTCTATGTTTTTATATTTATTGTTCTTACTATTATTATATGTTATTTTTATTATTGCTATATGTTTAGTTGACTTTTTAAAATAAAACTAGGTATTGATATAGATATATTCGTATTATGCTAATTTCTTATTTAGGTGTCAACTAAGTCAATAAATTTTAGAATTCAAAATAATTTTACAACTGCTTTAATAAAAAATTGTTTGATGTTTTGTCAAAACTTAAATATCTATGGGTAAAGAATTACAAAACTTTCAGGTAAAGAAAACTCAAAAAATTACGGATATATAAGTGTATAATTTGTCAAAAAAGTGATTTTTGATGTTTAAAAACTAAGTTAGTAAACCTAAATAGTTTTTGAGTGAAAAGGTAAAATAGTATTTTATCCGTGCTTAAATCTTTAGAACTATAACCAATACAAGATATATATATATTGTTGGTTATGTATGTCTGTTAATATGTATTATACATAAA
>CM067174.1:24548989-24561489 GCA_034093135.1 Erigeron breviscapus
TGAAGAGCAGTAACTAAGCATTTCAAGAAGAGATTTTATAAAGCGAGGCCAACAAACAACAATCTCCGCACTTCTTCAACAAGTGCATTTCCAAAGAAGGAACACTATCATCCAAGGAACAATGAGCAAAGTGAAGCCACTGGTTCAAGGCATGTTGAAAAGAAGGATTTTTATGAGAAACAAGCAGTTGAGAAGGGGAAGACATCAGACAAAAGGTGCTACAATTGTGGAATTCCTGGACATTTTGCTGTTGATTGCAAACAACCCAAGAAGCGGAACTATGAGTACTACAAGCAGAAGATGCTACTAGCCAAACAGGTCGAAGCAGGACATGCATTGCTTGCCGAAGATGACAAATGGCTGTTGCTCACTGATGATGAAGATCAAGATCTCTCCGCTAATGTTTGCTATATGGCGAGATTGGCCAAGAACAAAGTCCTTGAAGCAGAAAGCACTGATGATGAATACCCAGATGATGAGGTAAATCTCGACTCTACTTTTTCTTTGATTAATGATAAAGAGTCTTGTAGATTAGCTTTATCTAAATTAACAAATCATATCAGTTCTTTAGCCAACAACAACAAAAAGTTGAAAAATAGTATTGCATTTTCAAAAAGTGAATTTTCAAATCTTCTTGAAGAACACTCAAAATTACTTTTTGAACATGATACTATTAAACAAGACTTTCAATCATACAAAGACAAAATGTTGGTTAAAGAATGTGAGATGAATGTCACTCCTGATTCTAAGTTATTACTAAGATGTCAAAATCTTGAAAAGACCATTCATGATCTTGAAAAAGCCAATCAAGATCTTGAAATTCAAAAGACCAATGAATGGCTTCGGGCAAATGCGAGACAAATGGACGTTGATATTCTCAATAAGAAGCTCCAAGAAGCTAAACCAAATAATGTTGAACTCGAAAGGAAGATTTCTGACTTAAATCATAATTGTTTTCTAAAAGGCATTGAGATTGAGAATCTTGAAAAACAAGTTGAGGAATTTAAAAAGAATATACTTTTCTATCAAGAAAAGTTATATAAAGTTGAACAAAATCCTCTCTTGAATTTTACTGCCTATTTTAACAAGTCAAAAATTGACAAAACAGATCTTCTTCTCGGGTTGGGATTTGAGAATATCACACCATTACAGAAGGCCAAAGAAGAAATTGAACCTCTGTATGATGAAAAATTTCTTCGACTTGGTATGATTCAACAATTTATTCGTCCATTGGATGACGAATTTGAGACTGATGAAGTTGAGAGAATACCTAATCCAGATTTTTTGGTTAATTATGATGCAATCAATGATTCATACAAAACTAAACAATCTTCAATTTTCGAATTGGAAGAAATTGAATCAAATTTTCAAAACCAAGAATCTGTTGGTACTTCACCTAAATCAACTAAAATGTATTTTCCAACCACATTTTTGGAAAAACAAATAGAAGATTTACAACAAAAGGTGGAATCTCAACAAACAGTCATCAATCATCTCAAGTCTCAAAGTCCGAATCTAGAGGATAAATGTATTGTTGTTAATACTAAGAAAGTTTGTGAGAATGTTTCTACTCAAACGGACCAAATTGCTTTAGTAGAAAGTTCTACCCAAACTACCTGTGATTCATCTACCAATACCTCCACCCAGACCTTGACTGATTCTCTTGAATGTACTTGTCAAAATACTGCTACTTTTATAGCTGATGATTGTGTGCAATCTGATCTTTCTGATGAAGAACTTGCACATAGTTTAGTTTTGATATGGTACTTCTATAGGTTTTTCACATGCAATACTGTTGATGAGTTAGTTGTTAACCCTAAGCCTAGTGCTAGTATAGGTGTTGATACATCTACTCAATTTTCTTGTGAGACCAACGATGTGTCAGTTCAAGTTGACCTAATTTCTGAGACTACCCATAATGTGAAGTTGGACACCAAGATTCCTGATTTCTCAAAATTTTCAAATAAATCTAAAATTAATCAATCTCCATCGATATTGTCTTTTTCAAAAGATTTCACGAAGGTTGATTTTGATAAATTCATGGAGGGAGAATATATTTTTGATTCAGAAACTGAGAAAAAGATTGAATCTACCAAAATCAATATGGAATCTCAAAAACCATCGTCCAAAGCTCCAACTTCATATTACTCAAAGAAACGAGTTAAGACCAAACTCGTCAAGACTGAACCAAAGACCGTTACTACACCTGTGAAACATGTCAAAAAGGAACAAGCTGAAACCCCACACACAACAAAGTACACCAAAGTGAAACTTCCGAAAGACTATCATAATGCTTCTAAATCTAGCTCTCAATCTAGCTTTAAACCTAAGGTGTCTAAGTCTAGCTCAGTTTCGCTAACTAAAGATACATCAAATGGTTCAACTAGATATAGGGATAGATATGGATGGTTTTCTCATGATAAACCAAAGAAGCAAGAAGTTTCCTCACCACCAAAAGATTCCAAAAAGATGAAAGTTTTTAAAAACCCCTCGTTCTAATCTTTGTAGCTTCAATTCAACAGGTGGAAAGAGCTTAAGTAGTGATGCTAAATGGGTTGCTAAGTCATTAGTACCTAAGATCACTAGTAATCAGAAAGAGGTTGAGAAAAAGAAGAAAAGAAGGAGGAGAAAAGCTGTTAATCGGTGGAAAGGTGTTCCTGTTAAACAAAACAATTCTGATTTGTTAGTAAATGTTGAATGTGCCAAGGCAAGGCCTTGTGAGCTTGTAAACAATGTTAATTCTTGTGTGGTTGATTTGAATGCTTGTAGACATGTTACTTTTAATTCTTGTGTGAATGTTCGTACATTTTATTCAAATATGTTTGTTGATAATATGCTTGCTGATGCTTATGTTGATTCAATAACATGTTTGAATGCGCATCCTAAGTTATATACCCTGCCTGTTTTATCTAACCAAAAAGGACCCGTTTTCAAGTGGGTACCTAAAAACGGTTAAATTTCTTTGATTGCAGGAAATAACCATCTGTGTTTGGATACTCGATTCCGGGTGTTCGAAGCACATGACTGGAAATAAATCTTTGCTGAAGAATTTTGTTGAAAGATTCATGGAACTGTTCGCTTTGGAAACAACAATTTCGCTCCTATCTTAGGTTATGGGGACATTGAACGAAATGGGATTATAATCAAGAAAGTTCACTATGTTGAAGGTTTAAGTCACAACTTGTTCAGTGTTGGACAATTCTGTGATAACAATCTTCAAGTTCTTTTCGAAAATCTCTTTGCAAAGTCCAAACCTTAGATGGAGTTGATATTCTTTGTGGCGATCGTGACGATAACCTTTTTACCGTCAATCTCGATGATAACCAACCAACTGATAATATCTGTCTCATTTCAAAGGCTACTTCAAAGAATTCTTGGTTATGGCATAGAAGGCTCTCTCATCTGAATTTCCAAACAATCAATACTTTAGTCAATAAGCATCTTGTTGAAGGCTTACCTGACTATAAGTATGAAAGTGAGCATGTCTGTCCTTCTTGTGCTGTTGGGAAGATTAAGAGAGTTTCTCATAAACCGAAGAAATCTCCAAATTCTTTGGCACCTCTTCATTTGCTTCACATGGATCTTTGTGGCCGATGAAAGTTCAAAGCCGAAATGGGAAGAAATACATCCTGGTTATTGTTGATGATTATTCAAGATATACTTGGGTTAAGTTCCTAGCATCCAAAGATGAAACAACTCAGATGTTGATAGATTTCATCACCATTACTCAAGTAAATCTTCAACTTCCAGTTCGTTACATCCGTTCGGATAACGGTACTGAATTCAAGAATGCTGTTTTTGATGAATTCTGCAAATCCAAAGGTATTACTCATCAATTCTCAGCAGTTCGCACCCCACAACAAAACGGTGTTGTTGAAAGGAGAAATCGATCGCTGGTGGAAGCAGCAAGAACAATGCTTGCTTATTCCAAATTGCCATCCAATATGTGGGCTGAAGCTGTTGACACTGCTTGTCACACTCAGAATCGGTCCATCATCAATCAGCGTTTCGAAAAGACTCCTTATGAGGTTGTTAACAAACGGAAACCCAACATCAACTACTTCCACATATTTGGGTGTGTTTGTTACACGTTGAATGATCGGGAGAATCTTGGAAAGTTCGAGAAGAAAGGTGATGAAGGATACTTTGTTGGTTATTCCAAAACATCAATTGCCTACCGAATCTACAATCGCCGAACAAACACAATTCAAGAGACGATGAATGTTTGGTTCGATGAGATGTCAGGCATGATTTTTGAGCAAGAAAGCTTGCTACCAACAAGTATGGATTCAAGTGCTTCAAGTCCTTCTACAAGGAATTCCACCTTAGCTTCTAAATTCAAGAAATTTCCAACTCCAACCAGTGATGAATTAGATATTCTTTTTGAAGAATTCTATAATTCAAAACCGGTTCATGATCAAGAACCTCAGATCATCGTTGAACCAATTCCAAACAATGAACCTCTTCATAACCATGATCCAGTTTCTAACAACACTCATGAATCATCATCAAGTTCTTCTGAGCAAAGATCATCTTCAAATAATTCTATTCCACCATCCTCTCCTGAGAATCCTTCTCAAGTGAATGTTCAAGAACAACCTTCTCAATTCACTCAGACAACTAATCCCCTGAACACTCCGAATGTGTATGTACCACTTGACTTTGATCATCCAGCATATGAGGAAAGAGTTATACCAAGTTATGACTCTATCTCTCAACAAAACTCAAGTTTCAATGATGATGATGTTGATCTTCAAGAACAAGATCCGCTTCCTCATGCTCACAAGTGGACACGTATGCAGAAAGACCATCCTACTGATCAGATAATTGGAGATCCACAAGCAGGAGTAACTACTCGTACTTCAGTGAATGAGTGTCTTGTTGCACTTTCTCTTAGTAATATTGAACCCAAAACGGTATCTGAAGCTCTTCAAGATCCAGAGTGGGTTAAGGCAATGCAAGATGAACTCGCTCAATTTGAAAGACTGAAGGTATGGAGGTTAGTTCCAAATCCTAGGAAAGCTGATCCAATCGGAACGAAGTGGATATTCAAAAACAAAAAGGATGAGAATGGAGTGGTAGTAAGGAATAAAGCTCGACTTGTTGCAAAGGGTTATTGCCAACAACCTGGTGTTGATTTCGACGAACTTTTGCTCCAGTAGCAAGAATGGAGGCCATTCGAATTTTCTTAGCTTATGCCGCATTCCGAAACTTCACTGTGTTTCAAATGGATGTGAAAACTGCTTTTCTGAATGGTGATCTCAAAGAAGAAGTTTACGTTGATCAACCTGAAGGTTTTGTTGATCCTCAAAGACCAAACCATGTCTACAGGTTAGACAAGGCTCTCTATGGTCTTAAGCAAGCACCCGAGCATGGTATGATTCCTTAACTACTTTCTTACTTAAAGGTGGATTTACCAAAGGCATAATTGACCCTACCCTGTTCATTCGCAAACAAGGTAAGCATGTTCTACTAGTTCAAATATATGTTGATGACATTATATTTGGGTCGACCAGTCAAACATTTTGCCGAAACTTTTCATCTCTAATGGTCAATCATTTTGAAATGAGCATGATTGGGGAAATGAATTACTTTTTGGGTCTTCAAATCAAACAATTACCAACTGGTATTTTTATATCACAAGGTAAATACATAAATGACATGTTGAAAAAGTTTGATATGACTTCATGTTCTTCAATTTCTACCCCAATGGCTGCTCGAACAACCATTAATACTGATACAAATGGGAAACCATTTGACCAAAAGAGATATAGAAGTATGATTGGTTCATTGTTGTACCTAACAGCATCTCGCCCAGATATAATGTTTGCAACATGTATGTGTGCTAGATATCAAGCTGCTCCAACTGATTTACATTATCAAGCTGTGAAACGAATCTTTCGTTATCTGAAGGGTACACCCGATTTAGGTCTCTGGTATCCAAGGGATACTGGATTCAATCTAACTGCCTATTCAGATGCAGATCATGCAGGTTGTAAACTAGATCGCAAGAGCACTTCCGGTACTTTACAATTTTTAGGAGATAAAATTGTGAGTTGGTCTTCCAAGAAACAGAACTGTGTTTCACTATCAACGGCTGAAGCAGAATATGTGGCTGCAGCTAGTTGTTGTGCTCAAGTCTTATGGATGAAGACACAACTGACTGATTATGGTCTGACGTATGATCATATTCCTATCTATTGTGATTCTCAGAGTGCCATTGCCATTGCAGTCAACTCAGTAAACCACTCTCGATCAAAGCATATTGATGTTAGATATCATTTTCTCAAAGATCATATTGAGAAAGGTGACATCGAACTCTACTTTGTGGGAACTGAATTTCAACTTGCAGATTTGTTCACAAAACCGTTGGACGAAAAGAGGTTTAATTTTCTGATCTCCAAGCTTGGTATGTTAAATCTTAAACCTTAATCTTTTCATTTGAAAGAATTCTTGAAACATTCCAGAAAACAAAATACAAAATTGAAAAATTTCAAAAATAAACAAAAAGATTTTTTAGTGGCTTGCATATACTATGTATGCAACCCGTTCTTCAATGTTTTATTTAATTAGAGTGTAGTGGCTTGCATATACTATGTATGCAACCCGTTCTTCAATGTTTTATTTAATTAGAGTGTAATGGCTTGCATATACTATGTATGCAACCCGTTCTTAAATGATATATTTATTTTTAAAACGCATTGTTATTATACATATAAATTGATATAAGAAAACAAGGAATCGAACGCCTTTGTGTACTTCCAAGTATTCTTATATGAATATGTATGTGTAATAGCAATCAAATTTTTTCCCCAAACAAACTTTTCAAACTCTCAACTAGTGATATGGGAAACGAAGGATCGAACGCCTTTGTGTACTCCCTTGTTCTCTCATATTGTACTAATTGATTGGATTTTCACTTTACTTAAATGTTTCTAATTGCCTCCAACATGTTGTTGTAAGATGCGACGGATTGAACGCCTTTGTGTACTCCCTAGCTATCTTACTACCAACATTGTTGTTGAAGCAAAACTTTGTGTTTCTTTTGATTTCGCAAAAACAATTTTTGCTCCACCTTTCTATGAAAACCATTTTTGATATATTCTTGCATAGATTAAGGAGGAGTTTGTGATTTCAAAAATTCTCAAACTTCAAATGTGTATCAAACCTTTTCATTCACACATTTGATGTTTTTCCAATGATTTTGAATCAAATGGAGTTCGGTGATTAGTTTGCACAATGAGCGATAGGTATTTCTCAAAATTTACTCCATGAATTTCATCATCGCCGATGAGTTCTAACCCCGGAGTATTCACTTCTTTCATTAGATAGTGAGGGTATTTTGAGTGATGTTGATTTCGTGCAACTAGAATGGAGGGAGTAAAGTCGAAAAGTGAGAGGTTAAGGTGATTTGTTGTGAGAAAAGGGATAAAAGAAATGATTCCCTTCCCAAAATTCTCAAAAGCCGGGTAAAACATGTTTCTATCAGATGTCATTTGTTGATATCTTGATATTGAAGAAGTCTTCATGGACCCAGTGAAGCAATGCACATCATTCCTAACCACTCAAGTGTTTCTTAACAAATACTTGTTTTATTCTCACGGAGATTTTCACATTTCTATTGACTCTTCTTTTGGAAGATGTTGATATTGAAAAAGGGCGACATTCTGCTCCAGTCCCCGACTTCATTTGATCACGATGTGTCTAGAGCTAATTTGATTGATCATTGATTTGATTATCATTCATTCTTTTAGAACACACTAGCGTCATATCTTTGTGATATAATTGCTTATCTTTGTGATATAGCCGGAACATTCGTAGTGATATCTTAATTGATATTCCACGATGATCGAATGGAAATCCTACCAATGCTAACATCTTTTCCAACGTTGAACGTAGGTCTCATAATTACATTTATGTGATTATTGAGCTAACGAGAAGTCTAAGTGACCTCGGTTATCCCTAAAAGTCTTTAAGGATAAAATTGTGGTTATCAAATGCTTCGGTAGTGTTAACCATGATTTATATTCTTTGAAGCAATCTTGTGGTTGAAAAGCCGCAGACCGAACTATGTTAGAGACTTGTTTTGTGCATATCTCAATGATACATAGGAAATCCGAAAAATGTTATACATTTCAATCGGTCATTTCATTAATCCTTTTGATTTTTGAACATGCAAACGGATCATTCTTATCCGGTTTCATTTCTCTTCACACAAACACAGAAACCACCAACACCATGATATAATGTTTGTCCTAACATCTTCAATCTTACATTTTAGTCACCCATAGGATCTCTTGGGTTGGGCTACTAGTTTGGGTTGATGTTGTGATGGTTGACATTTCTCCATGTCTTCTTATTCCTTGTGACACTTAATCAATCTCATATGTGCATAATGACATTGATTCCCAAATTTTGTCATTATGAGGGGGAGAAAATGATTGATTCATAGTTGATGATAAAAAATGGAATGAGAGTCTATGTTGAGAAATTTTTATTTGGGTGTTTCAGATGAGAAAAGACTTATCAAAGTTTGTGTATAGGGAGAGAAATTGTTCATGATGAGTCAATAGTTTCAGATTTTCACTAGAATTTAGTTGATTAAGATTTTGATTTCAAAAAGGGGGAATCTGAATTGACTTTAGAGATAAGAATGAAACCGAAGATGAAAAGATTTTCACTCAAGACACTTCAACAATTCAAAGATGCTCCAAAAGATGTATACTCATGGATTGAGGGGGAGCATGATTAATTCATAAGAATTTCATCTAAACTTCATTCAATTGCTAACTCTCCAAAGTGTTCAAGTTGATGTGACAAAGATCGAAACTTCAAAAAGGTTGAAAGATTTGTTAGAAGATTCAAGTCAAAGAAGTAAAGCTTCAAACGAGTCTTCATCAAACACACTTCATTCAAGATCTTCAAGTCATACAACAACATTTTATCAAGAATCTCCAATGCATAAATCAAGGGGGAGAGTTCATATTCATGAAACTTCATTTCAAGAAGATGAGATTCGTTCAAGAATTAAAACCAAAGAATCAAAAAGTTGAATTTCACTCAAGAATCGAAGATTGAAGAATCAAAACCAAGATTCATCTCTTCTGCATTTCAAAAGACAACTCTGATTCATGATTCATTAATCCTTGAAGATTCAAGCCAAACATGCTTTCATCATTCTCTGTTCAAAAAGAACATTGAGAATCTTCATATGATTTAACTTCAAGAAGTCCAAGATCAAGACTGAATCAAGTTCTCCAAAGACAAAAGAGAAAGCTTTGAAGACTTGTTTCAACATCCCAATTGTCTTCACCACCGGGCTCATCAATTTCATTCCTACAAGACTAGATAACACGTACTTCATTCATTACAATAAATCACTAAGGGGGAGAATGTTAGAAATCCAAAAATAGTGATAAATTGTAATTAAGATTAGAAGACATTCTTGTTGTTAAGTCATAGATAGATGATTACTAAGGTTGAGGGGCTAATTGTGATAATTAGCATAGATATATTGTTAGACTATATATAGCCCTCATACCTTAGAAATCATAACAAGAACAGAACCAACAATTCATTCCTTACACAATTAATTCCAATCTTTCAGTTTATTCGATCTTTCTCTCTCAAAACACACACACACACACCAAGAACACACACTTGCAAACCGCCATTGTTAGATCGAATTCAGAGCTAAAATCGTGTTATAACACTTGGCAAAATACTCAAACATTGCGGTCTAACCTCAAATGCTCTACCTCTCAAAACCGGTGGAACTATAGGTGAAGCATTAACGGCTATGGCGGGTCGAAAATGACTATCAACTCCTTGTGGTGGAGGTTGATAGTTCACATTTGGCACGGCCCGGTTATGTGGTTGGTAATTTGGTTGTGGTTGGTAATTTGGTTGGGCAACACGATGGTTAAAGCGAGGTGGTGGACCTTGAGGAGGAACCCTTGGTCCGTGGTTTATGTATTGAGGTTGATTATATTGGGGTTGGTTGTATTGAGGTTGAGGATATCGAAGGTTTTGTGGTTGCTCATAATCTCCCCCATGGTTCCAATCATACCCATCCGAATTATTATCAAACCTCCCGTCATCCCAATGATTCACCCTATCATGAAGCCTATCATAAAACGACCTATCCGCATCCCGTGATGCATCTCCAATATGAGTTGGTGTTCTAGGTCGGTTTTGAGTTGTGTGACCACTCCTCATTGATAGGGTTGGGTTTCGTAGTGGAGTTTGATCTCGGTTATTTGGTTCAGGGTTGGTTTGTTCTTGAACTATGGGTTGGATGGTTGGTTGTGGATTTGATTGATCACTCATGTTTGCACGGTAAAGTTTCCTATTCCTTCTAGCTGTTTTCTCAATTTCCGGATCAAACAACAAAGGTGATGTATTCTTGGAATACCTCGTATGCATACACTACCTGTAAATCTGCACAATCAACACACCGCGTGTAATACTGAACTTACAAGAATGAGAAATGAAACAAACAAGAACTAAAACAAAACAAAACTAAACTAAATATTTTTGGATTTTTCTGAAAATTTTACGAAACTAAATTAAAAACAAAATTTCAACACTTTGCACACCGATTCCCCGGCAGCGGCGCCAAAATTTGATCGATGTCGTTGAGCCGATCAAAAATAAAACTAAATACCAATATTTAGTACGGGTAAGTAGAGTATCGTATCCTCAGGGAATCATGGGAAAGTGTCAAATAAGTTACAAAATGTATTTAAACTATGCATAAACTTAGAATTGAGTTTTGGATTGATTTGATTAAACTAGAAATGATCATAAACTTAACACAAGAATTTAATAATAAACAGGTAAGACCATTCTTATGATCCCAATTATGTTTTGAAAAGTATAACCTAACTTATATCCGTTGGAAATCACATAGACATGATTCGTTATAATTTGGAATGAATGAATTTCAGGAACCGATTAATTAGGTTGTGATGATTAATGATAATGAAACCAAGTAATTGACACAACTAAATTCTCTATTCAAAAATCAGATTACAATTAATAAAAGATTATTTCAATAATTAATGATTAACAATAAATTGAAACCAAAAGATAGATGGAAATCATTCAAGGCTAAAAACATGTAATCATTCATTCAAATCCAAACAACATTAGATGCAAAACACAATTAAGAATTAAACATCTAATCCAACATAAATATAAGAAAGGTTGAATACAATTGTCTTACATAATTGTTCACATAAGAATGATCTAAAGAGGATTAGCCTTCCATGTTCATCAATGAATCTTCAATTTGGATTGTCATCTCCTTGGAATTGTGATTGAATGATGATTTGATGATGATTTTGGGGCTTGGGAATAGTGTATTGCTGCTCTAAAACTCAGAGATTAGGGCTTGTGTGTGTGTTAATTCGTCTATGATTAGTTACCCCAAGTTACAATTAAAACCCTTAAAATTCGACTTCTGATCAGTGGCTGGCGTAACCTACGCCCAATCTGGGCGTAAGGTACGCCCCTTGTAAATCTGCCCAGCGTAACCTACGCCAATCCTGGGCGTAAGGTACGCTTGTTGTATCTTTGATCTTCACCTGGCGTAAGCTACGCTTGATTCCAGCGTAAGCTACGCTTGATTCCAGCGTAAGCTACGCCTACTTCAATTTTGCCTGACGTAAGGTACGGCCAAGACTGGCGTAACCTACGCCCTTTATAACTTCAGTTTTCCAGAATTCCAGAATTTGACTTTCTTTGACTTTGAGTTTCATTCGACTTCCTTTTCGACCCAATTAGTCCAACTAAGCACTTAGAACCTGAAACACTTAAACAAACATAAAAACGCCCTAATCGTCTATTAACATGCACAAGACAATCCGATTTTATCCATTAAGATCATGTCTTTTAGGCGTTTATCAATATTCTCAACAGGCTTATCATCATCATTCAAAGGAAAACCAGAAATAACAAGTTTTGACTCAATAGGAGTCTTAGAAGGTTTACAAGCTAGCATACCATATTCAGAAAGCAGCTCAAGGTCATACTTTCTTTGTGAAAGACAAATACCTTTCTCAGTCTTCAAAACCTCAATACCCAAGAAATATTTGAGTTCCCCAAGATCCTTGATAAGAAATTTAGTTCTTAGAAAATCTTTTACTTTGTTGATTTCAGAGATATTATTCCCTGTTAAAACTATGTCATCAACATATACCAATAGAACAATGAACACATCATTCTCAGTTTTAATAAACAAAGAATAGTCACTTTTACTTTGCTTAAAACCATTTTGAATTAAAGTTGAACAAAGTTTTTCATTCCATTGTCTTGGAGCTTGTTTAAGCCCATACAATGATTTTTTCAATTTACAAACTCTATGATCATTTTCTGGAAAATATCCAGGTGGTAAAGTCATATAAACTTCTTCTTTAAGATACCATATAGAAAAGCATTATTAACATCTAATTGAAAAAGAGGCCAGTCATTAAAAAGACCAATACTAATCAAGACCC
>CM067174.1:24566489-24638683 GCA_034093135.1 Erigeron breviscapus
GCATTATTAAATGAAAGAAAAAAGAACTAAGTACTATATTTTACTTTGATGTGGAAACGTAACAAAGCCCTTATTATTATCATTATCTATTATTTTATTATTATCTTTATTTATAAATAATAATAATATAATAGCTACTGCTGCTACTGTCTTACTGTGTACAGGAACTGTGTGTGACTGTAGCTACCCGACCCCAAGGGAGGTACTTGTTACTGCTCCTCAGTATCTTTTACTCTATCAAAGCGGCGGATTTCTAAATTTTCATAGGGCCCTCCCGGAATTCCTTCAAGGGCCTGTTGAATAATTATATTTGGGTTGCTAACTCAATGGTAGAGTACTCGGCTTTTAAGTGCGGCTAGGATCTTTTACACATTTAGATGAAGCGAGGGATTCGTCCATACTATCGGTAAAGTTTGGAAGACCGCGACTGAGCTACAGGCCCCACTCCGTCTCCACTGGATCTGTTCCCGGGAGTACCCTCAAAAAAAGGAACCTTTGCTCTCCCCAGCCGTTTCGGGTTAAGAAGATGTCAAAGCGCCTTTATAAGAACGGCGCGTTCCGAGGTGTGAAGTGGGAGGGATGTCATAGGCCGATTCCATCGGTTATAATAAAAAAAAAGGTCAAAAGAGGTTTTTCAAACAAAAAAAAGGAGCAATCTCCCCATCCAGAGGTACTGACTGTTCTATCGTGCCCAGTTAACGATAGCCTCGGATAGACTAAGGATCTTAGGTGAGACATAGAGTGCAGCCGGAAGAAAACTTCCACATCTGAGATTCCATGTGTGACAAACTCAATTGAGAAATACCCCTCTTGTACTCTAACGTTCTAGGATGGTCAAACTCTCCTTTTTTTTGAAAAGATTTGGTTCGGAATTATTGGAAGAATTTTTTACGGAAGAAGAACAAGTTTTTTCCTTGACTTTTCCAAGAGTTTCTTCTATTTTGCGAAGGTTATCTAGAAGGCGGATTTGGTATTTGGATATTATTTGTATCAATGATTTGGTCAATCATGAATGATGCGTTATGAAAATTGGTTTAGCCAGGGCGTTTACAACACGACCCAAAAAGGCCTCACTCACTGGTATCTGAGCAATTCTTCCTGTTGCTTTTACAGAACTCCCTTCTTGTATCAGCAAACCATCACCCATTAATACAACGCCAACATTAGTTGATTCCAAATTAGGCAGGATTTTTTTGGACCAAGTACTTATTTGTTCAGGAGAAAATGATAAAGGATTGTGTATAGTTAACCGTCATAGTGTAGTGAGTCTATCCTTCCCCTCTTTGCCTTCTACCCCAAAAGAAAAAGGGTTAACTAATTACTAGTTACCAGAGTAAAATATTACAATTTTTTGACAAAAGGTATTGCGGAGACAGGATTTGAACCCGTGACCTCAAGGTTATGAGCCTTGCGAGCTACCAAACTGCTCTACCCCGCGCCGAAGAGAAGAACTGAAAACTAATAGACAAGCAAGGAGTGAATGCGCCCTTGGGGAAATGCACCTACACCAATGACTATTCATGATTCCATAATTGAATCAATTCCGTACTGGTTCCAAATTAGAGGAATGTTATGGTAAAACTTCGTTTAAAACGATGCGGTAGAAAGCAACGTGCGACTTGAAGGACACGATCCGGTGTGGATTCTTTTTCTTATATCCACCATTTTATATAGGAATGAAGGTGCTCTTGGCTCGACGTCATTTGTTTTATTCTACTAGAGCCCTTTTTTTTATTGGGTTACTCAATCACTTGCTGCCGTTACTCTTCAGTTTTCTGTTGAGGTCTATCCTGTAGAGGTACTCAAATTGGATCAGTGATCGATTTCTAGGTTTCGTCGTAAACCTAATTGGTTACTTCCAATTACGTAAATCAATAGTTCAAACCGCACTCAAAGGTAGGGCATTTCCCATTTTTATAGGAACTTCTGTACCAGAAACAATGGTATCTCCAATTATAGCCCCCTGGGATGTAAAATATATCTCTTCTCACCATCCCTATAGTGTATGAGACAAATGTATGCATTTCGATTCGGATCATATTCTATGGTTACGATTCTACCATATATGTCTTTTTCATTCCGTCGAAAATCTATTTTACGGTATAGACGCTTATGACCTCCCCCTCTATGCCCTGCGGTAATGATTCCTCTGGCATTACGACCTTTACCACAATGATGCTGTCCATAGATCAAATTATTTCGTGGATTGGATTTCACTTGACTGTCTACGGTTCCATTGCGTGTGCTCGGGGTAGAAGTTTTGTATAAATGTATCGCCATGCTATTAAGTATTTTGATTTAAGTTCTTTTCTTTCTAAGAGGTGGAATAGAATAAAGAAAGTACAAACATCCATATTGACTACCAGTCCCCAGAGTTTTCTTCAATTGTGAGTCCTGAATATAACACTTAGATTCATCAAAACCTACAAAGACTTTACTGTCTCTAGCAAGTTTATGCACTGACAAAAGATTGACATTATACTCTGGCACATATAACACATCATACAAAGTCAAAGAATCACTTAATTTAAGATTTCCTACTTTCTTAATATAAGCAGTAGTACCATTAGGATGATCAATTTGAAGTTTAAGATCAGATATGTCAACAATGTTTTCCATATTATCCAAACTTGTAACCATATGCTGGTTAGCCCCAGAGTCAATTATCAAACCCTTGTCAGTTTTATAAACTCTAAAAAATGTTTTTGTATTGGAACAGAAGAATGTACCTGCCATATTGGCTTGTACATTCTCAGGAGGCTTAGAATTCAAGAGATTAAGCAGTTGCTGAATTTGATCTTGAGTGAAAGGTAAAGCATTAGTACCAACAGAAGTATCATTTGAATAAACACTATTATGAGTAACAGTTTTATTCTGCAAGTTACTAGAAGCCTATTTCTTCTTAATGTAATTAGGATAACCAACAATTTTAAAACACTTATCAATAGTATGACCAGTTAAACCACACTTAGGATTAGTACAAACAAGAGTACTGTTCTTAGCATTTAATGGTTTTTTAAACACATAATTCACATTTTGAGTTTTAGCATTAAAAGTTGCAGTTTGAGGTTTAGAAGTACTAGCAGAAGAATAAGAAACATAATCTTTATGAGACTCTTCCCTAGACACAACAGAGAATGCAACTTTAACATCAGGCAAAGGATCTCTAGTAAGCAAAGAACTCCTAACAGATTGATAAGTATCATCAAGATCCATAAGAAATTGCATCAACTTAATAAGATCATTATGAGTTTTAAATGATTTTTGAGCATCACAAGTACATGCAGGCAGTTTAGTAATTGCATCAAATTGTTTCCAATAAGCATTCAGTTTATGATAATAATCAGACAAAGGAGTACCATTCTGTTTTAAACAATTAATCTGTTGATACAAGTTAAAAGTTTCAGAACCATTAATCGTATCATATGTTTCTTTAAGTTCTTTCCAAATTTCAGTAGCATTAGTAGAAAATATCTGACGTAGATACAATTCCTCTGAAATAGAACCTAAAATCCATGAAAGTACCACAGAATTACACATTGTCTAGCCAAAGTAGCATCAGAGGTAGATCTTTTACAATAACCATCAATAAATCCAATTTTATTTTTTTTTTTTTTTTTTTTTTTTTTTTTTTTTTTTTTTTTTTTTTTTTTTTTTTTTTTTTTTTTTTTTTTTTTTTTTTTTTTTTTTTTTTTTTTTTTTTTTTTTTTTTTTTTTTTTTTTTTTTTTTTTTTTTTTTTTTTTTTTTTTTTTTTTTTTTTTTTTTTTTTTTTTTTTTTTTTTTTTTTTTTTTTTTTTTTTTTTTTTTTTTTTTTTTTTTTTTTTTTTTTTTTTTTTTTTTTTTTTTTTTTTTTTTTTTTTTTTTTTTTTTTTTTTTTTTTTTTTTTTTTTTTTTTTTTTTTTTTTTTTTTTTTTTTTTTTTTTTTTTTTTTTTTTTTTTTTTTTTTTTTTTTTTTTTTTTTTTTTTTCTATATAATGTTTTTCTTTTCTTTTTTTTTTTTTTTTTTTTTTTTTTTTTTTTTTTTTTTTTTTTTTTTTTTTTTTATTTTTTTTTCCTTTATCTAGAAAGTCCAAAGCAAGTCCAATCTTAGCAATGCAAGCACATAATCATCCATTTTGTCTCTGATTAACCTGATTACCTGAAAAGTGTACTAAAATACGTCAACATAAAGTTGGTGAGTTCGTAGGGACAAGTAACAAGGAATAACCGTATCGGGATAACAACCGTTAACGATAAGCGAGGATTAGAATGTCTAATCAAGTCCAAAGAAACCCTAAAAGGTTTCACATTAGCACAAATCAATACAATCAACGTTTCAACAACAATATCATTATACATAAACCGTTACGACTCACAGGATAAACAATGCGCCATATATCGTAACCCGTTGCGACTCACATGATAAACAATGCGCCATATATCGTAACCCGTTGCGACTCACATGATAAACAATGCGCCATTATACATTAACCATTACGCCTAACATGATAAATCATTTACATGATAATCAAAGCGACATTCATCATTCACCAATACGCCTAACATGATAAACCACTTACATGGTTATCAAAGCGACATTCATCATTAATCAATACGCCTAACATGATAAACCACTTACATGGTTATCAAAGCGACAATCATCATTAACATTCACATCAACAATCAACAATTAAGCAAATTGACATCTCGGTCCATATCATAACAAGTGAATCAACCAACAAATACGATGCACATACACTTCTTATAATTCTACTTTAAAGGAATCATCGATGCTTATATATAGGGTCACCCGCAGCCTTCCCACCACATCTACTATTCATAAAAAGTATAATTATCTTCCATGTATGTACAACTATCTAAAGCACAACAAGTATTCATAACGAAGTCAAAGTTAACCGAGCAACAAGTCAATACAATAAACAAACAATCAATCAACAAGCATGTACACTTTTCAGCCCGAATCTCAATTGAGTAGGGAGGGTTTACGAAACTCACCTGGAAGTAAAGCAATTCCAAGTACTAGTACAAGTACTTTACTATGCTCAAAATGTACTCCCGGGTACCTAGAACAAGTATAAGATCAACTTATAAGCTACCACAAAGCCTAAGTGCAAAATAGGGAAATTTCAGCATGTTTCCAGCTTTGCGCCATCAACTAGACAACGACTTTGGGAAGTCAAGAAGACTAGATACAACAAAACTCAGTTATAGACATTTGTTGGGCACTCAATGGCCTTTTCAAAAATGTAAGGTTTGGCTCTTGAAGAGCTTTAATGAAAGAGTTATGATTTTTACAAAAACAAACCTGTAGCCTCGTCAGAAATCAGACCAGTTCTGAAAATCGTCGTTTTTGGCACTCTTCTGAGCAAAACCAGAAGAAACTTCGTTCTTATCAAATTTTACTGACACTTGGACCTTTCCAAAAATATAAGATTCGTCTCCTAATTCGTCCAGATGAATCTTATATGATGTTTGCAAGATGACTGAAAATTTCAGTCCTATATAGTCCTTAAATTCAACTTGAAACTTCAAGTGATGAACCCAAGACTTTATGAACTTGATTGTTTTGTGTTATGAATGTAAGAGAGAGAGAGGAAAGAGCAGAGATGGATGATAGAATGATCATCAAATGCTTGCTTATATAGTCCAAGAGTTGCAACTAAGTGCCAAGAACACACACCTTGACCATGAGGTGTTCATCATGTGTTTACAACTCATCCTTGAGTGTAATGGCTGAAACTTTGGCCTTAAAACAAACTAGAATTCAGTAGGAACATGTTCATTGCATGATTACAAGCTATAATCCAAGTCTTGGTTAGTTTGTGTGGGGTTTATGTCAAGAACACAAGCTTGACTTGACTAATTGACTTTGGTTGACTCTAAACTTTGATTCTTGATTATTATTTGTGTAATTAAGTGTAGTAACTAGTTTATATAAGTATAATTACTTTTATCTATGTGGTTATAAATCAGTTACATGTATTTATATATTTATTAGTTATCTAATTCAAGTACACAATTGCATATTTATTTTACTAGTATGTACAATATATCTAGCTAGTTAATTGGTTCCGAAATTAATAACACAAACAAAAATACTCACGAGCGTACAACTTTTATAAATTATTATAAATCCAAAATATGGATAAATCATTTCATATAATATAAAGGTTGTGTCGGTTTTTGTCCTATTAATGGAATTATCATCTAACCACCGACACTGTTCCACCGACACTGTTCCACCGACACTGTTGGAACCGTACATTATACTTAAGGTTTCGTATATACGTTTTTTCTGTTACCACAGTTACTCAATTATCATCTATCATATAATTTCCATAACATGTACTGGGCCAATTTCATAGTCTGCTAATATGGCCCTAATTCTAGAAGTTCAAATATGACATTATAATTGGCCCAATTTACAGATAAATGTACACAATTATGTCCAAATTTCCGTTTATTGAAATAGTTAATCAAATTACGTGCACAGTCAAACGGTAAAAATCATGAATGTTTCATTCTTCTCCCGTTAAAGAATTTCGTCCCGAAATTCAACAAACACTAATTACTAAACAGGTGTGGGTATTTAGACTTCATGTGGTCCTCGCGTTCCCAAGTAAACTCGGGTCCACGTCTAGCTTTCCATCTCACTTTGACAATCGTATATCGGGTATTCTTTAGTTTTCTAGTTTGTCGATCTAGAATTTCTATTGGTTCTTCCACAAACTTCAACGTTTTATCAACACGGATTTCTTCGAGGGGTACGTGAAGTGTTGGATCGGTCAAACACTTCCTAAGATTACAAACATGGAAAACATTATGAACTCCACTCAAATTTTGAGGAAGTTCTAATCGATAAGCTACCGGACCAATACGCTCCAAGATCTTGAACGGGCCAATGTACCGTGGCCCCAACTTGCCACGTTTCACAAAACGAACCACACCTTTCCACGGGGATACTTTCAATAAAACATAATCACCAATTTCAAATTCGAGGGGTCGTCGTCTAACATTAGCATATTTCAATTGTCGTTCTCGGGCCACTCTTAACTTTTCTTTGATTTGTGAGATCACTTTCGTCGTTTCAATAACAATTTCGGGCCCAACGAGTTGGCTTTCACCAACTTCTGCCCAAGCTAGCGGTGACCTACAATCTCTCCCATATAATGCTCTAAATGGGGCCATTCCAATGCTAGCATGATAGCTATTATTGTGGAGAATTCAACCAAAGGAAGATGCACATCCCAATTACCACCAAAATCAATAGCACAAGCTCTTAACATGTCTTCCAATGTTTGGATCGTTCTTTCACTTTGACCATCAGTTTGTGGGTGAAACGCCGTACTCATGCCGAGACGAGTACCCATAGATTTCTGGAACGCCTTCCAAAATTTTGAAGTAAATCGGGCATCCCGATCGGATATCACGGAAATCGGCACTCCATGCTTGGATATCACCTTTTTGATGTACAAACGTGCCATGGTGTCAAATTTATCGTCCTCCCGGATGGCTAAGAAGTGAGCCGACTTAGTCAACCGGTCAATTATCACCCAAATAGTGTCCCGACCACTACTCGTCCTAGGTAACTTCGTGATGAAGTCCATAGCAATTTCTTCCCATTTCCGCACCGGTGTTACTGGTTGGACTAGTAAACCCGGTGGTTTCTTGTGGTCGGCTTTCACTTGCAAACAAGTGAGGCATTCACTAACATATTTGCAATGTCATTCTTCATTCCCGGCCACCAATACAAATCTCTCAATCCAAAGTACATTTTATCAGAACCCGGGTGAACCGAGTAAGCTGACTTATGAGCTTCATCCATCAATTTCAACCGCCATCCTCCAAGAACGGGAATCCACAATCGATCAACGAAATACAAGCCATTGTCATTCTTTCTATCAAATTGTTCTTCTAGACCGTTTAAGGTTTCATTGATGAAGTTTCCGGTCTAGTTGCCAATTCTTGTGCTTCAATAATGGAGTCACGAACACTCCTTAACACGGTAAAGCTCATGGCTTTAACTCTTCTTGGTTTTATACGTTCTTTTCGACTTAAGGCATCGGCTACCACATTTGCTTTACCCGTGTGATACCGGATAACACAATCATAATCACTTAACAGTTCAAGCCATCTTCTTTGCCTCATGTTCAGATCGCTTTGATTGAAGATATGTTGAAGGCTTTTGTGATCGGTATAGATCACGCTCTTGGTGCCATACAAGTAATGCCTCCAACATTTCAAAGCAAATACCACTGCTCCCAATTCTAAGTCATGAGTCGGATAATTCTTCTCATGCACCTTCAATTGTCTGGACGCATATGCTATCACCTTATCCCGTTGCATTAAGACACAACCCAATCCTTGCCCGGACGCATCACAATATACAACAAAATCATCGGCTCCATTGGGCAAGCTCAAGATGGGTGCATCACACAATTTGTCTTTCAACAATTGGAATGCTTGTTCTTGCTTTTCACCCCAATCAAACCTTCTTTCCCGTTGAGTCAACAGAGTCAAAGGTTGGGCGATTTTTGAAAAGCCTTCAATAAATCGTCTATAGTAACCCGCCAAACCAAGAAATTGGCGAATTTCGGTCGGTGTTTCGGGTCGTCTCCAATTCTTCACTGCTTCAACTTTACTTGGGTCCACATGAATTCCTTCTTTGCTCACTACGTGACCAAGAAAGTGGACCTCTTCAAGCCAAAATTCACATTTGGAGAACTTGGCATAAAGCTTTTCTTTCCGGAGTAACTCTAAGACTTGTTTCAATTGTTCCAAATGATCTTCTTTTGTCTTAGAATAGATAAGAATGTCATCGATGAAAACAATGACAAATTGGTCCAAGTAGGGTTGACACACTCGGTTCATCAAATCCATGAACACAGCTGGTGCATTAGTCAATCCAAAAGGCATCACCGTAAATTCAAAATGTCCATATCTCGTTCGAAAGGCAGTTTTTGGAATGTCGTCTTCATGAACCCTCAATTGATGATAACCCGACCTCAAATCAGTTTTGGAAAAGAAACGAGCACCTTGGAGTTGGTCGAATAAATCGTCAATCCTAGGAAGAGGATAACGATTCTTTACCGTTAGTTTGTTCAATTCTCTATAATCGATACACATTCAGAATGTGCCATCTTTCTTTTTAACGAACAAAACCGGTGCGCCCCAAGGCGATTGACTAGGGCGAATGAAACCCTTGTCTTGAAGCTCTTTGAGTTGGGCGGCTAACTCTTGTAATTCGGTCATGGCTAAGCGATAAGGTGCTTTGGCCACGGGAGAAGCGTTAGGAATAAGTTCAATACGGAAGTCAAGTTCACGAGATGGAGGTAAACCCGGGAGGTCATCTGGGAATACGTCCGCAAAATCTTTAACTACGGGCACGGTCTTCAATTCGACCTTAGTAACGTTTACATTATATACTTTCCCTTCCCATGGCTCGATTGCCTCACCTTGAACCACTAATTCTTCTCCATTTTCTAAAGGTATTCTCACCACCCTACTACCACAATCTATTACCGCGTTCATAGCCGACAACCAGTCCATACCCACGATTACGTCAAAACTACCGATATCAAAAGGCATTAAGTCTATGTAAAACGGGTAGTCACATAATTCTAACACACAATCACGAACAACTTGACTAATTCTAGACAATCCACCATTTACCATTTCAAGTTCAAAGTAATAAGACAATGGGCTAAGACTTGCATCGATCAACGGAATGAAATCATTGGAAATGAGGCTATAATCGGCCCCGGAATCAAATAACACGGTAGCATATTGGTGATTGAGAAGAAAAGTACCTGCTACCACGTTTGGATCAACACGAGCCTCGACTGCATTCACGGCAAAAGCTCTTCCACGGGGAACGAGTTGTTGTTGAGGAGCTTGCTGTTGTTGACCTTGATTTCCTCGGTTTTGATTTGGACCGGCAATTTGCAATTGATTCGGATGCACGGTCACTTGAACTTGTTGGCCGATGAGATTTGGGCATCGGTTACGATAGTGGTCTTGGCTACCACATTCATAACAACTGCCCCGGGCCATTTGGGGGTATCTAGCATTTAGTGGAGCAACATTTAATGGAGCAGTTCGACGGGTAGGACAAAATCTTGAGGTGTGACCCTGATTGTTACAAATAAAGCAAGCATCACATCTCACATTAGTTCGATGATGACGGTTACACCTAGGGCATAAAGGACTTGTCCCAGTATAACCACCCTTTTGCGGCTCAACTCTCGGTTCAACCACCGCATATACCTTTCCACCACGACCATGGCGCTTATTATTGCGCCTATCATCTTTCTTGGTGCCACTCGACTCTGGCGTATCTTTTCTCTTGTTATCACTTTTGGCTATTTCACCACCCTTCACAAGCTCCATGGTGACACTAGCAGTTCGGTTAATGGCTTCATTGATTGTCAATGGCATGGTGGGATGAGAAACAAGTACCCTCACTTTGTGGGGTAAGCCAACCACATACTTTTCTACCTTCTGGGCCTCAGGTCTCACAAGATGAGGAATGAGTCTAGAAAGTTGTCCGAAGCGGCGAGTGTACCCCACATGATCGGCTCCCTTCATGGTGAGCTTAGTAAATTCTTCTTCCAAATTTCTCATTTCATATGGTGGGCAATACTTGGAGATGATCATTTCTTTGAAATTTTCATTTTCATTTTCATTTTCATTTTCATTTTCATTTTCATTTTCATTTTCATTTTCATTTTCATTTTCATTTTCATTTTCATTTTCATTTTCATTTTCATTTTCATTTTCATTTTCATTTTCATTTTCATTTTCATTTTCATTTTCATTTTCATTTTCATTTTCATTTTCATTTTCATTTTCATTTTCATTTTCATTTTCATTTTCATTTTCATTTTCATTTTCATTTTCATTTTCATTTTCATTTTCATTTTCATTTTCATTTTCATTTTCATTTTCATTTTCATTTTCATTTTCATTTTCATTTTCATTTTCATTTTCATTTTCATTTTCATTTTCATTTTCATTTTCATTTTCATTTTCATTTTCATTTTCATTTTCATCACCATTCATTTCATTTTCATTTTCATTTTCATTTTCATTTTCATTTTCATTTTCATTTTCATTTTCATTTTCATTTTCATTTTCTGCTTCAATTTCCGGTTCTTCTTGTTATCACTTTTGGCTATTTCACCACCCTTCACAAGCTCCATGGTGACACTAGCAGTTCGGTTAATGGCTTCATTGATTGTCAATGGCATGGTGGGATGAGAAACAAGTACCCTCACTTTGTGGGGTAAGCCAACCACATACTTTTCTACCTTCTGGGCCTCAGGTCTCACAAGATGAGGAATGAGTCTAGAAAGTTGTCCGAAGCGGCGAGTGTACCCCACATGATCGGCTCCTCTTGCTCATTTTGACGCCTATAGTTAGTGTTAGCTCTTCTTGGTCTAACCATCTTTCCTGAACACACGTATTAGATTAACAAGTTAAGTCTCACAATTCACACCCGAATATCAAAATTTACCTTCAAGTAATACACAATTTCCACATCAAGTCCTTCTAAATCATTGCATGAATATAGTTATCTCCACGGGGAATAATCTAAGGCTTCACCAATCGTACAATTTACAATTAACATTACAATCACGAACCATTCGACACAATATAAATGGGTCAAGTCATAACAAGGTGGGTAAAGTATAGTCCGGATCTTAACTTCAACATTCGACACATTAAAAGTGTTTGTATACAGGGTGTACCATCGGCTAACCCTCCACACCGTTAATATATTGAATGGATGTCAAGACTCGGTTCCGATATGTTCTCTAAGTGTTAGCCGGGTATGTATACAGGGTGTACCAGCGGCTAACCCTCCACCTAACCAACACTCATTAAGCATACCGGGTTAACTACTATACTTTATCCACGAGGCGCAATCCACGAGATCATTTTGCTGGGGGGACAAATAATAAATACTTCCAAGATTCACATATCAACGTTTATCACAATAATTCCACAATTCACGGTGTATCCCGACACTATCATATACGTCCATCAAGTTGTGGCAATGACTTAACTTTAAATGGGTAATGCATTTGATGTGAATTAAAAGTTTATGTATGAAGACTCATGCAAATCTTCATAACATAATGTTTAATAAAATTTATTTTTATAGTCTTAGTAACACAAGAGAGCTCGGTAGCTCCATTTGAACGCACAAAGAAGCGCAAGGGCAAAGGTTTGCGAAGGACGCAATTAAAAACCCGCCCTTTTTGGAGGCTAGCGCACTCCGACTTATACCTCTCTTAGAGTTTGTTCAAATGGGTGAGCCGGTGTATCTCAAGGTTGTAAGACTTCAATTTTTATTAAAGAAATCTCCATTTCGATAGTTCTTAGTCAACTTTATTCTTTTCTATGAGTAACCTACGAACTCAGTTTAAACCATTTTTATGTATCATACAGTTCACGTTGCACACAAAATTTCCTACCATGCATGCTAATATGAAATGTGGGTGCAATGGCTATAGACTAGGTCAATCCACCTAGCTCTCTACAACCACGGCAATGATACCATTCTGTAACACCCCAACATGGCGGAATCATGGGGTATCACTTAGAAAAGCATAGCACGACATGGAAATTATGTAGAGTCAAACTATATGCATTCATAGGATTGAAACAATCCACAAACTCACTCAAATGTATACAATAATCAACATCTATCAAAGATACACACTCAATCAATATTAAATGGAAATGTTTAAATGATAGTAGTTGATCCTAAGCATAACCCGTTAAAGGGAAATAAGGATCACGGATCCAGAAAGTCCAAAGCAAGTCCAATCTTAGCAATGCAAGCACATAATCATCCATTTTGTCTCTGATTAACCTGATTACCTGAAAAGTGTACTAAAATACGTCAACATAAAGTTGGTGAGTTCGTAGGGACAAGTAACAAGGAATAACCGTATCGGGATAACAATCGTTAACGATAAGCGAGGATTAGAATATCTAATCAATGCGCCAGTAAACCGTTACGACTTACATGATAAACAATGCGCCATATATCGTAACCCGTTGCGACTCACATGATAAACAATGCGCCATTATACATTAACCATTACGCCTAACATGATAAACCACTTACATGGTTATCAAAGCGACATTCATCATTAATCAATACGCCTAACATGATAAACCACTTACATGGTTATCAAAGCGACATTCATCATTAATCAATACGCCTAACATGATAAACCACTTACATGGTTATCAAAGCGACAATCATCATTAACATTCACATCAATAATCAACAATTAAGCAAATTGACATCTCGGTCCATATCATAACAAGTGAATCAACCAACAAATACGATGCACATACACTTCTTATAATTCTACTTTAAAGGAATCATCGATGCTTATATATAGGGTCACCCGCAGCCTTCCCACCACATCTACTATTCATAAAAAGAATAATTATCTTCCATGTATGTACAACTATCTAAAGCACAACAAGTATTCATAACGAAGTCAAAGTTAACCGAGCAACAAGTCAATACAATAAACAAACAATCAATCAACAAGCATGTACACTTTTCAGCCCGAATCTCAATGGAGTAGGGAGGGTTTACGAAACTCACCTTGAAGTAAAGCAATTCCAAGTACTAGTACAAGTACTTTACTATGCTCAAAATGTACTCCCGGGTACCTAGAACAAGTATAAGATCAACTTATAAGCTACCACAAAGCCTATGTGCAAAATAGGGAAATTTCAGCATGTTCCCAGCTTTGCGCCATCTACTAGACAACGACTTTGGGAAGTCAAGAAGACTAGATACAACAAAACTCAGTTATAGACATTTGTTGGGCACTCAATGGCCTTTTCAAAAATGTAAGGTTTGGCTCTTGAAGAGCTTTAATGAAAGAGTTATGATTTTTACAAAAACAAACCTGTAGCCTCGTCAGAAATCAGACCAGTTCTGAAAATCATCGTTTTTGCCACTCTTCTGAGCAAAACCAGAAGAAACTTCGTTCTTATCAAATTTTACTGACACTTGGACCTTTCCAAAAATATAAGATTCGTCTCCTAATTCGTCCAGATGAATCTTATATGATGTTTGCAAGATGACTGAAAATTTCAGTCCTATAGAGTCCTTAAATTCAACTTGAAACTTCAAGTGATGAACCCAAGACTTTATGAACTTGATTGTTTTGTGTTATGAATGTGTGAGAGAGAGAGGAAAGAGCAGAGATGGATGATAGAATGATCATCAAATGCTTGCTTATATAGTCCAAGAGTTGCAACTAAGTGCCAAGAACACACACCTTGACCATGAGGTGTTCATCATGTGTTTACAACTCATCCTTGAGTGTAATGGCTGAAACTTTGGCCTTAAAACAAACTAGAATTCAGTAGGAACATGTTCATTGCATGATTACAAGCTATAATCCAAGTCTTGGTTAGTTTGTGTGGGGTTTATGTCAAGAACACAAGCTTGACTTGACTAATTGACTTTGGTTGACTCTAAACTTTGATTCTTGATTATTATTTGTGTAATTAAGTGTAGTAACTAGTTTATATAAGTATAATTACTTTTATCTATGTGGTTTTAAATCAGTTACATGTATTTATATATTTATTAGTTATCTAATTCAAGTACACAATTGCATATTTATTTTACTAGTATGTACAATATATCTAGCTAGTTAATTGGTTCGAAATTAATAACACAAACAAAAATACTCACGAGCGTACAACTTTTATAAATTATTATAAATCCAAAATATGGATAAATCATTTCATATAATATAAAGGTTGTGTCGGTTTTTGTCCTATTAATGGAATTATCATCTAACCACCGACACTGTTCCACCGACACTGTTGGAACCGTACATTATACTTAAGGTTTCGTATATACGTTTTTTCTGTTACCACAGTTACTCAATTATCATCTATCATATAATTTTCATAACATGTACTGGGCCAATTTCATAGTCTGCTAATATGGCCCTAATTCTAGAAGTTCAAATATGACATTATAATTGGCCCAATTTACAGATAAATGTACACAATTATGTCCAAATTTCCGTTTATTGAAATAGTTAATCAAATTACGTGCACAGTCAAACGGTAAACATCATGAATGTTACAAATACTAGAATCAGTAGGATGCAAAAATAACTCATCACCAAAAACAATAGTAGCAGGAGTACTACCACTCCCTAAATCACCACCTCCAGTCATTGTTAATCACCTAAGAACTTAATTAAGCAGCAAGAACACTTAATAACAAAGTCAATCCAGGATTCCTGAACACTCAAGTGCCAGGTCAAGGACCAATGAAATTAAGATAAAAATATGCTACCAGTAATCAAGCTCTGGCAATACAACTGATGGCATAATCAATCACATAAACAATTTTAAAGAGATGTCCTGATTTTACCAAGATCAGGTAGGATAAGATGTAACCTAATGAGCAGCGGAATTTGTAGTAGACGAATTAGGGCTCAGAAACCCTAATCAAGGAAACACAATCAACAATCTGAAGATCTGAAGCAGAATCCCCAAAAAATCCCAAAATTCGAAACCCTAATTTTTTTAATTGAACTCAAAATCGAATTAATCAAAAGTATAATCGATTTTAGATCGAAACACACTCGAGATTAACCAGATATCAGAGAACCTGGCTCTATTACCATATGAAAATAGTTATTATGAGATATAGATTTGGAATTGAATAAGGATCGAACCTCAGAATAAGAAGAACAAATATTATTATTATTATTTATTATGATTATATATATCAATCGATTATAGAAATATATCAAATATCAAGGTGATATTTGATTAGGTATTAAAAACCCTAATTGGGAAAAAACAATTACAAAGAAAAATTATATCGATTATGAAAGAATAGAATGAATGAAAGAATATACACAAGTTTGTGTATATATATTTTTATCTTCTACATAAATGCAAAACACCCCCTTGGAGATATTACCGACTTATCCTTCAGTCCTTGTCTTTAATCTTCTTCTATCTTGAGTCCTTAATACTTCACAACTTCAAGAGGAGTCCCTGCATTTATCTAATCATACAATAAGTATCCTTGAATATAAAACATACATGTTTAAACACTAAAACTGGAATATTACTTTTAATAGTCCGATCGCTTTTTTCAAGAAATCCGGTTCAACAGCCACCGGTCAGTTCCATGAAAACGAACCGGATCAAACCGTGGTAAACTGGTAGAACCGGATTAAACCGGGTCGTTTCGAACCGCTAGCAAACCGGTCAAATGGTCAAATAGGTAAGAGTTTGACTGAAAAAAGGGATTGATTGATGGTGAAAGGTCAATGACGGGGTCGCCGGAGATTGCTGGGGTCCGGCGGATGGCTTTGGTGGGTGGTCAGAGATGGCTTTGCTCGATCACCAGACTGCTTACTTGCAAAAATTAGTCATGGTTAGGCAGTCAGATGCTTCTTTGTATTGGATCTTGGCTTTCAATTATCGATGGTGTCAATTATTGATGGTGTCTAATATGATGGCTTCTTTTGGGCTTTCAATTATCGATGGTGTCTAATAAAGACTTTTAGGTTTTGTTATGAGATTTAGGGATAACTGGATAAGTCGATAACTAGTTTTTATATAGGTTATAAATGGTGGGCTTTGCTTATAGTCATAGATGGTTTGGGTTAGTAAAATTAACATATGGACTTTTTCTACTCCAATTTGCTTATACTCGTATTATTTTTCAGAAATTTTGTTTTCTTATATCAATCATTAGAAAAAAAAAATTATATTAAAAGGAAAGTGAACATCTAGTATTACTATATATTATTATTGTATATATATATAAAAATATATAGAGAGGTTTTAGGTAAAATAAAATAAGTATTAAAGTAAACAAATAAAACAATACGTTTCTCTTCATTGAAAATCACCGTGCATCATGAAAATCATCGTGCATCAATTGCTTTGTGAATCTTCGTGCATCAATTTAACCATGATCCAAGGGTCAAGATCTTGTCCTATTTGTTTTACTTTAATAATTGTTTTACAATACCTAACTCCTATATATATATGTGTGTGTGTGTGTATGTATATAACCGGTCCGACCACGGTTCAAACGGTGTGACCGATCCAACCAGTAAAATATTATAAGACCGGTTCAATGTCCGGTCCGATTTTCAAAACATTGCTAATAAGTTCCATTGCCCTTTTCTTAAGAGATAAATGTGATATGTTCTCATTTAAAGTACCTACTGGCTACTGGCACTATTTAGCCCTACTTAATTATTTTATGATTAAGGGTCTATAAACAAATTAAAATGAAAAATTAAGTATTTATTTTCTCATACTTTTTAGGGGTTTTCATTTTAAGCAATTTCAATACGTATGCTATATAATTTTTTTTTTCTTTATGGGAATAGAAAAAACAATTTCGTCATATTCCTTTCAAGTTCTTTAATTCCTTGCTATTCATGGGTGGTTTAGACATTATTTCTCGTACAAATTTGTAGGTAGAGTTTTTGTGTTTTATAGTGGGCCTAGACTCCCTGTTGGGCTGAGAGTTAGCAATTTGTGTGTGGACATCATTCATTCCTGGCCATGGGTTTGCCAGCCCAACTATGGACATTACTTTCTTTTGGGCTGCTGCCCCTATAGTTTAAACGATAAATTTATATTAGGAACTCAAAAATTACAAAAACTTTTGGGAACCTTTTTAAGTTAAAATTATTTGCTACATAATTGATTACACATGTTCATATTACTATCTATGTATATTTGATCACCAATTATCTCATTAAATATTTATTTACAAAATACTTGCATACATATACTTATATCACTGTTCATGCACATATGTTCATAGTTACCATGTCTCCACATAGTTACGTAACTGATGAAGATTCATGTCTTCGCATAATTGTAAAATCCAAAATTTCATCTAAATAACTCAAAAAAACAATCACTATGTAAATAATTGTTAATGATAGAGATTGAGTTAAAAAGTTCCTAATGGTTATTGCAACTTGTGGGGTTTATAACCTAACTTTTCACTATACATATACATATCTCTATAAAACAAAAAAGCGACATATTTGTTGTAGTGTATATAGGCCGTATAGAAATTTGAAAACTAATAATGTTCTTATATAGGCCGTATAGAATTTTGAAAACTATAAAATGTTCGTGATTTAACTTTTAATTGTAAAATTCGGTTGTCATTTTAAATTAGTATACATGGCGTACACAATACATACTTAAGCATATATAACGTGTTAGAATTAAAGCAATAGGAAACACCGTGCTCACACGATGAATATATTACTACCCATTTAATTAATTGTGTGTAGGCACAATCCTATATGATTAAATTTCAAAAATTACTCTTATTTATTCTATCACAAGTCTAGCTATATCTCTCGATCCATAAGGACTAAAAGTCTAAAAATGTTGTTATAAATTGCAACTGGAAAATGGTCCATAACCAGTAATAACTGAAGGAAATTGATCATACATAACTAGCAAATTGGAAAATAGTACTAAAAGATTTTAGTAAAAAAAATGAATGTTGGAAAATTTAGTCAAAATATGTATTTTTCTCTAACTTGGGACACAATTAAACATATAATTTTGTGACATATATTGATACGAACCTTTTTCTCAAGAAAAACTTTTTATATATGTCACAATCTTTTGGATCGGTGTAATCTCCATATGTATATTAAGTCTCCAAATTATTTTATTAGTATTTTAAATGAATTAACTCAGACTTTTGTCAAACTTAATAATAATTGATCCAGTCAAGTGATGAGTACTGTACCTTTTCAATAATTAAAGATTTTTAATTTCCATGTGAGGTCACAATATTTTAGTGTGGTGCACGAATTCGGACAGAAACGCTACTAATTAAAAATAGTACAAAAACGAAATTTTGTCCCATTGTATTTAAAGATATCTATAGTGTGGAAAATTTGTATAATTATTAACAAAAATATATGAATGTAACATCTCATTTTATCATGAAAATATAAATTAACTAAATGCCTCTAATTACATATATTCTACATATTTACCCAATGTATTTGTCCTTTAACATAACTTAATATTTATAAGTTCTAGCTATTAATAATTAGTTAAAAGCTAACATCTTTAATTTGTTACAACTAAGAAGTTAATTTTGCCAAACATGATCTAATCTATATGTGAGCTAGCCGGCACTTTAGCAACAAGGATTATGTGAGCGGCAAGCATTTAAAGTTTTGAACTAGTATATATTTTTAATACTTTAATGATGAAATAATTCCTTTTTAATGGATATAAAATCAGCTAAATTTGCCGTTCTCATTCGGACTGAACATTTCAAACCCAATTGTCTTGATGAAATAAGAAGAGAAAGGGTATGTATGCAATACTATATGATAATTCATTTAATAGTTGTTTACTTTATTAATTCCATTATTTAATCAATTTCGATATTAGGTAATAAAATTTATGAAATTTATATTACCGTTATACACGTAAGAGCTTAATAACGTTTCCTTTTTGAAAAAAAAATACGAACATGACAAATAAGCACGATTTCAGAATTATTTCCATATCTTTTTTCAATTTGAGTATTATTTAAACAAAGATATCACTTTGTCTCTTGTTTATGTTCGCCACTATAGAGTCTTTACTTGATTTCAAATTCAAGTTTTCTCAAACACCCATTTGGAGAAACGTTCAAAATTTTCGAATTTAATTAACACAATTCACCTAGACCTAGTCAGCCAATTTCATCTTTCTCGAAATATTATTTTTCTATATATCTATCTATAGACTATATATATATATAAACAACCCATGTTTGATTTTATTTCTTTTTCCTTGAAGGAACCCAAACAAACTTTTAAGTTTCTTGATTTTTGATCAAGATTCATTACAAGTTCAAGGTTTCTTCCACATTGTAACAAGAAAAAAAAACATACACAAAAATTCTACAACACACATCAATCCAATTTAAATATAGAAAAAAAAATGTACAAAACTCATGGAAATACAAATTTAGCCTTTGAAATCCAACCAGACATACAGATTTTGAGACCAAGTATTCATGCAAGAAGGGCAAATATTATTGTAAAGTTTCAAGATGTTTATGGTTTTATGGTACAAGGCAATGTTGATGATGTGAATATACTAAATGATGTGAGGGAAAAAATGAGAGAACAAGGTAAGGTATGGTGGGCAATGGAAGATAGCAAAGGGGCTAATTGGTATTTACAAACTTATAATATATATTCTTCTGATCATGCCTTGAAATCATCTCTAAGATTTTCATTTTTGGTTAATGGTATAACCTTGAAAAAGCTTATTAGGAAAGGTATTCCTACAACTTTGAGGCCGAAAGTATGGTTTTCGTTATCCGGGGCTGCTAAGAAGAAATCTACGGTCCCTGATAGCTATTATGATGATCTAATATCTGCCGTTCAAGATAAAGTCACCCCTGCCACAAAACAGATTGATCATGTGAGTTCTCTATTTGGGTCATATGTTTTGTTTACATCTAACTTTTGGTATAGTGCTTAGATCTGCAATACCGTAGCGAGTTTCTGATTGAACGTTTTAATTTATGGGTGTCGTTTTTTGTCTTGTGTGTGCGTATAAATGGAGATGTAGGACATAGGAAAATGGCGTATTAATGTGGTTTTGTTGTCTGTGTGTTTGTGTGCATGCAGGACCTGCCACGAACGTTCCCTGGTCATCCATGGTTAGACACACCTGAGGGCCATGCTGCGGTGAGACGTGTTCTTGTGGGGTACTCTTTCCGTGATTCTGACGTGGGTTATTGTCAGGTTGGATTCTTAAAAATTGGTTTGTTGTGAATTGTGAGGACAAGTGGACAAAATATAATTGTGATATTATGTATATTGTTGATGCAGGGTTTGAATTATGTGGCAGCATTGTTGCTACTTGTGATGAAAACCGAAGAAGAAGCTTTCTGGATGCTGGCAGTTCTCCTTGAAAATGTATTGGTCAATGATTGTTACACAGATAATTTATCAGGCTGCCATGTCGAACAACGGGTGTTCAAAGATTTGTTGACCAAAAAATGTCCAAGGTATTTGTCGTCTTCTTGTGGTCAAATTCCCAACACGATGTTTTTACAGTTTATGGTTTTTTACAATTTATGGTTGAATTTTTTTTTTTGCAGGTTATCTGCCCATTTAGAAGCTCTGGGGTTCGATGTATCCCTTGTAGCGACTGAGTGGTTTCTTTGCCTGTTCTCGAAGAGCCTACCTTCAGAGGTAGACATTTATCCTCGTAATCATAACCTATATCGGAGTTCTCTTTTTTGTAATTGTTTTGGATGTGTAAAACTTTATGTAGACAACTATGAGAGTGTGGGACGTTCTCTTTTATGAAGGGGCAAAAGTCTTATTTAACGTAGCTCTGGCTATTTTCAAGGTGATGATCCAGTGATCCTTATGGTTGTTTAGAGGGATATTTACATATTGTTAAAGGTCTATAATAGGGTTATGATGTGTAGATGAAGGAAGAAGAGTTGCTGCTGACACATCACGTCGGGGATGCAATCAAGATAATACAGAATACCACTCATCATCTATTTGATCCCGATGACTTGTTGACAGTAAGTCTGCCACTAATCCACTACACACACGCATTTGTTTGTTTATCCTTGTTAACTTTCATTTATGACTGCAGGTAGCATTCGATAAGATTAGCTTTATGACAACTAATATATCGAAACAAAGGAAAAAGCAAGAAACGGTGGTGATGGCGGAACTTGATCAAAGGTTGAGGCGGCTAAATACAAGTAAATTAAGCGTCGCCAGCTGATGAATGTGCGTTGCGAGTTGCAAACACTAGTATATGCAAAAATGTTGTCTTTAATACTTTGCTGAGGGCTAGCAAGGGCCCCGTGAGTCGTTTGTGTTCCTGGGAGAGAATTAAGTGCTGCACTGTAAAATCAAAATGTGTTTTCCAGAAGTTGCAGGTTTGTAATGCAACCAAGTTTTTACGTTTCAAATTCAAAGTGGAGTGTAAAATATACATATTAATTCATGCGGTAGCCTATCTCAAGTAGACATTACTTCTGGATGCAATGTTCACATGTTCATTCGTTTCGTAGTTTGGTTCTTTATTATAAAACTAGTCTAATAGTACCTATGATCAGATGGGCTTGTACCTGGTGGCCAAATATCTGGCTCACTCGTATAATCATGGTCCGGTATTCCAAAACCTGATAGCCAAGAGTGGCCATAGTCAGCATAGGGAAGATGCATGGAGGTCATTCCGAGATCACCTTGACCATATATGTCGGTAGCTCCAGGATATATGTTAGCACCCTCATAATAGCTTGGAAGAGAGGCCTGAGTCTGACCAGAAAGAGTGTACCTATATTCCATGGCTGGTCCACATGAAACACTGCTATGTTCATACGGTGGCGGTGGTGGTGATAGTGGTAGCGGACCATAATTTAGATATTGTTCAGAATGAGTCGGCTGGACAAAAAAAGGAGGGTTGGGGATAATTGGTTTTGCTCTGGAGTTTGTTGAGGAAATTACTGGACTCGACAGATCCATGTCTACCATGCCAGTGGAAGTGTCTGGGGTCACATTTGTGTCCTGAGGGTTAATGGTGGAGGGATCGACTGCTTTAGGTTCACTATCATCAGGTTCTTCTGGAACATCATCCAAGATGGTGGACATATCCTGACCAGACATTATACTGGAGAAATCACCGAAACAGTCATGGTCTTCTTCTATGAGATAATTGGAAACCACCTTTCAGATACTTCATGTAGCTTTTGCTCTACATGGCTATGCTTTTCAGCAACTGCTCTGTGCTTGGTAGTCCAGTCAGGATGACTCCAGAGTGACAGTGGTGGCGGGTTGACATTCCAATCATCCAATGGCTGATCGTTACTATCAACTGATCCAGGTAGATAAAATGACTGCAAGAAGCCAAAGTATGGGAAATGGGTAATTAGGTCTTAGACGCCGCAAACTGGGGGTGGGAAATGGGTATGTTGGCCAGGACAGCCCGCATACATTTTCTTGTAATCCTTTTCTAGAAATTATATGTATAACTCATGTGCCAAGTATTATTATAAAAACTTTATTATTAATATCTAGCTTTTCATAATAATGGGATTTAGGAGTTTGTTATACATATAATTCAGAAGCTCTCGACCCACTTGACCCTATGTTATGAACATAACCCAAAGTCATCAATCTAACCAGAGTACTAATAATACCTTGCCGGAGAGCATGTTCTCTTCCTCCCAGATTAAATCATACGGATACCTTTTCTTGTCAAGCCTGTTATAGCAACTCAAAAAAAGAGTGAATTTGAAATCAAATAGCTATCAAATAATGCAAATGCAACACGCTCATGTTATACCTTTTAGTTTCTTTAGGCACAATAAGGATAATGAGCTTGGGTTGGAACTTCAGCGCATGATTGATAAATTTGTTTGCTAGAGATGCTCGGACTCCGAAGGGAGGATTTAATCCCATGACCTTTTGAGGAAAGTAAATATTACTATAGATTTTTCTGAGAAAATGTAATAGCATGTAAGGCAGATTTCGATCCGTACCAACCGAGAGCCATCAGGTAGTGCTTCTACTGGAACGCTAAACCAATCTTGCTTTTTAAAGCCAAGTGTGTTCTATACATAAACACAAATGAATTTGAGATATCAACAGCTATGCAGGATGCAAATAGATAGCCGTATAAAAAATAGTAATCATATTTTATTATACTGTAGGTTGGTTAAGATCTTGTAAAATATTAACTGAGAAAATCTACCTTTGGTGTGATTAGATCATAGTTCATAAATCTGCACCTCTTACCCATGCTGTCGAGCTTTTCCTTCATGAAGCAACTAAAATCATTCGAGCCACAGCAGAAGTCCACTATCTAAAAATATGATGAACGTTTATAAGCATAGCAACCAGGAAAATACAAGATATAAATCTAAAAATAAATGTTGTTGCAAAGTGATTCTACAGAATCCGGAAAAAAGCATTGGGTAACAGGACTGCAACGTCTGACCATATAATGTTAAATGAATAGACTTATAAACTTTTAAAGTCACCATATGTTATAACAGACTGATAGTTTGGAAAATTTTCTTTCCCATGTCGAAGTAGAACAGTTTACATAGATATTAACTTATACTATAGTAATTAATATTATATTATATCTTAAAATACTACAGCATTTTCGAACTTTTCATTTATATGGGAGTCAAGATTTATGCACCTGTCATCATATCAAAGTACTACAGATTGAGAAGATTCTATTAATTCAAAATACAGTAGTACAGTACAATCAAATTGGAAAAACTGCATAAATCCAACTTAGGGACATGGTTGCGAGCCAACCAAAATCAATTAGAAACAACGTAAGTTTCTTACCGTATCACCATCTTCCACATACCAATGAAGTCTATCAACAATCTGCATATTAAAAGCAATGGTATAAGCTTCACACCAAGATTAACATCTTAAAAATCTACTGTAAGATGTACTTCCAATTCTACACATTATACAAAGAAAATCAGTTTTATCTCAGTAGAACATTGTCAATTGTCATAATCAAGTTGCTCCTAGGGATGAACAAGTGGACCTATATCCAGTCAAAGTAAATTCTCTATTACGTGTATCGTACAAAATAGATCTATGTGCTTTTTTCAAGTTTCATAGATTTCCACACATATTAATGATTACGTGTTGTATGTCGTGATACAAGCAATATATCTAAAAAATATGTTTCCTAGAAGGACACAATCTATAACCATATGTGTTCCCAATGCAATAACTGACCATAAATAAAAAGATATAAAGAGCAAGGTGAAACGTACCTCTCTAAGCTTGTCAACCTTTGTAAAATGGCGTCCAAATGACGTGTAACGTGATCCATGGAGAAAAGGGGCAAGAAATACACGTAGCTTGTTCTGCATATAAATAGCAAATACATCACAACAGATTATTTATTTTTTCAAAATCATAAAAAATTATCATGGATAGGTTACATCACACTAAATTCCTATACTACTATGCACTTAAGAGATGGACCTTTTCAACAAGATGTTGCATAATGTGTTACACTCAGATCCATCTAAACACTGATTGCACAAGCATAACTACTAGGTACCAATAGAGCAAAAGAGAATCAGTTTACATGTCATAAGCGAAGTATGCTCATGATACATCAGATTACAGACTATTAAGTGAAAAGTTCCTTTGTGGGATCTCCAAAATAAATGCAACATTCCCGTCATTAACCAAGTTTCAATCCAAATACCTTCGCCCACTAGTAAACTTAATAAAATTTGATACATTGTTTTGGATCTGCTAGATAATTCAATAGAAGTCTAACATTTCCAATTGAGCTGTTTGTCTAGTCTAATGATGCATATATTTAAGACAGGTGGAGTAACAAATGATTAATTGCAGCCTGCAAGCTTACATACTTTCTTAGATACGTATTACCAGATACAGAAACTATATTTTCGGAGTAAAGAACTAAAGATAGATCTAGTATACTTATATACCAAGACAAAAGGAAGTTCATCTGATGATAAGATCTGGTGGGCACTTAATTAGGTATTAAATTGAACTACAAACATATTAATACTTGAGAAACACTTATGGGTCAGAATGCCATAATTAAGGATGCAGACAAAAGCATACAGATCTATTCTGCAAAGTTAGATAGGCACACAAAAATGAAGCCCTTCAAAGAGTTTCCTATATTGAGTGGCACATGGCTCACTTAAAAGATCATATGAGATAAAATTCTTTACTGTGAATTAAATAAATACGATTATATAACAACATATGCAGAGAAAATAAAGCATATGCACAACAATGTAAAACTACGAAACCATACCTTCCATCTTATGAGCTGATTTAGAACATTTGGTTCACAGACAGCTTTTGCATCCTCGACACTACCTCCATCCTCCAATATTCTTAGGGCTGCTCGTACTGCCTGTGAAGGAAAATCATACACAAATATTCCACAAAGTGAGCTAAACATATTTACATTAAATGTTCTTCTATATTGTCATGTGGACTGGTTAGTTCACCACACCTTTACAGAAGCCTCCACCTTTCCCATAGTAATGGTCTTGTCCAATCCCGTCTGCGAGCTGTATATCTCACTATTACATTTCCTTTTCTTCTCCTTGATATATTTTTCAGAATCAAATGAAGATGTAGAATCTTTCACTAATCTCAAAATCCTATACACCAAAATATTATCATTATACACGGTGTACGAGTGAAGATCCAATGTTGCATATCACCGGCAATGCATGCCTAAATGATTTACAGCTTGCAACATAAGAAATAAGACATAAGTACCTTGTTTTCATGTCGGCATCTACTTTGGGAGGCGCGCTCACTGCTATCTTCTTCACAGGCTTCGAAGGCTGCCCCAAATTTCTGGACCTGCTGTCCTTAAGGGAAGATGTAGAATCTTTCACTAATTTCAAAATCCTACACACCAAAATATTATCATTATACACGGTGTACGAGTGAAGATCCAATGTTGCATATCACCGGCAATGCATGCCTAAATAATTTACAACTTGCAACATAAGAAATAAGACATAAGTACCTTGTTTTCATGTCGGCATCTACTTTGGGAGGCGCGCTCACTGCTATCTTCTTCACAGGCTTCGAAGGCTGCTCCAAATTTCTGGAAATGGACCTGCTGTCCTCAAGGGAAGATCCCTTTGGGTGCACAACGGGGGGCTTGGCTTTCTCCAGTGAAGTATTAGCACAGCTATCTGTGTTATACTGTCTCTCAGCCACTTTTGGCATCTTTACAATTATGTCACTTTCTTTAAGAATACCTAAAGCGTTGCTCCTTCTTTCTGACGTTATGTCAATTGTACTTCCTTGATTCTTTTTCCGACTACAAGGAAATACAATACGATCCCGCTTTGGAGTCCAGATACTTGGAATTATAGCGTGCTTCCTGGCAAGTTATTAATTGATAATTCGTATCATATATGTGAATTTAAATATGCAGTAGGCTACTATATTGGACTGAACCAGACATGGACACTTACATGCAATATATCAAGATTCGCTTTGGCAAGAGATCATCCCATGCTCTTTGCTGGATAGTTCCATCATCACTACCATTAAAAGCAATTGACCTGCATATTGTATAATGAGAACCGAACTTATCAAACCCCCAAAATAAGTATTTCAAATTATTATCATGTTTCTTGCTTAAGATATAAAAGTTCATGGGAAAAAAATTAATTACTTAGGCAAGCATTGCCGGTGATACGCCTTTGGGCAGCGCCTACACACTGCAAACTGCAAATTATGGTCATCCTTATCTTCTCCTCCACCACAGAGATGACATTTATGGATAGGACAAGTGAATGATTCTCCTGCGGCTATTTGACTTTTAACATTCTCGGCCTTTGTTTCATCAGATGGATAGAGCAACTTTGCAACACATTCTGGATGATAAAAATGTCCACAAGTTGCAGAAACACAAGGAAAGACCTAGAATGCAAATTTAAAGGACGATGTCAGTTAACATCAACATATGTATGAGCTATGCATCAAAAATATGTATCGTGCAGGTACCATCTAGTTTTAATTAATGTACAATTGGAAATATAAATAGTGTCTTTTGAAGGGATGACAAAGCCAAAACTTAAAGAAAAGATTATTAAACCAAAAATTAAAAGAAAACAAAAACCAAGAAGGAAGTATCCATGAAGGCTTCAGTGGCTTTTAATGATGGTAATGCTGCTGAAGATACAAAAGTGTACTTTGTGTGATAAAGAGATAATGTCGAACTTATACAGATAATGTGTTTCAGTTTTATCTCCAACGGAACCAGGTTAGTTCTCAATCATGCTACAAGTTTCATCAAGAGCATCTCTATAATTGATATTTGAGAGCATAATCACAATCTCACAGTTATAAAATATCTAAACAGGTCATCTTTAGTAACAACATAATTCGTGAGATAAACGTGCATCAGAAGGCCTAATGTGAGAGCTCTCAAGAGAAAGTTTAGCTTAAATTTTGCACTGCAATTAATTAAAAATAACAAATAATATTGTACTTCCTGTAGGTTGGTTAGAATAGAACCTCAACAACAGTAGAAGACTTGTCAGAGGATCCCAACATTCCACAAACAAAGCACTGATGTCTGTGGTGTTTACAGTTCTTGCAAAGAAAAACCGGAATTGCCTGCATACAGAATCAAATGATGATTATGCTTAACATAAATGAGCATGGTATGAATGAAACGATACATATATGATACATAGGCTCATACCTCATACTGAGCTGCATTTTTAAAGCCAAGAGACTCGCAAAGGGTGTCAACTCCTGCATCTATGGTTGGATGGAAAGATCGCATACATTGTCCTTCACAACTGCCATATGCGGAGGAAAAGGTGTAAAGTAAAAATTATTACAAACTGAGGACAAAAAAATGATAAGCAACATTTTGAATCTAACAATCATGCATAGTCAACGAAAGGCACTTAACAAATTAATTTTTAATGCATGGAATTTACACAGTTGAGGATAGTCTCACCCTCTTCCCACCGATTTATGGACATCCTCTGAATCTATAAAGCCTAAGAAACCTTACACTACTTATATCTGTGTTCTATGTCATGTCTTAACGCAGAAACAATATAAGGAATTAGATACATACACGAGAACTTCACCACCATTGTCGCAGAATGCACAAACAGAATCGAAGAGTGCTTCAGCTTCCTCATCATCCTCATCAATTTCTACATCGTCATCAGAAATTATGAACTGGGACTTGTTTGTTATTTGCTTCTCCTTTAAAACACATAAAAGATGAAAAGAACTCGCATTAAAAAGTGTAAATCCATAAGCACAAAAAAACAGACTAAGAACGATATCCTGAGAAACTTGTTCAGAAATGTTGCTATTGACCTCATGCTCATGCAAAGTTTCTCTTCTCCCAGGATTCTCAATCTCCATAAGAAAAGTTTCAAGATACTGCCAAGAAATGCAAATAAGTAATTGTAGTATATCTAATCTCAGTAAATACAAATAAGTAATTATAGTATTGTACTACATTATCAAACAGATCAACTCATCAACATACACAATGCTTTCAAATACCCCCAAAAAAAGATTGTCATCGAGTTTTAATGTTTTGGACTATACATTTTGTAAATTAATACGTACTCGTTTTATAGATCGGTTAGTTTAAATCAATATTTAATATCATTTTTCTGAAAATTGGTGAAAATAGTTGTCATGGTAGTGTATCTTTTGTATTGAATTGTAAAAAGTTTATTTTAAGGTCGGTTTAAATTATATATATATAGGGGTAGATACGTCAAATTATAAAAATAAAAAATAAAAGATAAAGTTTATTAACAAGAACCTTAGATTTAGCCAAATCCTTATCATTAGCTACCGCACTTCGAATCAACGGCAAATGAGTAGATAAATAATTCTCGAGCGGGCCAACCAAGTCACATGAGCTACACAATAAAACAGAGTAATAAATCAAATTACCCCTCTACCCGTAATAAATTGATTACTTTTTAATCATGATATAGCGTATGCATCACAGACCTCAGGTAACCACATTCTAAACAACAAAATTATTAACAGTTTTGTGGCTCTAAAAAAACAATAAATATCAAAATGTATCCAACTAGTCACATTTTGTTATTTTGTATCTAACTTGATATCAAACTTATAGTTTTTCAAATTTAAGACCTCATTAAGTTTATAAATAGTGAAATGGAGCCAATTTTTGATGACGTGACAGTTTATATGACTAACATGACCGCAAAAATATCGGTTTATAGATAAGTAAGTAGTCACATTTTCGACATTTTCAACATTTTCAGCAGGTATCCGGTTATGCTGTTATTAAAATTGGTGTGCCATTGATTTTCAAGTTATAAGATGGCAGATACATCATATAGCAAAACCGGAAAGTCGAATACACAAAACGGGGACGACTCATACAAACAATAGCAAACCAAACAAGTCATATACACGCAATTTCAATATATATATATATACAAGTCAGATACAAAACAATTACAAAAAGTAACAACTCACATACACACAATAACCAAAAATAACAAAATGCAATAAGCCAGAGATACACTAATATACAATAACAAAACGTAACAATTATTAATTAAAAAAAACGAAACAAGTCAGATACACACAATAACAAAATGTGACAAGCTAGATAGTAGATACACACAATAACAAAACGTGACGAGTCAAATAGAATGATCAAAGAAACAAAATATACCTAAAAACCTTCATCAAATGGCTAAAAACCTCATCAAAAGTAGCATCAACATTCCGTTTCACATAATGAAGAAACCGAATCACAACGAAAACACTTGTAACAATATATTCATAACTTTTCCTCGGTTTATCAATTTGAATCCAAATTTTCTTCTTTAAAAGTACATAAAATTGAGGAGAAACAAAAGAAAGCTCATATTTCCATCCTATAACTTCCTTATAAAACGATTGTAAACCGCCGTCAGTATTTCCGAGCAAAAACGCCACCGGAGACTCACCTCCGGCGCCGTCGATCACATTATCGTTTTGATCGTATAACGGTAAATCGGAAATTGAAATAAGTTTATTTTGTGAGTTGACGAAGTGGTAGTTAGTTACTATTTCTGGAATGATTTCACCTTCTTCTTCTTCTGAAGATGAATATGATTCTGTCATTATTATATTATAAAACCCTATGATTAAGTTAAATTTTATTTTTTTTTTGTTAAATTTGAGATTGAGAGAAAATGTAAATAAAAATGGAAATGAGGAAGTTGAGAGGTGGTGATGAGAAATACTACTGCAAATAGTAGTAAAAGGAATGCTATTGTGTGTGTGTCTGTTTTTATGCAGAGGGTGAACAGCTATATCGTGTAGCTACGTGACACGCGTAGTTTTCGGATTGGAAGTTCTTCCCACTCACATTCAATTTTCTACTTTCTTTTACGAAAATGCTATTATTTGACTACAGGAGTATCGATATCGATATCAATATTAAGATAAAAATGGTTAGAATTTATTGTTTACAAATGAGTATATATGGAAATAGTAATCAAATCCCTGATTGTATGTAATTGACAGTCTATACATTAATTATAACACCCAAGAATTTTTTTAGAAATGTTATATATACTCGTATTGTTTACATATAGTTCTTTAATCGATATATTTAGAAATGTTATATATACAAATATATATATATGGAAATAGTAATCAAATCCCTGATTGTATGTAATTGACAGTCTATATCTATACATTAACTATAAGAAAATTGACAGAGAGACCTAAATATAAAGAACTAAAAAGAACTAAAAACTAGCCTAACAACTTAGTAATGACACCTATATTTACATTTAAATGCGTTGATTATATTCCTATTATATCCCTTTGATTGAATAAGTCAACTAAGTCATTTTTCATTCTTCGAACGTATTTTGGGCGCTCATGCCTGTGATCGTATTGTGGTATTCCTAATTAAGTTTTTTTTAATAATCATTGTATTGTATTTTAATTATTCCTCTTCGTAAGAAATATAGTGACATTTTATACGTGGCGATTAAAATCATTTTTCGAAAAGTATCATGAGTTTCGTTTTTCAAGTTTAATCCGATTAATTAGATGTTATATTACTGCCATATATTCATTCATGTGTTCTACAAATTGCTTTTGTGGCTGTATGCTTTTTACTTTTTTTTTGCACAAAAAAATCACAGTACCATATGATTTAATTATTATTTTATAAAATAGTTATTTATCTAATAAAAAATAGTGTTAGTTTATAAAAAAATTATTATTTTATAAGAAATTTATTATTTTATAAACTATTAATATTAATTTTATAAAAATATATTAATTATTATTATTTTTATATATATTTTGAATTTCATTCCATTCCATTTCATTCCGCTCAACCAAACAGGAACATATTATGATTCATTTAAATTTCAATTCCATCAGATTTCACTTCATTCAGATTCTAATTCCTTCAAATTTTAATTCCTTTGACAGATTTCAATTCTTTCAAAAACATTCTGCGAGCCAAACGACCCCTAATTGTTTAAAAAATATGACATTTTGGCAACATACATTGTATTTAATTTAATTGGTGTATATGTTTATATTTAATTATTACTTAGTTATTATATATCTCTCTATATAACTAAGAGAGGATAGTTTTAAGCTTAGTTGACATTAATCTTTGATTGCCACATCATACTTTTTTCTTATTTGTCACATTCTCCTTTTTTACAAGATTTTTAATGATTTAATTTAAAATATAATTGTTGATTGATACGGTTGTGATCTTTTTCCTATATTTATGGATAGTGTATTTAATCTTCCCTTTAATATAATTCAATTTTTCAATTTTTTAGTTTAAACTAACGACATTTATCAATTTTTTATTTTACAATTAGAATTAGAATAGTTTCTTTTTAAAACTCCTTGATTACTCCATTAAACACCTTTTTTTGTTGTTTTTTTTATAATAAAACTTAATGCTTAAATTTGCATAATCATCATAGGGCTATCATCATTTTTTACACGAAATTAAAGGTTTGATTTTTATTCTTGAGTTTGTTCTATTAATCTATAATGTAAAAGAATAAAATTAACACTTTTTCTTCAGTACAACAAAGGAATTAATTGACGGATACAAAATGTTTGTTTGGTATGCGGTAATTAAGGCAGGAATGGAATACTCAATTTCAATGGAATATAAAATTGTTTTTTGTTTTGAATTTTGGAAAGGAATGAGGTATTACACCACGAATCACATTCCCACTCTAACTGCCATTTTAATTCAATAGCCTTACCTCATTTTTTTCCCATTCCATTCTTATCATGGAGGAATTTATTGTTATGCCCTCAAACTAAAAACGGTTCGCATGTATTACGCCTACAAAATCTCAATTGTTATATAATTATAAAAATTACATTGTTTATAATACATTCTGCATATATTATAACTAGTGCTCAGGCCCGTCCAATAGACGGTAGTCTCAAAATATATTAATCAAAGCTAAAAAATTAACATCAATATGATTCGAGCAACTTAGACGATTTAAAAATTTACACAATAACAGTATGATTCGAGCAACCATCAATATAACCAATATCACAACTTAATCAATACGAAAGCTAAAGAAGAAACATATGAAAATTAACTCCATATAAATATTGATTCCAGTTTACCCCTTTTTTTCCAACTTTAGTTAAATAAAAAATTTGCAGTTTGTTATATCTAAACTTAATACAAATACAAACAACAATTTTAGACTAAACGATTTAGAGTTAAGCTCAACAAAAAGAGAAACAAAAAGTGTATAATATATAATTTGAAAAATACATACCAATTTATCAACAAAGACCATCTCAAACGTTTTGATTTTCTTCGGGTTGTTCCACTCCGAAACAGTCCATACATGCACAACACGGGGTCGTAGATGATGGTTAACATGTGTTGGCTTAAGATCTTCAAGATGAACTAATGTGGTCTTATTTTTTGTTGTTGAAGAATAAGCCATAATGAAACTATAATGGACAACAAACTAAATTAAAAGAGATAATAATAACAATAACATAAGAATTCAATGTTAAATAATAATAATAATGATTAATATGAACAAAGTATATAAATAAAAAACCTTTGGTAGTCGATCGTAGGTTTTTTTTTTTGCGTAGGTTTTTTTTTTTGTTGAGAATATGTGAGGTTTATATATATAGATAATAATTTTTGGGAGACTTTTAAGGATAAAAAGATTTTTTAATTAATAATAAGGTCGGCCATTTATTAAATAAATATTAAAAAAATAGAGGATTAATAAGGAGGGAGGATTAGGCTCAAAGAGGGAGATTAGGGGTGCCAAGTGTACCCCCAACCTCCTCTTTTAGTTATATTATAGATCACATTTTTATAATTTACATGTCTGACGTAATGTATGAAACTTCAACTTTAAAAGTAAAAAAAAAATTATACTATGTTATTTTTCTTTAATAAACAAAACCGTTTTGTTTATTTATGGGTATTTTGGTCTTTTTTTCATTAATTCCATTCCATTTGAGTTTAACAACCAAACAGGATAAGGAATGGTAATAACTAATTCCATTACGATCTTCATTCCATTACCACGTTTATTTCATTCTTTTATTATTTCATTCAGACCAACCAAACATACCAAATTCCATTTTTCTTTTAGGATTATATCATCCAAAGTGTTTGTTAATTTTAATAGACGGGGATCTGCGTAATGCAATGACAGTGGTGTCAAAGTAAGAGAGGATATGAATGGGTTTATTTAGTTGATAAATAAGATTTTTGCTTATATCTTAAAATTAGATAAGTGATTTTTATTTAAGTGTTATTTGTATGTAAATTCATCCCATTTTATCTTACTTGACATTTTTAGATGGTAAATTTAAATATTTAAATTTAATTAATATGTATAATATGTTGTGTGCCAACATGCGTTTTGTATGATTCATACAATCGATATATAGATGTACATTACATATATTTCAATTTTATGCATTAATATTATTTCCCTACATCCTATATGTATGCTAATATTATATAAAAAAAGTGTTGAAAACCGTCTTTCTTGAACATGTATTATCGTTTGAAATTGAAAAGTTTTTAGGGAATGAGATATTCATATCTAATTAACATTAGCTTTTATCACTTTATAATCTTCTCTATATAACTAAGAGAGGATACGTTTTATCCTATGTGGCATTTTTAGTTTTTTGTCACATATGAATTTTTTTAATAAGTGTCATTTTTTTTATTTAAATTGCTATATTTATGTTGCCATTATGATATTAATCATCAAATTTTATCTTAATCATCAATCATAATCCTAATCATTAATATTTATTTTTCTATTTTATATATGGTATAAAGATGTTTATATACATTATACTATGTTTTTTTATTAATTCAATGATAATTATCTTTTTTCAAATGAGATTGTTTATTATATTATGTTTATTTTTTTGAAAAGTATTTATTATATTATATTTAAAAAATATATCATAAAAAAGATTTTTATGATTTATAAATATTTATGTTTCATTAGTCATGCTTTAACATATTTGACGTGTATCATATATTCATAAAGTATAATTTTATTATAAGTCGTAATCTAACAATTTTCTATAACATAAATTATGAATAATAATGTAATTATCAGTTATTGTATTTTTATCTATGTTTTCAGTCAGTCATGCACAATGTGTGGGTTTAATCTAGTGTATGCATATGTTTAAAGAAATCGATTATAGAATGCTGTAAATTTAAATAGGTACACTGTTGACGAAAATGATTAATATAGTAAGAAAATAGATTTGCTATTTATGAAGGGCATATTCGGAAAATGAATATTTAGAATTTTAGTTTTCTAATAATAATACAGGTGGCAACATCTTGTTGTTAGGCTTATTTGTAGGTTCATATATACTGGGCTTCCATATCAACACTCTAATTATAACACCCAATAATTTTTCTTTAAGGTACCCGTTACCAATGAAGCCTAGACCCATATGTGAAGTTTAAATACGCGGGTTCGATCATTTGGGGTGCCCAGATCATGTGGGGATTAGGATGAGGTATTTTACCGGCATCATATGGCTCATACGGGGTGGGTCGATGGGTATCCAATTGTGGTACCGGGGCTAGGGTCCCCCCCATTACCCTAAGATAAATAAATTAACCCCTTTTTATAGTTTTAACATTTAAAATAATTTCCTAGTATTTAATTTTTAGATATGGCTTAACTTAGTTGAAACTTTAGTGGATAGCGGGTGTTTTACCCACTCAAATTAAAATAAGGTGTGGCACTTAGAGAAAGTGTCAGCCATACCTTTATTTGTGACTCACCATCATTCTTCTATTTATTCTTCTTCTTCTTCAATCAAAATTCTTGTGACAGTAATTCTTATTCCTTCTAACTAATTCAAATCCTCCCAAACAATAGAGCTTCAGCTTCCTCATCATCCTCATCAATTTCTACATTAATTTCTACATCGTCATCAGAAATTTAAAACGATTGTAAACCGCCGTCAGTATTTCCGAGCAAAAACGCCACCGGAGACTCACCTCCGGCGCCGGCGATCACATTATCGTTGTGATCATATAGCGGTAAATCGGAAATTGAAATAAGTTTGTTTTGTGAGTTGACGAAGTGATAGTTAGTTAGAGGGTGCCCAATGCCCTCGTTCGAGGGCTCGTTCGGCTGCCTCGGACGAGTCCACACCGTTGGGTGGGACTCGTCCCTGGCTCGTTCGGGGCTCTCGTCCGGCTGGCTCGTTCCTGCAGGGACGAGTGATTACTTAATTTATTTTTATTTTATTTTATTTTTTTTGTTTTTTTTTTTTTTTTTTTTTTTTTTTTTTTTTTTGAATTGTAACGGCTAAATCAAAGAAGGAGACAAAATTAAAGTTTCCCCATTTGGCAACTTTAGTCCTTAACGGTTAGTTTTTCAAAATGGCTATATATACACTTCAATTGAACCACCATTTCACACCACTCTTCCATATATTCAGTTATATTATACCAAAACACACTTTTGTATACACATAAATCATCATGAACAACCAGTTTCGTTCGAGTTTATCAACGTACATGAGACCCGATTTGTTTCCAAATGAAGACGATGATGATGAGCTTATGGGCATCATGGCCGAATGTGTTGATTTGCTTGAACAAGGTGAATCATCAAGACCATTCATACCCCGTATGCCCGTCGAGAGAGATCGATATGGTGCTGAAGAGCGCCTAATGGCAGCTTATTTTAACGAAAACCCAACGTATTCGTTGAAGAACTTTAGGCGACGCTTCCGTATGTCGAGACCTATGTTCATGCGCATTGTGAACGACATAATATCATACCCATCTCGACATCCAGGTCCTGTGCCTTTGCATTTTCAAAGAATGCAAGACAAGCAGGTTGATGGTCGAGGAAAGGTTGGTTTCAGTGCAATCCAAAAGTGTGTATGCGCCATACGTCAGTTGGCGTATGGCTACAATCCCGAATCGCTTGACGAGTATCTACAGATGGGTGAAGAAACAGCAAGATGTTATCTAGACTATTACTGTAAGTGTGTGTTTGAACTTTACAGGGATGAATACTTGCGCAGACCAACACCGGAGGACATACAACGCTTGTATGCTCGACATGAGGAGCTTCATGGTTTCCCAGGCATGCTTGGAAGCGTTGATTGCATGCACTGGCCTTGGAAGAACTGTCCCAAGGCATGGCAAGGTCAATTTACGCGTGGTGATCACGGTCATCCAACCATCATTCTTGAAGCGGTAGCTTCGTACGATAGGTGGATTTGGCATGCCTTTTTCGGCACAGCTGGTTCGAACAACGATATAAATGTTCTCAACCAGTCGCCCTTATTTAGGGAAATCATAGAAGATCGTGCGCCTGATAGCTCGTTCACTGTTAATGGCACCCACTACAAAAAAGGTTACTATCTCGCCGACGGCATTTATCCCGAATGGTCGACTTTTGTAAAGTCGTATTCATGCCCTCAAGATGAGAAGCGGAAGAAATTTAAAAAGTATCAAGAAAGTGCTCGGAAAGATGTCGAGCGTGCCTTTGGAGGACTTCAAAATTCATGGCACATTCTAAGCCAACCAGCAAGATCAAAAAGCGTGAATCGAATAACTCGAACAATGTACGCGTGTGTTATATTGCATAACATGAAGGTTGAAGACGCGGGGTACGCCATAAGCTCACTCGAGGATGGAGACGATAATGATCCAATCGTCTTACCTGAGCGTACGTTCCAGGAAAGGATGGCAGTTCACCAATGAACCGGCAAGGAGCTTCGAGATCGCACTGTGCATCATGCTCTTCGTCATGATCTTACGGAGCATATATGGCGCCTCCCGGCTTAATGTGTGTTTTTTTAAAATAAACTATTGTAATGTTTTTTTTTAATGTGTGTTTTCTTTATTTTTAATAAGTATTGTAATGTTTTTATTTTTAATGAAGTGTTTCTTATTTGTGTATGTTTTAGTTTGTTATTAATTTTGAAGGGTTAAAAGTGTCAAGTTTGGATAAAAGGGTATAATTAAATAATTGGTGGGTCCAAGACTAGTCCTTGAGGGATGAGTGCATTGGGTGTATTTTGGGGGGATTAGTCCTTGGAGTGTTTTTTGCTGATGTGGCGCTGACAGGGACTAGTCTTTGGTGGATGAGTCCTGGGCATTGGGTACCCTCTTACTATTTCTGGAATGATTTCACCTTCTTCTTCTTCTGAAGATGAATATGATGCATCCATTATTATATTTTATATATATTATAAAGCAAATAAGGTTTTCAACTTTCAACAATGTACACATGCTAATGCATAATGTACAATACATCTAAACCACATTTTAAGTTTCGACATTTACCCTTTCTCTCTCCTCAAATCTCAACCACTCATTTTTTTTCTCTCTTCTCCAGAAATCATTTATTCCTCTAATTCATTCAAAATCTTTTACCTCAAAAACCGTACATATTATATGGGTGTTCTTAAAATTTCATGCTCTTTCATTAGAGAGGTCATTCGATATACTTTCGACGAATTTTTAAATCCGAGGGCGGAGCCCGTCAGGTAGATCACCCCATCGCCGCCACCGCCATTCCTTCACCACCCCGTCATCACCTTCATCACCGCCGCAACGCGCGGGTACCTTTGTCTCGTTATATTATAAAACCCTAAGATTAAGTTAAATTTTTTTGGAGAGAGAAAATGTAAATAAAAATGGGAGTTAAATGCAAGAATGGTCCCTGTGGTTTGTCCGTTTTTGCAAATGCAGTCTCTCTCTTGAATTTTTAGCAACGATGGTCCCTGAAGATATGTTTCAGTTGCAACGACAGTCCTTTTCTAACGGATCTGTTAATTAATGTCGTTAAGTTTCCCATGTGAGTAGCACGTGAGAAGTATTAATGTCTTTCCACCAACACAAACCTAGGGATTGTTCAAAACAATCCATATGCGAACCTGTTATCCGAAAATCTGATCAGATTTTCTTCGAAAAGTCGGATATCCTATATTTCAGACTTAAATTCGAATAGTGACTTTTGAAAAAGTTTAAGAATTTCAATTTTTTTTTCTTAAATCCGAAAATATCAAAAAAATATCGAAAAATATTATTTTCAATATCCGAAAATATTCTAAACTTTACGAAAATATCTGAAACTTAGTCTCAATACGAAAATATCTAGGATATCTATTTTTTTTTCTAAAATTCGGATACTTCGGATATCCGAAAACTTCGAATATCCAAAATTTTGAATATGTTCGGATATTGAAATCCTTTGTCCGAAATTTTGAATATCTGAAATTTCGGGGGGATATCGAAGTTTCAGGTATCCGATTTTTGGATATTCGAACTTTCGCATAGTGAATTTCAATATCAAAACTTTTCGGATATTCTTGGATGTTGAAACAGGTTGGACCGTTTAAATCGTGATCAATTCGACTATAAAAGTGCGGAATCCATTTATAAGGGACAAATAAGCCATTACCAAGGTGGTGTCAACTTTTTACAACGGTCCAAAGTCATATTGGTCATACAAACTTCCCGGAATAATGCTCACACCCGCCCCCATATCCAAAAGTGCCTTGTTCATTTTGAAATCACCAACTTGAATAGTAATTAAAGGCGCTCCCGGATCCTGGATTTTAGGTGGGAGTATACCCATCACAACGGCACTAACTTCCTCATTTAAAACAATTTTCTTTGGAAGCTTATGATGCCGTTTTTGGGTACACAAATCCTTAAGATACTTCGCATAAGCCGGAACTTGCTTAATTATGTCAATAAGAGGTATATTGATTTTCACTTGTTTAAAAATTTCCCACATTTCTTCCTCATGGGGACCTCTTTTCTTAAGTGTAGGCCTAAGTTTTGGATCAATCAAAGCCAAAGGAAAAGGAATGGTATTATCCTCCATATCCTTTCTTTGTTTTTCAGAAAATTTACCACTAGACCTATTGTTTTCTACCTCTTTAAAAGACACTTTTTTATTTGATTTAGGTAGAACAAGTTCCGGTTCATGCTCACTATCTTCATTCTCATCAACATCCTCCACCACACCATCAACAAGTGATGATGGAGGCACAACTTTATTATCATAAACTTTACCACTACGAAGAAGACTTACATTGTTTATCTCCACATTCTTGACATTCTTTGAGCCGCCACTTTGATGTTGTGGATTGATCTTCGTATCACCTGGTAGCTTCCCCGGATTCTTCCTCAATTCCGATACATCCTCCGCCAATTGCCCAACTTGCTTTTGCAAACTCTCAACCGTTTTATCCCGAATCTCATTCTTCCTATCCATCTCTTTCAAGTAATCCATAATCTCCCGAGTTGACACATTATCACTTCCCGAATACCCACCTTGGTTATTACCTTGTTGATAGTTCCTTGGGTAACCTCTATTGAATCCTCCCTGATTTTGACCACCTTCCCTTGGTTGTAATTTTGGCCTTGAAATGGTTGAGATGGTACCCCACTGTTTTGGTTATTTCCTTGAAAGTTCGGGTTGAGTTGGTTTGAAGAATTGCTATATCTAAAGTTTGGATGATTTCTCATCCTCGGATGATAAGTGTTGGAGTTCATGTCATATTGCTTCTTCTCTCCATACACTTGATTCACTTCTTCAATTTGATCCAAGTCTAATGGGCATTGCAAAGCCGAATGTCCCAACTCATCACACCTTTCACAAATCGGATAGTCTTGAGATACTTGATAAACACCCCGATTTTCAGCCTTCCCCAACTTAACAAACTTTTGCTCCAATGCTTCAAGTCTATCTTTTGTAGCTTGATCACTAGTTGATGAAGAGGCTATTAGACGTCTTGCTCTTCTATTCGATTGAGCTTGCCTTTTTGAGTTCACACTCATCTTCTCCAAGAATTCCCAATCAACATCTTCGGGATTTGTCAAGAAAGTACCATTGCTAATGGAATTCACATCTCTTTTCTCTTCCGATAACAAACCATCATAGAAAGCCGTGATCAATTTCCATTTAGCAATTCCATGATGGGGACATACTCTCAACAACTCATTAAACCTCTTAAAAGCTTCATAAAATGTTTCACCCGATTGTTGCTGAAAAGTTCTTATCGAATTTCTTGCATCACTAGTCTTTTGCATTGTGTAATACTCATCCAAAAATTGTTGTTGCATTTCAGCCTATGAAAAGATACTACCCGATGGCAATGTCAAGAACCATTGCTTTGCTTTATCCTTCAAAGTAAACTGAAAAAGAACTAGCTTAACCTCATCCGGTGAAAATCCTTGGCCTCCTATAGTACCACAAATCGCCTCAAACTCCGACAAGTGCAAATAAGGCTCTTCCGCCGCCATCCCATGAAAACTTGGCAAAATACTCAAACATTGAGGTCTAACCTCAAATGCTCTACCTCTCAAAACCGGTGGAACTATAGGTGAAGCATTAACGGCTATGGCGGGTCGAAAATGACTATCAACTCCTTGTGGTGGAGGTTGATAGTTCATATTTGGCATGGCCTAGTTCTGTGGTTGGTAATTTGGTTGGGCTACACGATGGTTAAGGCGAGGTGGTGGACCTTGAGGAAGAACTCTTGGTCCGTGGTTTATGTATTGAGGTTGGTTATATTGGGGTTGGTTGTATTGAGGATATCGAAGGTTTTGTGGTTGCTCATAATCTCCCCCATGGTTCCAATCATACCCATCCGAATTATTATCAAACCTCCCGTCATCCCAATGATTCACCCTATCATGGAGCCTATCATAAAACGACCCATCCGCATCCCGTGATGCATCTCCAATATGAGTTGGTGTTCTAGGTCGGTTTGGAGTTGTGTAAGCACTCCTTATTGATGGGGGTGGGTTTCGTGGTGGAGTTTGATTTTGGTTATTTGGTTCAGGGGTTGGTTTCTGGTGGAGTTATGGTGGGTTGGATGGTTGGTTGTGGATCTGGTTGATCATTCATGTTTACACGATGAAGTATCCGATTCCTTCTAGTTGTTTTCTCGATTTCCGGATCAAACATCAAAGGTGATGTATTCTTGGAATACCTCGTATGCATACACTACTTGAAATCTGCACAATCAACACACCTCGTGTAATACTGAACTACAAAAATGAAAAATGAAACAAACAAGAACTGAAACAAAACAAAACTAAACTAAATATTTTTGGATTTTTCTGAAAAATTTAAGTAAACTAATTGAAAACAAAATTTCAACACTTTGCACACCGATTCCCCGGCAGCGGCGCCAAAATTTGATCGTTGTCGTTGGACCGATCAAAAATAGAAACTAAATACCAATAACTAGTATGGGTAAGTCGAGTATCGTATCCTCAGGGAATCATGGGAAAGTGTTGAACAATTTACAAACTTGATTAAACTAGACATAAACTTAAAATTGATTGTTGGATTGATTTGATTAAAACTAAAAATGATTGAAACTTAACAAAATAATTCAATAATAAAAAGGGTAGACCATTCTTATGATCCCAATTGTGCTTTCAAAAGTATAACCTAACTTATATTCGTTGAAAATAACATAGACATGATTCGTTATAAAACTTGGAATGAATGAACGTTAAGGACTAATTGATTAGGTTGTGATGATTAACGATAATGAAAACCGAGTAATTGACACAACTAAATTATTTATCCATTAACAAGATTACAATTTCATAAGAGATTATTCCAATAATTAATGATTAACAAGAAATTGAAATCAAAAGATAGATGGAATTCATTCAAAGTTATAAACAAATAATCATTCATTCATACCAAATAACATTAGATGCAAAACACTAATCAAGAATTAAACATCTAATCCAACTTGAATATAAGAAAGGTTGAATACAATTGTCTTACATAATTGTTCACATGAGAATGATCTAAAGAGAATTAGCCTTCTATATTCATCAATGAATCTTCAATTTGGATTGTCATCTCCATGGATTTGTGATTTGATGATGATTTGATGATGATTTTGGGGCTTGGGAGAAGTGGGTTGCTGCTCTAGATCTCAGAAATTAGGGTATGTTTAAGTCTCAAGTCGTCTTTGATAATATAACTCAAGTTACAATTAAAACCCTTAAAATTCGAATTCTGCACAGTGGCTTGGCGTAACCTACGCCCCATATGGGCGTAAGGTACGCCCTCTGAACTTTTGCCTGGCGTAAGGTACGCCCAGATTGGGCGTAACCTACGCCCCTCCAGATTTGGCCTGGCGTAACCTACGCTGAGAATGGGCGTAAGGTACGCCTGTTGTAACTTCAGAATTCCAGAATTTCTTCCATGGACTTCATGCGACTTTGCTTGACTCGTTTATGATCCATTTAGCTCCAAATTGTCACCAATGACCTGAAACACTCAACAAACATAAAACCGCCCTATTCGTCTATTAACAAGCACAAAATGGTCCAATTTTATCCATTAAGATCATGCATTTTAGGCGTTTATCACCCGGTTGCATGGGTTTATCCCCAAACGGGTTACTTTCTTGTCTGAAAGTCTGTTCACGAAACAGGCCCGAACGCTTGTTGTCTGACCCATTAAGATATTCTTGTGAGATGGAAATGTTAATTGGGTTCACTCCACAATCATAGTGGTTAGTGGAATTGCATTTTAGGGAATCAAAACATAAAATAATGTGACACAAGTTACGTTTGTGACACAAGTTATGTTTCAGGCCATGCATTATGCTCAGAAGTTCATAGTCTTAAAGAGGCTAATTACTAACAATTTACCTTATATTCATAATATTTACTACTAAGAACTACCTGATAATAAATATGGAGTACAGTGTTACCTAGCACATAATATCTACATTAAATAGCACAATAGTTACAGTAAAGTTTCATTTCTAACAAGAAATTTTTTTTTTATTGGATCTGATAATATATATAATTTGGAACGAATTGTATTTTTGGTCCCTGTGTTATCACACCATTTGCAACTTTGATACAAACATGTGAAAAGTGGTGAAACGTATTCCTGTGATATCACACCTGCTGCAATTTTGGTCCAAAAGTAACGTGCCGTTAGAATTCAGCCGTTAATGCCCCCATGTGCGTCTCACGTGCGAGGTAATTGAGTCATTTACACCCTCCCACCCATATACCAGAAACCACCCCCAAATTCAATTCAATCGGGTTTTTCCATCGCAAATGTGTGTGTGTATATATATATATATACACATACATTATGTCTTTATCCATAACCAAACAGAACACATCGATGATTACAACCAATTACTTTCACAATCAAATCCAAAAACAACACATCCATTATTACAAGCAATTACTTTCACCCAAAAAGAATCTCCAAGTAAATAGGAAAAAAAAATTATCTAATCTTTTTGTGTGAAAATTACCAAATCTATATACCTTTTCTGATAGCCGTGCAAAAGACTTTTTCAAGTGAATTTCCACATTTTCCGGCCACTGTGATTATTTCTGATATCCGGCGATCTCTCACCACACAAATGGGTACCTACCATATTTGATGTAAGCATCACTCCTCCGTCAGATAAAGGGGCATCCGTCTCGTCTCCCTCTTTCTTTTTTGTGAATGTTACAACTCCGGGAAACTACCACCGATCGTTACCACCATCTGCCACATCCCTCGGGTACAACGAAAACCCAGATCTAAGGTGGGTTTAGATTGAAGTAGTGATTAAATAAATAAAAAGGATTTGGAATCACTATGACTGTGGATTTGATATCACTTTTGATTTGTATATGTATATAAATATATATGATATAGAAAAGAAAGGAGAAATAGGAGGTGGTCCGGTGGTCATGTAGCAGCGTGGAGGTGGTCTGGTGGTGGCAGAATCGGATACTGCTCCGGCGGCAGAGGTGGTGGCCGGCCGGAGTTATTCAAAGAGAGAAATGTTTTGGGAAGAAATCCCGATTGAAGTGAATTTGGGGGTGGTTTCTGATATATATGGGTGAGACGCACATGAGGGCATTAACGGCTGCATTCTAACGGCACGTTACTTTTGGACCAAAATTGCAACAAGTGTGATATCACAGGGATACGTTTCACCACTTTTCACATGTTTGTATCAAAGTTGCAAATGGTGTGATAACACAAGGACCAAAAATGCAATTCGTTCTATAATTTGCTTAAAATAAGGTTATGAAAATAAGTTGAAATGTTAAAAAAAAAAAACAAACAAGTTGAACATTATGCTCGCAACCTATAAATTCCCTCGATTAAACCTTCAGTACTACAATAATAAACATGATGTCTTACTCCGCGTACAAATTGGTTTAATCAAAATAAAGCTCCTGATGCTTATGAAAGATCCTCTACAAGTGCAAGTATTCGAGCCCACAATTTAACACTTGATTTGATTTGATTGAGTTGTTATATTTCTTACTAGTAAGTGAGTTAGATGGTAAGAATTTATTTATTAAATGAATAAAAACTATTATAGATGCAGTTGGAAGACAAGGCACAAACGAAGATTCTCGAACTCTAATTTCCAGATCAATAAGATGGTGCAAGATATTAAAGCGTTGTTTTTTCTTTGGTATATAAACAGGAAGAAGAATGAAAACATAAGTTGGTCGAATTGGTGTAGTACTTTCAAAGAAAAAAAAACTACTATTGATGTTTAATATGGATATATATTTAAAGGAAAATGATTAATCTTCCTAAAGATCTTCCTAAAAATCTTTTTAAAACCTTCAAATCATGATAACTGGATTTCACTAACTTTCTTTTCTAATTTTAACTCTTGATTTTGCCACATGTCATGATTTTATAATTAATTTTTTTTTAAGAGATTTAATTAGAAGAATTTATCATTTCCCATATTTAAAATTAGAAAATTTAAGTAATTCTTCCTTCTTAATATATCCAACTTTATTTTTAACCATAAATTTGGTTGTCAAATCAAACTTTTACCTCAAGACCAACTTGATAGGAGATTTCTTCATCCATTTTTACCCACATTTCATTTGTCACACTGGTGTTGGCAAGTGCTTTAATCAATGGTAAATTCTTCTAATCAACTCTATATTTTATATTTTACCTACTGTCGATAATATCCATATCTACTATTGATCTTTTGTGTATATTATTTCAATCTGCATTTAATAATTAGTGATTTCTCGTTTGAATTACTACTTTTTTCCTCCTAATTATGATATGATTCTTTATGTTCATTTTTATTTTTATTTTTTATATATCCGTTTCTCATAACCTTGTAAATCTTTATCTATAGTATCTAATAAAACAAACCACCCATTTTTTCTCCTTAAACTTTCTACCTTTAAAAAATCAAAAATACCCTTCTACTTTATTCACTAATTTAAACATCTCCATCTAATATACCTATAATACCCTTAATGAAATAATTTACAGTATAGATCCCAACACTTAAAATAACTACAATACCACCTTTAACATCAATTACTTTTACATTCACCATCGCCGCCCCCATCACCGTCCCCACATCGTCGCCCCCATCACCGTCTCCACTGCCGCCCCACCACCGTCACCACCACCACCTCCGCCATCACTACTCCCACCGCCGCCGTATTGCGTGGGCATAAGTCTAGTATTTATAAATCAATAGCAAACTATAAAGTTAAACGTAGCAGTTTACACTTTACCTAAGGATGTCGATTATTTAAAACAGATTTATGTGGCCTAAAATGGGTATTCTTGTGATCGCTTCCGAACCCTTTTCCTTGACCACCCCGAAGATATAGTTATATACGGAGTTTCAAAACTTGAGTTCTCTTGTGAAGACCTAGCCACCTAACTACTAGTTGTTACAATGTATATATAAGCAAGTAACCCCCGATGCCGTCTTCCACGGGTTTTAAGTCCCAATATCATCTTCGACGGTGTATGGGGAGGTTAAGATGTAGACAACCTTACCCCTACCGAAGGTAGAGAGACTGCTTCCATGTTCTACCAAAAATAGAAAAAGACCTCCAACCTTGCTTGACATAAGGATCGAACCTTTAACCTCTGTCTTCAGAGGCAAAGATGTTAACCACTTGATCCAACCCAGTTGTTTTTTAAAATGTGTATATGTTTTATATAAGTCTTACTAAAGTTATCACCGTCGATCCCACCGTTGAGTTCTTTCTCTAGAGTGAGAGTTTTCCCTCTCTCTAGATTTGAGATCGAGCTCTAGGTTACCCTCTTTGGTTTTGGCTTCGTCTTGCCGTCAGACGTAAGGCCTAGCCCGTAGGTCCTTGTCAAAGCAGCCTCTCTACCTTTGGGTAGATGTAAGGCTGTCTACATCTTACCTCCCCAATACCCTGCTTATACCGGGATTAGGTACTGTTGTTGTTACTTAAGTGAATATAATGTTTTATTCTATTTACGCCTTAGCTTAATATTTTGTTTTGTTTGCGGATGCCAAAGTCATGAGGCGACCCACTTCGAAATCAAATAAACGAAAAGCCAAGAAAGTCAACCTTATCACAGAACCTCCATGGAATTGGTTGGATGTTCCATTAGACGTAATGGCCAATATACTCCGGAGAATTGGTCGAGTTGAAATAGTTGAGAATGCCCGAAAGTATGCACTACATGGTGTGGAATCTCCAAGGACCCTGCTATGTGGCGTATTGTTTATTTGGATGTTCTTAAGAATGCAGGTGCAAGACGTAAACGAAGACGTGAGAAGACATGTAAGTATGTTCTGGAAAAATGACAAGACCGATTGGTTGATCTCACCATTGTGAACTCTAATGATTGGCAGCTTCCTTCACACGTCGCTGAGAGGTATGTTAACTTACGTTAATATGTCAATTGTAAGTTTGTGCAGTTGTGCTTATGTATTAGTACTATTGGAAACACATGGCCTGCAAATGATTTGTGGCACTTAGAAAGCATGATTCCTAATTTAGTGAAAGATATATTTGATTATAGCTCTAACAGTTACTCTCGATCCAAACTGGAACTAAAACAAAAGTTATGATATTTCTGCATTTGCGTTGTTTATATTATTTCAACAGATCAAATCAGATGAAACGCCTTGTATTTGCATGTTGTGGTGCTTATATTGTTGATAGCTGGAGTGAGAGAGGAATTTTTAAGAAATTTACATTGCTGGAGGAACTCAGCCTTTTCCATACAGCCATCACTGGAAGATGCATCTATAAAATTGGCAAGTTATGCCCGTTGCTGACAACTAAAACTGAATTGGAATCCCGGTCCATACCTGAGATCAGGTCGCAATCAGGATGGGATAGCCATAGCTATAGGGGAAAGCTTACCTGGGTTAAGGCACCTTGAACTCATTGGAAACAACATGTCGGATGATGGGTTGAAGACAATTCTAGACGGTTGTCCTCACCTTGAATCACTCGACCTGCGTGCGTGTTTTTACGTTAAACTCGAGGGAGTCCTAGGAGAAAGATGGTTACCAAATATTAAAAATCTTAAAAGGCCCATGGACTCTCTTGATGACTGTCCATATATCTATGAATAGTTCCACTGACTTTAGGACTTGAACAAAAAAGGTATGTCATTGTATGGATGTTAATATGTAACATGTAAGTTTTGCATTTGTAATTACTAATCGTGGTTTTTGTTTTTGTTTTGCCAGTGTAGCTGTTGCACTGTTTGTTGCAAAAACCCTTATCTTTTTGGCTTTTAAACCGAAACTCAAGGTAACGGAAATGTGGTAATCTATATCCGATTATCCAATCTCGGGAATGACATTTTGGCCTCTAAATATATATGTGGGTTGTTTCTGTTTTTGTGCTTATTAAACCTGTTTGGTACTGTAAAAGACTTGATATGTTTTGGAATGATGGAAGTATGTTATTAGTAGTGTGTTTTCTTTCGCCTATATATGTAAATGTACTACTAATCTACACTTCTATACTATATTATAAAAAGAATAGCTCATGTTAAAAGTTACATAAAGGGAAATGTCTAAAATATTCTTAATGATTATGTTACACTATCAGTCCTTTACTTTTTAAAATATTTTCATTAACCCTTTACATCAATTACTTTTACATCAATTATTTACACCACTCGACGCCGTCTCTACCACCAACAATCGTGCCCACCACCACACTGTCGCCGCCACGAACACCGCCGCATTGCGCGGGTACCGTGCTAGTTTGTCTAAAAGAACATATGGGAACCTTATGCTAAATTCCGATGCTATGACTTAATTGTGGTCCTCAAGCTTATTTGATGAATGACTCGGTTCACTCATGTTGTAGTGAATGGTTTTATAGTGGTAAATTACCATGGTTATATTAGTACTGTCGTTTGGGTAATGAATGGTTTCATAGTGGTATATTACTATGGTTATATTAGTACTGTCGTTTGGATTTGACTTTTAAACGTTTTACTTTTAGGTCAAAATGCATTTTAGTATCTTCTATTATTCTGAATTAGTACCCTAAACTTAGTTAACAAGGTCTTCGAACTCACTAATTAATTTCTTTTTAAAATATAATGTCAATTATTAATCTAATTTATGGTGTCAATATGGTCAAGTTCATTTCAAAAGTTGATATTTATATCACAATTTGTAATAAATATGAAATATGTCATTGTATTTTATAGGTTGTATTTTTATAACTTGATTAATTAAATGGATTTGATTACTAATTTAATTTTTATTTTACAAACAAAATAACAAAAACTTCTAATAAAGAGATGATTATTTGTAAACATAACAATTGAATTATATACTAATTATTTAGTAAGTTAATTATGTTTTTACAAATGTTAACTAGTGATATTATAGTAAGTTCTATTTATAATATAATTTTAAACTTTATTTTTTTCTAGGGGGACATTCAAATAGTTTTGACAGTATAGGTTGACATGTAGATAATTTTTTCTATGACATTCAAATAGTTTTGACAGTATAGGGTGACATGTAGATAATTTTTTCTATCTATTTTTATCTATATTAATACTACGATATAAACTATTTGCTCTTTCTAAATTTTTCAAAAAAATAACATAGATAAACCCAAACTATCCTTCTTATTTATTTAACAATTTGAATATCTCTACTTAATATACCTATAACATTCTTAATGAAATTATTTACAATACATATCTTTCAACCATTAAAATAAATATACTACACCCTTTACGTCAATTACTTTTACATTAATAATCACACCGCCACCGCCACCACCGCCGTTGCCGCTGCCACCACCACTGGTCTCCACCACCGCCGCCGCCATCGTCATTGCCGTTGCCACCATCCGTCGCCGTCGTCACACCGCTGCATCGCGCGGGCGCATGTCTAGCCATTACGTCATAAATCATTTGATCCTCTCCCATCTTCTCAAAAAAGAACTTCATCAATCCAAATTACCTTTCTATATGGAGATATGATATGTAGTGTTGTTGTTCTTATTTTGGAACTGCATCCCTCACATTCGGGGGGGGGGGGGGGGGGGGGGGGGGGGGGGGGGGTGTGTGAGAGATCACACTGTTGCATGTTGATCATTTTTCCAATTTAAATATCTTCACCTAGTATACTTATATTACTCTTAATGAAATTATTTACAATACATATCTTTCAACCATTAAAATAAATATACTACACCCTTTACATTAATCACTTTTACATTAATAACCACATCGTTAATATTGCCATCACCATCTATCACATCACCACTACCATTATACCATCGCATTATACAAACACATGACTAGTTTAAAATAAAAAGGTTATTATAGGAAAATAACTTTCGACTGAAATGAATATTTGTCTTTAGATACAAAGACTTTTGTACTTAATTAAGACTTTGTTTGTTTAATGAAAATAGGTTTCCATAATAATAAAGGATGAAGACCCTTTATAGTTGGGATCGAACTTATATGTAAAATTAAACCAACTTTAACTACTGGATCAAAATTAAAAATCAAGATTCAAATATCTAAAGGTTAAAGTTGCCAATTTACCTATAAAGTTGATAAATTAAAATGGGTGGCATAGTTGTTAAACTCTTACGAGTCACGAGTCGACTTTTACGAGTTGAATCGATTTATAAAAAAACGAGGCGACTCGCAAGGTGACCCGTTTTCTCTAGATTCTTATGTGTCAAAATGTAAACTTAGACCGAGTCAATACGAGTCGCAAATTTATGATTATTGTAGTTTGATATTTTGGTTGTATATTATATATTATACAAATGGTTAGGTTATGTTATGTATTATATATGTATTTTTTATTTTTTTAACTCGAATTTAAAGATAAACTGTAAATTTATGATCAAAACTATCAAAAATATGTAAATATTTTTGTAATATTATATAATCAATTTATATTTTGTTTCGAAATATGTCACATATATAATTATATATAATATAATGTTATGTAATATATAAAATTGTCCTAAAGAGTCGTGAATCACATGTCAAAATTAATGTTTTCGATTAGTGGATAACTATGATAACTATGAAAGGCGGGAATTCGAGAAAGTTACGGAGGGCGGGAGAATAATCAGAATCCCTAGTTTTTACCCCTTTTCATCCTTTCTCACTCTGCTGTTCTCAACTGCTTCAACCAAAGGTAAATTCTTCTAATTAACCCTTTTTTATATACATCCTATATCCATATCTGCTATTGATCTTTTGTTTAGTAGAATATTTCATATCGGATTTGATAATTAATGATTTCTTGTTTTTAATTGGTACTTTTATTCTTCCAATTATGATTCTTATGATCGTTTTTTTTAATCCTCCTAAAAATTAGTTTAAAATACCTCCTAAAATCATGAGATAGTGACATGTGGATTACACTAAATATTTTTTCTGATCTTATCCCTTGATTTTACCAGGTTATCATGTTAATAAGAATTTTAGGCTATTTAGTTAGGATGATTAATAATCATTTTTATTTTTTTTTAATATCCCTCAACATCAACCTTGTAAATCTTTATAAATCCATTAGTCAATCGCAAACCATAAAGTTAAATGTAGGAGGTTACCCTAGGATGTCGATTATTTAACTCATATGTACGTGGCCTAACACGAGTATCCCTCTTTTGTGAAAACCAAGACACGTAACCACTAGGCCACCTTGCGTTTTGTTTGCGGATGCCAAAGTCATGAGGCCACCCACATCGGAATCAAGTGAATTAAAAGCCAAGGAGGTCAATCTTACCACGGAACCTCCAAGGAATTGGTTGGATCTTCCATCAGACGTAATGGCCAATATACTACGGAGAATTGGTGTAGTTGAAATAGTTGAGAATGCCCGAAAAGTGTGCACTACATGGTGTGGAATCTGCAAGGACCCTGCTATGTGGCGTGTTATCTATGTGGATGCGCCTCCTCCGTATCCTGGTGCAAGACGAACACGTGAGGAGACGTGTAAGTATATCCTCGAAAAAAGTCAAAACCAACTAGTTGATCTCACCGTTGTGAATTCTCATGATTCGGACCTTCTTTTACATGTTGCTGACAGGTATGTTAACTTATGTTAATAGGTCAATTGTAAGCTTGTGCCTATGTATTAGTACTATTGGAAACACACGGTCTGCAAATGATTTTGATGCCCGGTTCAGTGAAAGATATATTTGATTATAGCTCTACATTTAAAGTTGTTTATATTTGTTAAACAGAACAAGTCAGGTGAAACGCCTTGAATTTGTATGTTGTGGTGGTAATATGCTTGAAAGCTGGAGCGAGAGAGTTTTTGAGAAATTTACATTGCTGGAGGAACTCAGCCTTTACAATACACCTATTCTAATAAGAGGCATTGAATACGCTGGCAAGTATTGCCCGTTTCTAGCAACACTAAAACTGAATCAGAAACCCGCTCCATATTGTAGGTGGAATGGAGAGTACAATAAGGCTGGGATAGCAACAGCTATAGCGAAATCTTACCTGGGTTAAGGCACCTTGAACTCATTGGAAACAACATGTCGGATTATGGGTTGGAGTCGATTTTGGACGGTTGTCCTCACCTTGAATCACTTGACTTGCGTGGGTGTTTTTACGTTAAATTCAAGGGAGCCCTATGGAAAAGGTCGTTACAAACCATTAAAAATCTTAAATTGCCCCTGCAGTCTCTTGATGGCTGTCCGTTTATCTATGAATATTCGTGAATGGTTCCACTGTCATAAGGACTTGAACAAAAAAGGTATGTCATTGTCTGGATGTTAATATGTAACTATTGCATTTGTAAACACTAAACGCGGTTTTTGTTATTGTTTTGCAGGTGTAGGTGTTGCACTGCTTCCTGTAAAAATCAATTTCTTTTTGGCTTTTCTACTGAAACTCAAGGTAACAGAGATGTGGTTTCACTAACAAGGACACCGTCCCCCCTAAAGCCCAACATGTATTGACGAGTGCCCTTTTTAGTAAAACTGTCCAAGATATGGAGGTACACTTTGACTTGACAATCAGACAAAAAGCCATTTTTAAGTGTCTACAGGCACCACATGCTTAAGATTATCTCCTTGTTGTCCCTATAGATGGGTTAGGACAACATATGTCACCGGTAGAGTATCGCACTATACTATAATACCGTCTCATGATCCCCTTATTTCCTATTGATGAGATATGCCCTATTTGTCGGAAAGCTTGTTTGGATTCCTTTGGGGAGCATGCGCTTCACTGTAAAGAGCTCCCGGGGTTCAAATACATACACGATTTGGTTAGGGATGTTCTCTTTGACATTTTTAGGCGGGCTGGGATTTCTGTTAAGAAGGAAGCGCCAGTGAATTTCTTGACTGACCCGTTGGAAGGGAGATCTACTCTCAGACCTGCTGACATTTTGGTCTTTGGTTAGACTGGGGGAAAACATGCATGTGTGGATGTAACAGGAGTCTCTCCTCTTGTGGGCTTAGGGTGTAGCTTCACAGCCGGTCTTGTCGCTTTAAAAGCTGCCTCATGCAAAGTGGCCAAACACGAGAAGGCGTGTCTTGACAACCAACACGTATTTCTACCCTTTGCATTTGATACCTTTGGATTTCTTGCACCTGAGGCCGTCGAGCTACTTGGAAGGGTCCAACGGGTCATGCATAGTAATGTTATGACGCCACGATCGATGAATGTAGTTTTTAAACGTCTTAGTTTTGCTATACAAAAAGGAGTGGCGGCGCAGCTTGTTGCCCGTTTGCCTTTTATTTCTATGTAAATTACTATATCTATCAATGATTTATAATCTAAAAATCAATTTTTCACATGATTAATTTTTTGGTTTTAAAGCAAAATTTGTTTGTACATGTATAATTGCGATCTATTAATCAATGTACCTTTTATACATGTGGATATTTTCTATTTTTGTGCTAATTAAACCTGTTTGGTACTGTGAAAGACTTGATATGTTTTAGGAATGATGGTAGTATGTTATTAGGAGTGTGTTTTCTTTCATTAATGTAGAACATATGGAAACCTTAAGCTAAATCCTGATGCTATGACTTAATTGTCACCTTCAATCTCCATCAATACTTGATGAATGACTCGGTTCACTAATGTGCTTCTCTCGTGAACACTTCTAGTTTTGGAGTATAATTCTTAAATTGCTATTAGCAGTAAGAATGAGTTTACCCACATTATCATAATTTGTGAACTCAGGGTTTGTTTAGTTTTTAGAAACTCACCATTCACAACTATCTTGCTCAATGTGTGAATAATCCAAATCATCTAATGATCTGGAACTCTAACGGGTCTGACGAGTTGTGTCAATGTGGCTGATCCATAATTCATAATACGTAGTGTTTTATAGCAGGAATACAATACTTTTATGAAACAATCCAACACAAGCTGAAATGAAATGTGCTTTACCTCTAGTTCTGTTTTAGGGAGCATATTTTGAGAAGAAACATTTAGGTAGTGTTTGGTTTTATAGTCGTCAAATACTGTGGTCATGGGTTTTCATAGTATTGTAGTTTGGGTTTTCCATGTCCATCCTCTTTGGTGGGTTTAAAATACTGTTGAATGATACTTGTGAACCATGTCAAGGGGTGGAAATGAGAGCTAAAATTTGACTACTCTATATAGCAGAATACCTTTTTGATATTCATAGTCAAAATGCACCAGCATTTTAATTAGGGGTGACCATAGAGAGAATTGTTAAAAAGGATACCCTGGTTAAGTTCCATACATTTGATGCACTCTACCTAAGTAGAGAGGCTGCTTCCATTTTCTACCTAAATGGTAGAAAAGACCCTCAAACCTTTGCATGGGATGAGGATCGAACCTATGACCTTTGACACCAGAGGCTAGGGTGTTTGCCACTGATCCAACCATGCTGCCTTGACGACAGCAAAACAAAAATGATCAATCCAGTAAAAATTAACAGTAGGTCAATAACAAATAGGGTTTGATATCTGTTAATGTAACTAACTATAGACGAATGTCTATAGTGTGAAAAAACTAAAGTTGTATTCATTGTATGTAACGAACTTTCGAATCCTGTGCATTTTATCTATGCGGGTATATGTAACAACCATATAAACTGCCACTTGTAAGTTTTTGATTGGTCGGATATATACAATGTACAAAATTTGAAAATTCATTACATACAATGAACACCACTCTAGTTTTTTCACACTATAGACGAGAGCCTATAGTTAATTAGATTCACATATATTAAACCCGTAACATATATATCAAGATATACAAAACAAATGTGAATGCATAAATTAAAACTTCGATAGCTTTTGTACAATTTGTCCTACTATCAAGTATGTAACTGTATATTATACAATATATGTTATTTTGTATACATGTAAATAAAAGGCTGAGTTTAAGCTTGCGAGTTTAGTGTTGAAGCTCGAGCTCGAGTTCGTCAACTAAACGGGCTTTAAATTAGGTTTCGAACTCGACTTGAACTCGTATGTTTAAGATCGGCATGAATTAAGCTTTAACGAGTTGAGCTCGAGTAGGTCGTGAATAGTCGTTTACAGCCATAATTATGCGTTCAAATAATATATGGAAATTGTTGTTTAATAAGGAGAGTCTACAATGTCGGCCAAAAAGTTGTACTCCGAAGTAGTATATATAAATATAAAAATTAACGTATATATATCATTGGCCGTGATGGTTTTTTTTAAAACCAATCCCTTTGGTTTACTTTCGAATTTCCTTCCCTATTGATATATATACGTGTGCTAAGGCTACAATATTCAGCTATCGCTTCGTATTAGATTCCATTTTTAATTAGGTATGATCATGAACTTTTTTAAACATGTTTAACTTTATTTGCTTGTGTTTGTTAGCTTAAATAATATAGACTAGATTTTCATATAATATACTTATATAAAACATGTTTAACTTAATTATTTAAAACATGTCATTATATAAAACTGCTACTAATAAAGTGAATATAATGTTTGCGGATGGCAAAGTCATTATGAGGCGATCCACATTAGAATCAAGTGGACGAAACGCCAAGGTCAAGCTTGCCAAAAAACCTTCAAGGAATTGGTTCCATCAGACGTAATGGCCAATATACTACGGAGAATTGGTCTAGCAGAAATAGTTGAGAATGCCCGAAAAGTATGCACTACATGGTATGAAATCTGCAAGGACATCTGCGAGGATCCTTCTATGTGGCGTGTTATTTATGTGGATGCTCCTTTGGATCAAGGTAAAAAAGCAAGACGAATACGTGAGCAGACGAGTAAGTATGTTCTTGGAAAAAGCCAAGGCCAGTTGGTTGATCTCACCGTTGTAAATTCTCAAGATTGGGAGCTTCTTTCACATGTCGCTCAGAGGTATGTTAACTTACCGTAATAGGTCAATATGTAAGTATTTGTGCAGTTGTGCTTATGTTTTAGTACTATTGCAAACACATATATGGTCTGGAACAAATTTTTTTTTTTTGATATCTTTGGCATTGCCTATTAAAGTTGTTTATATTCGTTAAACAGATCAAGACAGCTGAAACGCCTTGTATTTGGATGTTGTGGAGTTCATATGTTTGAAAGCTGGAGTGTGAGAATTTTTAAGAAATTTACATTGCTGGAGGAGCTCAGCCTTTTTAATACGCCTATTGATATAAGTGGCATTGAAAAAGCTGGCAAGTATTGCAAATTTCTAACAACACTGAAACTAAATCAGAAACCCGATCAATACTGGGGATGGAATGAAGATTACATTCAGGATGGGATGGCCACAACTATAGCGGAAAGCTTACCTGGGTTAAGGCACCTTGAACTCATTGGAAACAACATGTCGGATTATGGGTTGAGATCGATTCTGGACGGTTGTCCTCATCTTGAATCACTTGACTTGTGCGGGTGTTATTACATTCAACTCAAGGGAGCCCTGAGGCTAAGATTGATTCAAACCATTATAGATCTTAAATGGCCCAGTGACTCTCTTGAAGGCTGTCCATATATCTATGAATATCTTGAATGGTTCCACCGACTATAGGACTTGAACGAAAAAGGTTATGTTATTGTATGTATGTTAATCTGTAAGTTTTGTGTTTTTAAATACTAATCGTGTTTTTTGTTTTGCAGGTGTGTCCTGCAAAAAGTAACATCTTTTTGGACCTTAATCTCCATCAATACTTGATAAATGACTCGGTTCACACTCACCTTCTGCTTCTCCCGCGAACACCTCTAGTTCTGGAGTGTGATTCTTAAATTGTTGTTAGCAGTAACCATATGTGTACCCACATTATCTTACTTTGTGAATTCATGGTTTGGTTTAGTTTTTAAAAACTCACCATTCACAACTATCTTGTTGATCAGTGTATTTATAATCTAAATCATTCAATGATCAATCTGGAACTCTTACGATGAGTTATTGTGTCAATGTGAGTGATTGATATTTCATAATACGTAGTTTTACGAAACGATGTAACGCACGCTGAAAAGAAATGTGTTTTACATCTAGTTTTGTATTAGGGACCATATTTTGGGAAGAAACATTTAGGTAGTGTTTGGTTATTTAGTTGTCAATTACTTTGGCGGATTTACGACAAGTACAAGTTTTTAAAACGATATGTATGAAAAAATGTTATGGAGATGATGTGAAAACACTTGAAACGATATGTGCTATATAAAGAGAAAACAAAAACAAACAAAAAAGAAGTTATAAGTCAGTTTTATTTTACATTTGACTTTTTCAATTGTCAACTTTTAAGATACACATACACTGATACACATGTAACTTCTTAAAATTTGCCAATTACATGTCATTTACTCATTGAGTCATTGGTGTAAATTTGTTATACATACAATGAGTAGCATTTAATCTAATGAACCATATTACATTTCAATCTGATCAAACGGCTATGAAAAATTCAAGACTTAACACGACTTTTGCGAGTCAAATTGACTTTTGCGTGAACCTGAACCATATATAAAAGAATAGCTTATAAGACGCGTGAAACGCGAGAGAACCATATAAAAATAGTAAAATTTGTAAATATAAAAAATTGGCAAAAAATAGAAATTAAAAGGTATAAAAAATTGAGAGAAAAAAAATATACCGTAATGAGGAAAAATATTTTTTTTGATTACCTTATTTTTCTTGTATTTTAGATTTATCTTTTAAGAAAAACCCTAATTAGAATATGTAGGATCGATCATAATCATCATATTAAAAAATCAAGGGTTTAGAAACTTGTAAATAAAAAAAAACATGGAAAAAAAAAAAAAAAAAAACTTGTAAAAAAAAATAAAAATATGGATCGGAGTTAAAAAAAATCGTTTAAAACAACATTTCTCAGATTGCTTTGTTATTAAAATATTGGATATGACTTTTTGTGAAAATTCGTTTGATTGCACTTAAAAGAGTGTTTCTCAGATTACTTGCAATCTATATTATGAAAAAAAATAGTGAAAAGTTGCAAAAGGTCGAAATGTATGAGTGTTTGAAAAATATAGTGAAAGTTGGAGGATTAAAAATGTCTTTGACAAAAATTTCAGTCAAAGATGATGTAAGCATTTGATCTAAGGGTGGAAAATAAAGGATGAACTTCAATGTAGGGTCCAATTTTTTTTTCTATTTAAAGGATCTCTTTTAATATATATAAGAGATGCGAGTGGACATGTCTATCTCCAATTGGTGTATTAGCGTATACAGTTTTTACAAATTTTTTCGTATTCTCGCTTTTCTTTTCATATTCACAACATTGAAGTATGTTCGTGTTAGTTGTCTATATGAAATTTGTTCATAGTTAAAGATATATTTCTCGATGTCTTTAAAATATCTAATATTTTTCTAAATATAAAATGTGTAACGATGTACGATGATATGAAAAATAAAAAATGTAACACCCGACATTTAAAAACATGGGTTTTCAAAAACTTTCATCTAACGGTGTTAAAAGATGCGGAAGAAAACTTTAAAAGTTCAAAACCGATAAAAACTGTTCGATTTCTGCATTTATTGGTGTTACATGCCATACCATAAAATAAGTCTAAATGAAAACCCAACGGTTGCCCAACACAAAACAACCGTCAACATAGTACTACATAAATTCTGCATAATATCAAAATGCAAATGATGTCTAATGAGGTGTAGCATCTAAGGGTAGCTAAAGCCATCAGCATGCTATCTACCCGCTCCTCGCCCTTCATGCCTCATCTATCCTTCAAGCTATACCTGAGGGAACCACACATTTCAAGAAACAAGTGTTAGCTAACGAATTAGCTAAGTAAGATATCACCAAAGTTATAAAGCTTTGTCCAATTAAAACATTTCTACTTTGTTGACAAAACATTAAGGCACAACCCACATAACACACACACTTATAACCTGCATATCAACTTAGGATGAATCACCCTAATTGTGCCTATCCTTCTTTTATATCACACATAATCACACGTATCTTCGTTAACTGCATATAAGTGTGCCCTGCATCCCACCTGACTAGATGATCAACCAAAAGGCTACTCATCGTACGTCGTTAAGGAATGGCAAGCCAATCCCGGAGTAATCCGTATATGGAGGCGGGTCAGACCCCTCGTATTACTCGCCCTGCATTAAATGACCATGTTGCAAGGAGCCACCCAAGCAACCTACGTTCACGCACTCGCCGGGCTAGGGCAAGTACGGGTTAAGCTTAACACTTCCCTGCATTATAAATTTACGAGCTCGGTTTCACACATTATTAGTTTAGGCATCACACAACCTAAACATAGTCACACATTTCCTTCATTTTGTTTGGGCCCTTAAACGTGCAAGTGACATGGCAGCCTAGTAAATCTAGTGAACTAGGTGAACAAGTCACATAAGCATGCACACATCAAGAATCTACGTCATATCTACATTTCATGTATTGCAATATACTACATAAGTTGCATAACAATCGCTACATTACACCATACTTCATTTCACTACATTTGGGACTGCATATTAGGTCTCATGGTCAACTTCATATCCCACAATACCTCCCGTGTAACCCGAAATACCCACATTTATCATAAGTTACCGTTAGAAAGTTATAACAAGAAACCATTGCTTGTGGAACCCTCAGCGTGTCAAAAGTAGTGTATCTTACCTCGGCGTAGTCCACAACAATCAACAACTAGTCACTGTGTAAAGCAACTATGCTCGTCTACCTATAATTAGTAAACGATTATTAGACAAGCTACATACTCACGTCATTAAGGCCAATAACTAGACCCACACACTTTAAAGACTCACTTAAGATTCAGGTCTAATCTGCGTGTCAAAACGATGTTACGGTTCAAAACTATAATTTTGCTGAAAACTGATGAGTTGCGCCGCAGCTCAAGCCTCCAGTTGCGCCGCAACACATTATGTTGCGCCGCAACTTATTCTTCTGGAATTGAGTTGCGCCGCAACTAGGAGTTGCGCCGCAACCCGTTGCGATTCTGCACAACATCGAACGATTGAACCCCAAACCAACACCAAACGATTCCAAATCAAATATCAGACCTTTATACATCAAAATCCTTCATTTTATGACCAATCAAATGCAATAAACTTCCCCATTAAACAACATATGATTTTCTTCATAAAAACAAACGTTATTACGACATCGATTGATCCTCCAATGACCTTAACCACTTCTTAATAATCCATACAATTGAAAAGATAATAAATCTACATTACAATACCTTTTCTACCTGTAGATCACAAATAGGATGCAAAACTCTTGACAAAACACTCTCAAATCACTCGTAAGGAAGCTTTTCGGTTAGCAAATCAATGGAAGAACTATGTGGGGCGGTTAGGGCTTGTTTAGGAGGAATGAAATCTGCAAATAATGACCTAAAGACACTCCCTAAACTCCTTAACCCGTTTTTGACTTTGCCTCTATGTCAAAACTAGTCCCTAAGCTTCCTAATCCTTCATTATTAGTCACAAACTACTCTATGGACCATATACAACATAATTACTTCATTAAATACCACTACATAGGCATTTATCTACATTATATACACACAAATCCTGCATTATACATTTTAGGCTTTCAAACCTCACATACAAACACACTTTAACTACATATATGCATTAAATCTAATATAGACTTAACGACACACTATGTTGACTTAACGATATTAGTCAACTGTTAAATAAAAAGTTTGGGATGTTACAAAAAATATCGGTAATTTTCATCTTTAATTATTCCACCACCATGTAAAGAACAAATTTAAACGAGTAAAATACCCGTGCGTAGCTCGGGTTACGATTATTAAAGTAAATTAATTTATAAGCCACGTTAATTAGACAACTAAAAAATGAGACCAAATACACCAATTCAACATAAAATTAAATATAAGTGTATAAGAAAAAAGTGAACAAATATGTGACAATGAGAATAATCCACAAAGTCATATCAAACATAGGATCCAAACATAAGCCGAAACCTAAAATAATATATGTTCAAACCAAGAATGCAAATACCTTCATATTCCACACCTTCCATATCAAACTCATCCTTCACACTATTGGATATAATTGTATAAGTCTTGGGGTCAAAAGTTTATGTACTTATATGGAATTAGTCTAAAGATGTGTTTAGGCTGCAATTGTATTAGTTGTTAGAGTCTAGGGACCAAACATGTTATTTAGGCTCTAAAAGAAAGGGGGGATCGATGTGAAGAGACACAACCATCGTGATGGTTCAGAAGTGCAGTTGCAAGCCCTCTCATGGCAAAGGGCACGACTGTTTGAAGAGACACGATGGTGGAAAATAACCGTCGTTTATAATACTATAAATAGAAGTTTGTATTTCAGTTTTTGGTGTGTTTTTTACAATGTAAACAACGGGTTTGTTGATTATAATAGAATCAAGTTTCTTGTTTAATCTTGTTGTTCGATCCTGTGGATATGGAATATCGATTCTTAACAGTGGCATCAGAGCATAGGCTACAAGATTATTACAGGAATTTGATTCAAATTTTGATCCAATTGATGAAGAAGAAGACACCGCAGTTTTTCGATTCGGGGAAGAAAGAAAACTGACCGGAATGGAGAAACAGAGACAGAGCGGTTTTTGGGTTGTTCTTATATGGATATAAGAACACATAAAAGAAGTTGCGTTTTGGGGGGAAAGAAACATCGATCGAAGGAAGATCAATACTCGTTCTGTTTGGAATTTGAACCGAGAAGAAGAAAGTAAAAGAAATTAAAACAGGGAAGAAAATAAGACGACCACGAAAAGATAAGTTTGATTTCTTTTGATTTCCTTTGACAGTATAATAAAAGAAAAGTCAGGAGATTTTTTTGTTTTAATATCATGGGAGGAATACCAAACAATTTATATTGTTGTTTTGTGAAATTACAAAACCAAAAAGAAAGCGTATAATTTTTCTTGTTCAAGTGCAAATATTAATTTTGGTTTTATAGTTGCAAACAAATAAATAATTGTTTGGTAAAATAAATTGTTAAAGGATTACCAACACTGGTGTTAGTAATTATAAACATATAGTAATTATAAACAAAATTTTGGTTTTGAAAGAAAAAAAATAAAGAATCAAATTTTTGTATAGTTTTTCTGTCAAGTGGGTATACTTTAGAAAAACAGAAAATACAAGGCAAGGCAAGGGAAAAGTTTGATTCTTGAAGAAGATAATTGGCTTTAGATATTGGGTTGGGGTATTTTAAGATCAACAGCGGATTAGCGGATTGATAAACAACAACGGGGTAGCGGGTTTTGGTTATCAATAGCGGAATAGCGGGATTGATCTATCAACCTTGATTCGATCAATAAATGATCACATAACCTTGATTGATCAATAAATGATCATATAACCTTGATTTGATCAATAAATGATCATATAACCTTGATTGGATCAATAAATGATCACATAACCTTGATTTGATCAATAAATGATCACATAACCTTGATTGGATCAATAAATGATCACATAATCTTGATTGGATCAATAAATGATCACATAACCTTGATTCGATCAATAAATGATCATATAACCTTGATACGAACATACGAACATAAACGAACATACAACCTTGATTGGATCAATAAATGATCACATAACCTTGATTTGATCAATAAATGATCATATAACCTTGATACGAACATAAACGAACATACAACCTTGATTGGATCAATAAATGATCACATAACCTTGATTCGATCAATAAATGATCACATAACCTTGATTTGATCAATAAATGATCATATAACCTTGATACGAACATAAAACGAACATACAACCTTGATACAATAGACAAACGATCATATAACCTTGATACAAACATAAAACGAACATACAACCTTGATACAATAAATGATCATATAACCTTGATACGAACATTAAACGAACATACAACCTTGATTGGATCAATAAATGATCACATAACCTTGATTGGATCAATAAATGATCACATAACCTTGATTTGATCAATAAACGAACATACAACCTTGATTCGATCAATAAATGACACATAACCTTGATTCGATCAATAAATGATCACATAACCTTGATTGGATCAATAAATGATCACATAACCTTGATTGGATCAATAAATGATCACATAACCTTGATTCGATCAATAAATGAACACATAACCTTGATACGAACATAAACGAACATACAACCTTGATTGGATCAATAAATGATCACATAACCTTGATTGGATCAATAAATGATCACATAACCTTGATTTGATCAATAAACGAACATACAACCTTGATTTGATCAATAAATGATCACATAACCTTGATTCGATCAATAAATGACGCATAACCTTGATGAACATAAACGAACATACTACCTTGATTGGATCAATAAATGATCACATAACCTTGATTCGATCAATAAATGATCATATAACCTTGATACGAACATAAACGAACATACAACCTTGATTGGATCAATAAATGATCACATAACCTTGATTTGATCAATAAATGATCATATAACCTTGATATGATCATAAAATGATCACATAACCTTGATACGAACATATAACCTTGATTGGATCAATAAATGATCACATAACCTTGATTCGATCAATAAATGATCATATAACCTTGATACGAACATAAACGAACATACAACCTTGATTGGATCAATAAATGATCACATAACCTTGATTCGATCAATAAATGACCACATAACCTTGATACGAACATAAACGAACATACAACCTTGATTGGATCAATAAATGATCACATAACCTTGATTTGATCAATAAATGATCATATAACCTTGATACGAACATAAAACGAACATACAACCTTGATACAATAGACAAACGATCATATAACCTTGATTAATTAATTAAACGACCATATAACGAGCAAACAAACCAAAGAACCACAATGTACACTTTTCACCCCAAAATCATGTAATGTAAAGGGGCTACGAACTCACCTTAGCCTTAGAAGTCGTTAGAAAGAGATTTAAGCGGGTGAGCGGGGAGCACAACGATCACAAACCTATTACATGAACATCATAGCATCACAAGGTATCCCAAACGATAAGGTCTAACTAGTTATACGATGCCACAATCCCCGAAGGTACATTAGAAGTGATTCTAGAATGTTTGGATACAAAGGAAGAGTTTTGGTCAAATACGTTTTAATGACTTAGCACCAAAAATCGACATGAAAATTAAAGTGTTTAGATTTGAGTTTAAACAATTTTGTTGACCTTAGAATGATGTTATAAGACTTCCCTTGAAGTTACAAGTCGATTGAATGTAGAACGAAGCGGGAAGTGAGAAAGTAGCCCGTGACGTCAGTAGAGCACGGCTCTTGTGCAGAGCAAAGGCCGTGCTCCCTATGACAGACATAAACCCCAAATTTCCAACTAAAACCTCATTTTGACCTCAAAATCGACTAGGAGAAGCTTCAAGACTCAAACTTAGACATAAATGAACATAACCCACATCACAAACTCGATTGATAACACCAAATCTTGCCCAAATCGATCCATAACCCATTTCAAACCCTAATGAAACCCTAGTTTGACCTAAATTCGTTTTTGACCTGATTTTGACCAAGAACTCTAAGGTTTGACTATGAAACATGTTTACAAACATAAAATGATAAATTTGAGATGAATTTAACTTACCAAAACCACTTCCAAGATGCTAAACTCGGATTTGACCAGAAATGATGTTAGAAATATAAATGTAGTAGTTGATTTGTATCTCTTGTACTTATAATGTAAATATCTAAGTATGGAAGGGGGCATATTGTAATATGTGTATAGGTATATAAACCCCCTCCATAATGCAAAATGTAACCTTTCACCTCATTTTATGCAAACTAATCTTCCTGCCAAACACACTTTCTCTCTCTACTTTCTCTCTCTTAAAACCACCATTGTTACACACACTTACACACACATAAGCTCAAATTCTATTCTTTACAATTGGTATCAGAGCACAATCAGAGTTGCTGAATGATCCATAAGCTTAATACAAGCTTAATTTGTGCTTAATTTCAGAATTTGGCTTATTTTCTGAAAGGTTCATTTGCCGAGATCACTGTTTGAGTGATTTCTGCAAATTAAGTGTGTTTTTGTTCGAATTTTGTTTACCGATCAATTTATAATCAGTATATCATCCTTCGTTATCGATTTCAGAAGTTAATTTCATCATTTGAGTTGTTTTTGCTCGCATTCTTCACAAGTAGAAAAACAAATTTTTTTTTAAATCTTTTAATTGATTGAAATGGCTTCAAGGGAAGCTTTAGCACTTGGTTCTGAAGGAAGACCTCCTGTCTTGTTTAGAGGTTCTTATCCTCAATGGAAGAAAAGGTTTCTGAACTGGATAGACAGACAGAAGAATGGAAAACTTCTGAGGAAATCATACAAAGATGGTCCTGAAATTCCAAAGAACCCTGTTAATGGAGAAGCTTTACCTGAAGAGAGTTGGAATACAGATCAGAAAAATAGAGTTGAAGCTGATCAAATGTCAATTGCTTATCTTTACCAAGCACTTCCTGATGACATTTACTGCAATGTGGACTCCTATGAAACAGGAAAAGATATATGGGATGAAGTGGAGAAGCAGATGGAAGGATCTGATGTGTCAAACACCATAAGATTGTCGACTGTTCTGAACATGTATGAAACTTTCAAGCAACAGAAAGGTGAACCATTAAATGAAGTATACATCAGATTCTGTAATGTCATCAATGAGCTTAGAAAGAATGATGTGAAAAGAACCAATATGGAACTAAACATCAAATTCATCAAAAATCTGGAAGAGGAATGGCAAGTGTATGGAACCCAACTCAACCAACAATCAGACTTTGGGAAACTCACCATTCACACCTTGTATGAAAAGCTGAAGCTGAATGTTGAGGATGTTCAGAGGATCCAAAAGAAGAAAGAAGAAAGTTCTCATTCAGATCCATTGGCCTTGGTAGCTGAGAAGAAGACTTCAAGAGTTTCAAAACAGAGCTTTGTTGAAACTGATTCTGATTCAAGTGAAATGAGTGATTTCTGCAAATTAAGTGTGTTTTTGTTCGAATTTTGTTTACCGATCAATTTATAATCAGTATATCATCCTTCGTTATCGATTTCAGAAGTTAATTTCATCATTTGAGTTGTTTTTGCTCGCATTCTTCACAAGTAGAAAATCAATTTTTTTTAAGTCTTTTAATTGATTGAAATGGCTTCAAGGGAAGCTTTAACACTTGGTTCTGAAGGAAGACCTCCTGTCTTGTTTAGAGGTTCTTATCCTCAATGGAAGAAAAGGTTTCTGAACTGGATAGACAGACAGAAGAATGGAAAACTTCTGAGGAAATCATACAAAGATGGTCCTGAAATTCCAAAGAACCCTGTTAATGGAGAAGCTTTACCTGAAGAGAGTTGGAATACAGATCAGAAAAATAGAGTTGAAGCTGATCAAATGTCAATTGCTTATCTTTACCAAGCACTTCCTGATGACATTTACTGCAATGTGGACTCCTATGAAACAGGAAAAGATATATGGGATGAAGTGGAGAAGCAGATGGAAGGATCTGATGTGTCAAACACCATAAGATTGTCGACTGTTCTGAACATGTATGAAACTTTCAAGCAACAGAAAGGTGAACCATTAAATGAAGTATACATCAGATTCTGTAATGTCATCAATGAGCTTAGAAAGAATGATGTGAAAAGAACCAATATGGAACTAAACATCAAATTCATCAAAAATCTGGAAGAGGAATGGCAAGTGTATGGAACCCAACTCAACCAACAATCAGACTTTGGGAAACTCACCATTCACACCTTGTATGAAAAGCTGAAGCTGAATGTTGAGGATGTTCAGAGGATCCAAAAGAAGAAAGAAGAAAGTTCTCATTCAGATCCATTGGCCTTGGTAGCTGAGAAGAAGACTTCAAGAGTTTCAAAACAGAGCTTTGTTGAAACTGATTCTGATTCAAGTGAAATGAGTGATTCTGACTTGGATGAAAGACAAAAAGAGATGTATAAAGAACTCGCTTATTTCACAAAGGCTTTCAAGAAGAAATTCTTCAAGAAGAAACCAACCAACAATCAGACTTTGGGAAACTCACCATTCACACCTTGTATGAAAAGCTGAAGCTGAATGTTGAGGATGTTCAGAGGATCCAAAAGAAGAAAGAAGAAAGTTCTCATTCAGATCCATTGGCCTTGGTAGCTGAGAAGAAGACTTCAAGAGTTTCAAAACAGAGCTTTGTTGAAACTGATTCTGATTCAAGTGAAATGAGTGATTCTGACTTGGATGAAAGACAAAAAGAGATGTATAAAGAACTCGCTTATTTCACAAAGGCTTTCAAGAAGAAATTCTTCAAGAAGAAACCAACCAACAATCAGCTTAGGACTTCATCAGTATCTTCGTATGCAAAGAATTTGAATGCTCCTAAGTTTGAATCAAAGAAGGAATATGTTGGTGGTGAGAAGAAATTTGATAATCAGAAGAAGTTTGAGAAGAAGGTCATGGAGAAAAGGAATGAAGACAAGAAATGCTACAACTGTGGTCTTACTGGATATTTTGCCATCAACTGCACTAAACCTCGACAAAAGAACTCCGAGTACTATAAGTACAAACTTTTGCTGGCAAGACAAGAGGAAAGTGGAATTGCTCTTCTCGCTGAGGATGACAAGTGGTTACATCTTTCTGATGAGGAGACAGACGAACTTGCAGCAAACGTGTGCTTCATGACGAAGATCAAGAAGTCAAAGGAGTTGGAGGAAGTTGATGAAAGTTCTTCTGAGGTCGAGGATGAGGTAATCACTTTTACTAAGTCAGATTTAGATTATTATATGAATAAATGTGCTGAAACAATGAAATATGGGAGAGGGTTGAGTAAACAGATTTCTAAATTAACAAAAGTTTTGGAAATCAAAGAAATTGAATTTCAAAATTCTAAAGATAAATTTGATTTACTTCAAAAGGATTTTGACAATTTGAAATCTGAAAAAAATGCGGACATGTTTACTCCGAACTCCAAATTGCATCTTGAAAAACAAGAACTTGAGACCAAAGTTCTTGAACTGAGCAAGACCGTCAGACAACTTCAAGTCGAAAAGACCAATGAGATGTTTCGAGCAAATGCATTGGCTTAGGACATTGAGTCTTTAAATGTGAAATTGAAAGAATCTATCCCTGATTTGACGGAATTTGAAAACAAAATTTCTGACCTAAAATATGAGTGTTGTATAAAAGATTCTCTTAAACAAAAACTTGATAAAGAAAATGATGAGCTTAAAGCTGAAATCAAGTCTTATCAAGACAAGTTGTATAAGATTAATCGTTCATATCAACAAATCTTTTTGAATAGGCCAAGAAATTCAGAATCAATATTCACTTCAGGGTTAGGTTATGTCAATCCAAATCATTTGCTCAAAGCACAAGAAGAAGTCCCATCATTATATAAGGAATCTTATTTGAGATGTGGGATGACTGACCAGTTTGTGAGACCGAATGATAGTGATTTTGAGGCTGATGATTTTCTAAAGAAGGGTGCAAAAGTCTATTTTAACTATGCGTTATTGGATGAGTCATATGATTTTTTCAGTCACCCTGCACATAAAATGGAAAAACAGAATGACGAAAAAGAAAATCATGAGGCTATAATTCCTGAAATTCTTGAGTGTTTTAAAGAAAAACCTTTAGAAGAATCTATTCAAATTCCAAAACCTGCAGTTGAAAGACCGTATGTTCCACAAAGTGTTTTGGAAAAGGTAATAGAGGATTTGCAAAAGTCTCTTGATGAAAAGCAATCTTTGATAGAAAGTTTGAAGACTCAAAATCACTATGACATTGACCCACCCAAGAATCATGTAAATGATTGTGATCACCCCGATTGTCCTGTTTGTGAAGTTATGACCACTCCAACTCCACCAAACCAATCTGTGTGTCAAAATGAGACAACTTCACAAACTGCATGCTCTATTTCAGAAATTGTGAATGCATGTGTGCAAACTGAGTGTGAAGTTGTTCATGTGTCTGTTCAAACTGATAGTGATCTAGATGAATTCGATGATGCTCTTGATGTTGATGATTATTTCTTCCTGACTACTTTTGAAACTGAGTCCTTTACCAAGTTTTCTGAGGGAACTCAATCATACTTGAATGAAATTGATGCTTTCAAACAAAAGTTTGAAAAAGAAAGAGAACAGAGGTTAAATGTGCTAAAGGAACTTAATGATCTAAAAGTTGAATTCCAATTTCAGAAAATAGCACTTCAATTTTTAAAAGAAAAAGAAAAAGCATCAATTCCAATCAAGAGAAGTCCTTGTCCAATTAAGATAAGTGAAGAAAGTGTGAAATTGGAAATGGATGATTTATCAACATATTTGGAAGGAAATTATGATTTTGCTCCTGATTTTGAAAAACATTTTGTTCAAAAAGAGGAAAAACATGAATTTTCTCTAAAGAAGAATCCAAACTCACACTCTTCACAACCTTCCTCATTCGATAAGTCCCAAAGACCAAAGACCAAACCATCACCCAAGACTGATTCAAAACAAAAGACCAAACCATCACCCAAGACTGAATCAAAAACAAAACCAAACAAAGGTCCTACAGTTGCTAAGACTTCTACACAATCACAGAAGTATAAAGTTAAATCTGAACCTAAGATTCAAAAAGAAGTCAAAACAAGCAGTGGTTCAAAGATTGTCAAGAATGCAACTTTATCATTAGGTAACAAACAACCTCAGCAGGTTAGGTATTCTAGTTTTCCTAGGTATTCTCAGAAGAATCCTAAGTGCACTTTACAGAGGATTAGAGATACTGTTTCTGGAATGACTAAATACAAAGATCAGTATGGTTGGCTGTCACCTAATAATATCAAGAAAGCAAACAGGACCACAGAAACCATCAAGAAAAAACCTGTTCAGAACATAAATGCTAAATTGATTTCTAACTCTAAGAATGTTCGTGTTTCAGGTGACTTGTGCATGAAAAGTAGCAGTAAATGGATTCCAAAAGATAGATTTTTGCATGCTACTAGAAAAGTCAAACTTGATGGAAACACTACCCATGTCAAACAAGTGTGGATTGTCCGTAGATCAAATTCTTTAGATAGTGCTAATACATCTAGGACTGGTCCTACTTGTACCAAAACTTGTGTATAAACCATTACTGTTTGTTGTTTGTAATTCGTATTTCTTATTTGAAATCGTATGTGTGATTGTTAGTTGTGATTAATAAAATGTTAGTATGTGTAATAATTTTGTTTTACATTTAAATTGTTTATGTGTACTTGCATGTTATCCCTCTAACCTGCAAGGACCCAATCGAAAAGGGTACCTAAAACCACATTCTTTGTTCTTGCAGGAATACCTCATTTGTGTATGGTATGTTGACTCGGGATGTTCACGTCATATGACTGGAAGTCCATTCTTTCGAACTTTGTTGAAAAGTTTATGGGAACCGTCAGATTCGGAAATGATCATATCGCTCCTATTCTCGGTTATGGAGACATTGTTAAAAATGGTGTCACTATAAAGAGAGTTTCCTATGTTGAAGGATTAGGACACAATCTCTTCAGTGTTGGACAATTTTGTGACAATGATCTTCAAGTATTATTCAGGAGATATGAATGCAAAGTGCAGACTGAAGACGGTGTGGATATTCTTACTGGAACAAGAGACAATAATTTGTTCACTATTGATCTCAACAACATTCCATCTAATTCTTCAGAGATTTGTCTTCTTTCAAAAGCAACTGCACAAAACTCTTGGTTATGGCATCGCCGTCTTTCTCATCTTAATTTTCAAACAATTAATGCTCTCGTGGATAAACAACTTGTTGAAGGACTTCCGGATTACAAGTATGAAAGTGAACATGTTTGTCCGGCTTGTGCAATTGGAAAGATGAAGAAAGCATCACACAAACCGAAGAAGTTTCTAAGTACAGAAGGTCCTTTGCATCTTATTCATATGGATTTGTGTGGCCCTATGAAAGTTCAAAGTATCCATGGCAAGCGATACATTCTTGTGATTGTCGATGATTATTCTCGTTACACTTGGGTATTCTTTCTTCATGCAAAGAGTGACACTCCGAATGCAATTATTGATTTCATAAAGAAGACCCAAGTAAATCTTAAATCATCAGTTAGAATTGTTCGCTCAGACAATGGCACTGAATTCAAGAATTCAACGATTGATTCTTTCTTCAAGTCCATGGGTATTACTCATCAATTTTCCGCTGCCAGGACACCTCAACAGAATGGAGTAGTTGAACGTCAAAATCGAACTCTTGTTGAAGCAGCTAGAACAATGCTTGCTTATT
>CM067174.1:24639683-24710907 GCA_034093135.1 Erigeron breviscapus
TCAGCTTCGCTGAATTTAGGTCACACTACAAATGTGCAAACAACCCCCGGGTTGGCTACTCCACCTCCTACCCAAACACAAAGAACACCAACACCTATTCAAACATCATCAACCACAACAATTCTTCCAACCAAAGATCAAGCATGTGAAGTTTTGCTTGGCATTCTACGTTCTGAAGGGGATTTGTTGACTATGACTGAAAGGGGTGTGTTGAATGCTCTTGAGGTAAGAGAAAGAGAAATTGCTAACGAACGAAGAGTCAAAGCTTTACAAGATCAAGTTGAAAAACAGAAGGCTGAATATGATGAGAAACTTGCTGCATTTGAGCTAAGGTTGTTAGCATTAGAATCTTGTCGACCGGCCTCGGTTGCTTCTAGACGGGATGATCCTGATTCTGATGATCACCCCGAGGGGGAGAACCAAGGAGAGGGTCATATTAATATTGAAAATACTTCGGCAAGAGTTGATGTGAATGTTGAGGATGTGGTGATGCAAGAAAGATCAGAGGGTGGAAATCAAGATACTTTAGATGATGTGATTAAAAGAAGATTAGATGACGTTTTTGGTGTTGATTCAGAAGTAGAAAGTGAAGAAGAAAATGAGAATGTTGAGGTTAATGAAGAAGAAGGCTTTGTATTTGAAGATGATATAGTTGAATATGCTGAAGGAGAAGCTGATATTGAGGCCATAAAAGATAATGTAATATTGGATGAGCCAGAGATAGTTGAAACTCCAGTGAACGTAGAAGCTGTAGAAGAACCAATGTTTGAAGAATTTGCAGATCTTGATTACTTTGAAACAGGTTCTTCAAGCAGAGTTGAAGTTGGAGAATCATCTGTTCCTGCTAGCTCAGCTCCACAGCATTACAATTTCAATGAATTTAACAATTTTGATGATCTGAGAAAGACTCCAGAAGCTGCTGTTCAGAACTTTAAGAAATCAACTTACAAACAAGTTTTGAGAGAGGAAATCATATCCGAGGAAGTTCTTCCTGATTATTTTCCAACTGAATTAACTGACGAACAACTAAGATTTATTAATCGAGGATACTTCTTGAGGGATAAAGAAAGAATGGTTGCTTTCGGCATCAAACCTAAAGAAGCAGCTAAGAAGTCGAGATATCTGGAGGAAAGGGCATATCCGATATTTTGTGGAGCAACTAAAGTTACTAAAACCAAGAGACCAGATTTAGACTCGATGTACAAGTTTAAGGAAGCAAGGCAAGTAGAAGAATACACAGAGCTTCTTAAACTTACAAAACAATACAATCCAAAGTTGCTTGAAGAGCAAAGAAATCATAAGATATTGGTGCTGATAAGAGTGATATTGATTAAAAGAGTTACTATCTTTGTTCCATGTTTTCATGTTAAAAGAGATAATAACAAGATCTACAGATTTACAGAAGCCCAATTCAAACTTTTGCCGGTTGATGACATTATCTTCCTCTACAACCATTTCCTGAATGCAATGCAAAGATACCGTGAAGATGTAATTGCTTTTGATGCTGTAAAAAGATACATGTCAAGTTGTATTCAATATGCGTCACTGGAAGATTTTCAAATAGGGTTTGAAGTTGTGAAGAGGAAGATAAATGTTCCATATCCAGATCAAAGTCTTTACACTGAAGACATTGAAAAACTCAGTATTGGTCATGTCATCGAAGAACCATCTTTTGGGGTTGTCTTTTTAAATAGCCGAAAGAAGAAGATTTTCATTCGTATGGATGAACTTGCTTCTTATTCTGATGGAACATTGGAGTTTTGTAAAAATGTGTTGCTGTGCTTGAAAGAAGATGAGCAAGATGAAAAGAAAAAGGAAGTGTTTGATAAAGTAATCTCCAAGATCAATCAAAGGCTTGAGTACCGAGACAGCATTCGAATGATGAGAGAAGCAAAGAATGTTCAGAAGTCAAAGTACGTTGTTCGTCGGAAAGGAGGTTGCTGGATCAAGTACGAGCCTAGTCATCTACCAAGGCCACATAACATTCCTCCAAGAAACTTTGAAGCTAATATGATTGTTCCTGATGACAGACCCGAAGGAGAAAATTGGTTCTGGCATCCAAACAAAGACAGACCGAATACAAGAGTTTGAAGATGGACAAAGACTGGATATTTTTCACAAATCACTACTAAGGGGGAGATTGTTAGAAATATAAATGTAGTAGTTGATTTGTATCTCTTGTACTTATAATGTAAATATCTAAGTATGGAAGGGGGCATATTGTAATATGTGTATAGGTATATAAACCCCCTCCATAATGCAAAATGTAACCTTTCACCTCATTTTATGCAAACTAATCTTCCTGCCAAACACACTTTCTCTCTCTTAAAACCACCATTGTTACACACACTTACACACACACAAGCTCAAATTCTATTCTTTACAAATGAGATTTTCCTTGCTCTTTGAAACCCTAATTTTTGATATGTTGTTAAGAAGATGAAGAAGAAGAAGATTCCTACTTAATTCTTGTTTGAAACACAATCTTGGTGCATTTATTTTAGAGAGAGAGTGAGTGTGTGGGTGTTTGGTGCTCTAGCATTAAGTGAGAGAGAGAAAGGAAGAAGATAGAGTGAATGAATGGTTGGGAGGGTGTAAGACATGGGGTTGGGTTAGGGTTGGGTCACATGGATGGGTCATGGGTTTGGGTTGACCCATGGATTACCCAAATTCACATTTCTAGTTTAATTAAACCTCGACTAGCTTCGAACACTTAATTAAAACGATCAATCGATCACATATTGCACCTTAAACATAATTTGGGTCACAATTAAACTCGATCATATATTATTAACTAAATTAGTTAATTAAGTCGTACAAAAAAAAATCAAACGGTCAACGAAGTCAATTTTCACAAATGTTACATCATTCCCCCGTTAAAGGAATTTCATCCCGAAATTCGACGAAACCCTAATTACAAGAACAAGTGATGATAATTAGCTTTCATAGAATCTTCCCGTTCCCAAGTGAACTCAGGTCCGCGCCTAGCTTGCCATCTCACCTTGACGATCGTGTACCAAGTATTCTTTAACTTTTTAGTTTGTCGATCAAGTATCTCTATCGGTTCTTCTACAAATTTTAACTTTTTATCTACCCCAATTTCCTCAAGAGGCACATGAAGTGTCGGATCTGCCAAACACTTCCTAAGATTACAAATATGAAACACATTATGAACTCCACTCAAGTCTTGAGGGAGCTCTAAATGGTAAGCAACCGGACCAATACGCTTAAAGATCTTGAATGGGCCAATATACCTTGGCCCCAACTTGCCACGCTTAACAAAACGAACCACTCCTTTCCAAGGGGACACCTTCAACAAAACAAAATCACCCACCTCAAACTCGAGGGGTCTCCGTCTCACATTAGCATATTTCAATTGTCGTTCTCGGGCCACTCTCAACTTTTTCTTGATTTGTGAGATCACTTTTGTCGTTTCAACAACAATTTCGGGTCCAATGAGTTGGCTTTCACCAATCTCCGCCCAAGCAAGTGGTGATTAACACTTCCTACCATACAAGGCTTTAAACGGCGCCATTTGAATACTAGCATGGTAACTATTATTGTATGAGAATTCGACCAAAGGGAGATGCACATCCCAATTGCCACCAAACTCGATGGCACAAGCTCTTAACATATCTTCAAGCATTTGGATCGTTCTTTCACTTTGACAGTCGGTTTGTGGATGGAACGCCGTACTCATATCAAGTTGAGTACCCATCGCTTTTTGGAACGCCTTCCAAAACTTTGAAGTAAATCGGGTATCCCGATCGGTGATTATGGAAATCGGTACTCCATGTTTGGATACCACCTCTTTGATGTACAAACGTGCCATGGTGTCAAACTTATCATCTCCCCGAATGGCTAAAAAGTGAGCCGACTTACTCAACCGATCAACAATCACCCAAATGGTGTCATGACCACTACTTGTTTTAGGTAACTTCGTGATGAAGTCCATAGTAATCCGTTCCCACTTCCACTCTGGTGTTACCGGTTGAACTAGTAAACCGGGTGGTTTCTTGTGATCGGCCTTTACTTGCAAACATGTAATGCATTCACTAACATAATTAGCAATATCTTTCTTCATTTCCGGCCACCAATACAAATCTCTCATATCAAAATACATCTTGTCGAACCCCGGGTGAACCGAGTATGCTGACTTATGGGCTTCATTCATCAATTTCAACCTTAGACCCCCAAAGACGGGAATCCATAATCATTCCACAAAATACAAACCATCATCATCCTTTCGATCAAATTGCTCTTCTAGCCCATGAAGTGCTTCATTAATAAAATTTTCCGGTAAGGTAGCCATTCTTTGAGCCTCAATGATGGTATCACGTACACTCCTTTGAACGGTAAGGCTCATGTCTCTAACTCGTCTTGGCTTCACACGTTCTTTTTGGCTCAACGCATCGGCTACCACATTGGCTTTACCCGGGTGATACCGGATAACACAATCATAATCACTAAAAAGTTCTAACCACCTCCGTTGCCTCATATTCAACTCGCTTTGATCAAAGATGTGTTGTATGCTTTTGTGATCGGTATAGCTCACACTTTTGGTGCCATACAAATAATGCCTGCAACACTTCAAAGAAAACACGACCGCTCCTAACTCCAAGTCATGTGTCGGGTAATTCTTTTCATGCACTTTTAGTTGTCTAGATGCATAAGCAATCACCTTGCCCCGTTGCATCAAAACACACCCTAAGCCTTTCCCGGATGCATCACAATACACAACAAAATCATCGGCTCTATCGGGCAAACTTAAGATTGGTGCATCACATAACTTGTCTTTAAGCAATTGGAAGGCCCATTCTTGCTTCTTACCCCAATCAAACCTCCTTTCGCGTTGTGTCAACAAGGTCAAGGGTTGGGCGATTTTCGAGAAGCCCTCAATAAACCTCCTGTAATAACCCGCTAAACCAAGAAATTGGCGAATCTCGGTTGGCGTCCTGGGTCGTCTCCAATTTTTAACCGCCTCGATTTTGCTAGGGTCCACATGAATTCCCTCCTTGCTCACCACGTGACCAAGGAAATGAACCTTTTCTAGCCAAAATTCACATTTAGAGAACTTGGCATACAATTTCTCCTCCCAAAGTAACTCCAACACTTTCTTCAAATGTTCGGCATGATCTTCTTTCGTTTTAGAATAAATAAGTATGTCTGATTGTGCATCAAATCGACCATGGAGGGATTTAGGGTTTGTGAGGGTTTGTTCGCGATTCCCCAAAGGTAGGAGCGGTGCCCCTTTACGCCAACTATGTGTGTTAGCGATTTATTAGGAGTTTTCGGCTTATTTAATGATCAAGCCTTTGAGGGAGAATTCCCTCTCCTTATATAGGAGAGGGTAACTTGGAGGAAAAGCTAGGGTTTTAGCCTCCTTTAGGGTTTCAGATATCATTGCCATGTTTATCCGATTTGCTTGCCATCATTATCCCTTTATAATTGGGATATGATTTGCTATATTTTAGGAAAGGATTTAGGCTTATCCCCAACCATTTATTTATTAACATCTTCGGGCTTCGTGCTAGGTGGCCTTCGTATCATGGTTCGGAGGGGTACATCGTCAAGCCCCCCAGTCTAATATTAGAGGCTGCCAAGGCTGTGATATTAGACTCCACTTCTTCGTCTTATAACGCTCCGGTCTTCATACAATTTTGTCCGAATAAGCTTTGCTAAAAGTTTTGCTCGGAGGACTAGAGATGCTCAATTTTGATAGATCTTAGGGACCGAAGGCGAATGACTTTTTCTTGATGTTGTAAGTGGTAATTTGTAATAGTTGATCAAACGGTTGGGATGAGGCTTCGTTATTCGCGCTATTATACCTTTAAAGATTTTTTCGCCATTGTTGATCGCTACTTACCCAAGTAACTTTTCTTTCTTTGCACGAACGTGATTTGCGAATGGTGACTTTTGTCAAATGAGATAAGGTAGTGGGCGATCTTTGTAAGGTACTTTCACGAAGGCTCTTGATATGGTCTTACTAGGAATCGGGTGTTTCTTTTTTGTGGACCTTTGATCTTTGAATCTCACTTTTTGCGATGAAATTTTGCGCGGTCGTGGATTTACGGAGATAAGTGAGTCTTGTAACGGAGGAAATTGGGTATATATTTATGGTATGGATAATCATGAAGTGCTATGCTTCTGATTCAGTGGTGTCATGGTGTCCTTAGTAAGGTAATGCGCTTGCTTCGTAGGGTATAGTCCCCTTTGAGCGAAAGCTATCTCGAGACGAGGTTGTTTTCTATTTTTTGTGGATAGGTTGACGCGGGAGACGTGAGCGTCTTGCGTGGTGAATAAAGCTAGGCGTAGTAGTGTTGGGATGGTATAAAGGTTAACAATTTGTTTTGAGAGAGTTTCTTCTTATCGGTCTTCCTCATCATGGGGTAAACTTGGATGTATCTTCGCATCTTTTTGTTATGCATAATGTAAACAATCGGTGTTGTATCCTTCAAATCAGATGTCATATTTCCGTAGTGCCGGGTTGTTCCACTTTGTTCAGTAACTGCTTACATCGATGAACTTGATGTACCATTACTTTTACTTTTCATGTGGTTGTGCCCCTGTTCCGTAGACCATATGGTTATCTTCTTATGGTTCTTTCCTTTGATGTAGGGCAGGTGTTGCAGACTTTAGGAATTCTGCTTCTCGTTATGTGGAGAAGGCATCGCTGATGTTTCAGAGTTACGTGGGATATGTTCTTCATATATTGTCGATTCTGTTAGCTTTGGATGACTATTCGCTTTTTGTAATTATCTACGAAGGTGCTAGAGATATCCTCGTTGTTATGGGGGGTTTCTCTGAAGTTCCTGAGGAATCCCCTTTTCACTTTCTGATTTTGGTAGTGGTTTATGTAGACCACTATCTTTCGTAAACTCTTTCAAGCTTTCTTTATGGGCTTCGGATGATGAATTATTCTTTATATTATTCAAAAGTCCTTTCTTTAGGCTTCGAAGATATATTACGAATGGATCATCATTCCGAGCTACCTTTTTATTGCTTTGTGAGTCGTTCTTGAACCTATCGGGGGCACATATATGGCCTTCGTATGGTAGTGCAGAAGTTTGCTGGAAATTTGAAGGTCCATCCAGCGTATATGCACGGTATCGAGGGTACCACCATTCGATTATTCCGTGTCTCACATTTGCTTACGGTCTGCATGGTATCGAAGGCGATCACCTTCGTATTTTCCATGTCTTTTTGTTGGTGCATGCTTCGTTATGGAAGTTTTGTTCTTCCAGTTACGATTTGGCTATATGTTATGTAGGCGTCCCTATCATACATTGAGCCTTAGTAGCATGTCTTTTATTGGTAAATGGACACGCACGTGGTAAGATAGGTAATACGATAGGGAGCGACCCTCCGTAATGATTAAAGATGAGGGTGTGTTCACCACTTTCTGACCTTATTTGGGTCATGGGTTTTACGACGTAGGACATATAAGTCTTTTTGTCGTGTACAAAATAATTCAAACCTTTGTTAGGTCCTATATGCGTGCTTTTTGTGGAATGGTCCCTTCGAGGGTGGGACCTTTATATCATGCCTTCTTTAAACCTCAGTACTCACATATGAACAACTCCATAAATTAGCCATTACGAAGCTTGTCTAAACTTTGTAGTTAAGCCATTACGCCATTTAAACAACTGTCAAATGAGAGCTGAGATCAAAGAGTTAGCATAATATCTAATAAAGACTTATATGGTTGCTAGGTTGCACCATTTTTTCAGTTTAGGAATAATATAAAACGTTGTGGTCTTAATAGGACCAATGTTTGGCCAATTACGGAGGGCGCTGCCTTCCGATTTTTCGTTGGCCTCTTTATTTATTATTATTATTATTATTTATGAGGTATTCTCTGTATTGAGTGAAGGGTACATTCCTTTGAAGTGTTATACGTTCCTATAGGTCTTGCTCATATTAGTGCATGGATCCGAAGGCAACCACCCGCGGGGCTCCATGTCTCACATTATTTGTATATTATAGCCTCAGGATTATATCCTTGTGGCTCTAATTATATGCTATTTGAGCGTCCTTGGTTATACTTGGAATTCTTTGAGTTTTTGGGGTAATATCGTATTTTTGGGGATGGAGTTTGTTTGATGTTTTAGTTGTGAGGCTAAGACCTAGGTAACGATTTGGGTAAGCTCTTCTAGTGAAAGGTGTTGAAGGGTTTTGTCTAAGTCCCTAAACGAGAGTGATACGAGGACTTCTTCGACTTATGCATTGTGGAAGGTGTTGTTGGTGATGGGTAAATCCTTGGATATTCGGATGTTGTAAGAGAATTATTGCGGTAGTCTTTGTGTAACCTTCCGAGTCTACGGGGAGGTGTATCGTCAAGCCTCTTAGGCTTAAGGATAGTGACGAAGCATGTATTTTTGACTTCCGTGCTTGCGGAGGGGCGTTATTTAAAAGGTTTATGAGCTAGAAGTGGGAGTGGTAGTAGTCTCGACCTTCTTAGGCTTAAATAAGACTTTTTATACAATACCATAGGCTCGTCGCTTCTGATATATTTTGGTTTCGGGTTTTCCCTTAGGGTATATGTTTTTTTGCATGTATCTGGGTCATATGGGTATATATTAGGTATGCTATTCTAGGATGCGTGGATTGATTTTTGGGTAATAGACCTTGTAGAGGGCATCCTACTTTTCGAAGTTTTACTCTATGGAAGCGTTATGAAGGGAAAGTATTATACCCGATGATTTTGCTCTACGGAGGTTGTATGATCTACGAAGAGTAGGAAACCATGTCCGTGGCTTTATCTTGACGGGAATATTTCAGTATGTCAATACTTTTAAGGGTTGGTAATTTATGAGGCTTATGCCTTACGAATTGAGCCGTGGGTGAGCTGTGGTATATGGTTTAAACTATCACGTAGGTGACCATTATACAAGCTATATACACCTTTAGGCAAAATGTAAAAGATCATGGTTTTAGTGCATACCTTGGGATTTTAATGCCCATATAGTTTAGTTGGAGAGTTTTTACCTCACGTCCTGAGCTTTGGGGAGAGAGATTGCATGTATGACCTTTTTGAGTGGAGCTCCGTGGTAAGAGAAAATGCCGGAGAGATTTGTAAACTTGGTCTCGCAACATCATCGAAGGTGAGGTATATGTCATCAAGCCCCCAGTCTAGTATTATGTGTTGCTAAGGTCATAATTTTATACTGTACTTCTCGTTCTTAAATCGCGTGAGTTTCTGAAGCTGTTGTATCGAATTTACTTTGATAAAAGAGAGTACCGAAGGCTGTTGGAAGTTCCTGAAGGTCACTGAAGGCTGTCGGAGATTTCCGAAGGTCGCCGAAGGCTGTCGGAGATTCCGGAGCTCGCTGAAAAGCTTCCGGAGGTCGCTGGAAGCCATAGAAGGTATTCGAAGCTCCGCGAAGACTGTGGGAGGTCTTCGAAGCTTGCCGAAGGTGTCCAAAGCTCGTCGATGGCTATCCGAGGTTTCCGAAACTTGCTGAAGGCTTTCAGAAGTTTCCGAAGCTTGATGAAGGCTATCCGAGGTTTCCGAAGCTTGATGAAGGCTTTCAGAAGTTTCCGAAGCTTGATGAAGGCTATCCGAGGTTTCCGAAGCTTGATGAAGGCTTTCAGAGGTTTCCAAAGCTTGCTGAAGACTTTCAGGTTTCCGAAGCTTGATGAAGGCTTTCAGGTTTCCGAAGCTTGATGAAGGCTTTCAGGTTTCCGAAGCTTGATGAAGGCTTTCAGGTTTCCGAAGCTTGATGAAGGCTTTCAGGTTTCCGAAGCTTGATGAAGGCTTTCAGGTTTCCGAAGCTTGATGAAGGCTTTCAGGTTTCCGAAGCTTGATGAAGGCTTTCAGGTTTCCGAAGCTTGATGAAGGCTTTCCGAGGTTTCCGAAGCTTGATGAAGGCTTTCAGGTTTCCGAAGCTTGATGAAGGCTTTCAGGTTTCCGAAGCTTGATGAAGGCTTTCAGGTTTCCGAAGCTTGATGAAGGCTTTCAGGTTTCCGAAGCTTGATGAAGGCTTTCAGGTTTCCGAAGCTTGATGAAGGCTTTCAGGTTTCCGAAGCTTGATGAAGGCTTTCAGGTTTCCGAAGCTTGATGAAGGCTTTCAGGTTTCCGAAGCTTGATGAAGGCTTTCAGGTTTCCGAAGCTTGATGAAGGCTTTCCGAGGTTTCCGAAGCTTGATGAAGGCTTTCAGGTTTCCGAAGCTTGATGAAGGCTTTCAGGTTTCCGAAGCTTGATGAAGGCTTTCCGAGGTTTCCGAAGCTTGATGAAGGCTTTCAGGTTTCCGAAGCTTGATGAAGGCTTTCAGGTTTCCGAAGCTTGATGAAGGCTTTCAGGTTTCCGAAGCTTGATGAAGGCTTTCAGGTTTCCGAAGCTTGATGAAGGCTTTCAGGTTTCCGAAGCTTGATGAAGGCTTTCAGGTTTCCGAAGCTTGATGAAGGCTTTCAGGTTTCCGAAGCTTGATGAAGGCTTTCAGGTTTCCGAAGCTTGATGAAGGCTTTCAGGTTTCCGAAGCTTGATGAAGGCTTTCAGGTTTCCGAAGCTTGATGAAGGCTTTCAGGTTTCCGAAGCTTGATGAAGGCTTTCCGAGGTTTCCGAAGCTTGATGAAGGCTTTCAGGTTTCCGAAGCTTGATGAAGGCTTTCAGGTTTCCGAAGCTTGATGAAGGCTTTCAGGTTTCCGAAGCTTGATGAAGGCTTTCAGGTTTCCGAAGCTTGATGAAGGCTTTCAGGTTTCCGAAGCTTGATGAAGGCTTTCAGGTTTCCGAAGCTTGATGAAGGCTTTCAGGTTTCCGAAGCTTGATGAAGGCTTTCAGGTTTCCGAAGCTTGATGAAGGCTTTCAGGTTTCCGAAGCTTGATGAAGGCTTTCAGGTTTCCGAAGCTTGATGAAGGCTTTCAGGTTTCCGAAGCTTGATGAAGGCTTTCAGGTTTCCGAAGCTTGATGAAGGCTTTCAGGTTTCCGAAGCTTGATGAAGGCTTTCAGGTTTCCGAAGCTTGATGAAGGCTTTCAGGTTTCCGAAGCTTGATGAAGGCTTTCAGGTTTCCGAAGCTTGATGAAGGCTTTCAGGTTTCCGAAGCTTGATGAAGGCTTTCAGGTTTCCGAAGCTTGATGAAGGCTTTCAGGTTTCCGAAGCTTGATGAAGGCTTTCAGGTTTCCGAAGCTTGATGAAGGCTTTCAGGTTTCCGAAGCTTGATGAAGGCTTTCAGGTTTCCGAAGCTTGATGAAGGCTTTCAGGTTTCCGAAGCTTGATGAAGGCTTTCAGGTTTCCGAAGCTTGATGAAGGCTTTCAGGTTTCCGAAGCTTGATGAAGGCTTTCAGGTTTCCGAAGCTTGATGAAGGCTTTCAGGTTTCCGAAGCTTGATGAAGGCTTTCAGGTTTCCGAAGCTTGATGAAGGCTTTCAGGTTTCCGAAGCTTGATGAAGGCTTTCAGGTTTCCGAAGCTTGATGAAGGCTTTCAGGTTTCCGAAGCTTGATGAAGGCTTTCAGGTTTCCGAAGCTTGATGAAGGCTTTCAGGTTTCCGAAGCTTGATGAAGGCTTTCAGGTTTCCGAAGCTTGATGAAGGCTTTCAGGTTTCCGAAGCTTGATGAAGGCTTTCAGGTTTCCGAAGCTTGATGAAGGCTTTCAGGTTTCCGAAGCTTGATGAAGGCTTTCAGGTTTCCGAAGCTTGATGAAGGCTTTCAGGTTTCCGAAGCTTGATGAAGGCTTTCAGGTTTCCGAAGCTTGATGAAGGCTTTCAGGTTTCCGAAGCTTGATGAAGGCTTTCAGGTTTCCGAAGCTTGATGAAGGCTTTCAGGTTTCCGAAGCTTGATGAAGGCTTTCAGGTTTCCGAAGCTTGATGAAGGCTTTCAGGTTTCCGAAGCTTGATGAAGGCTTTCAGGTTTCCGAAGCTTGATGAAGGCTTTCAGGTTTCCGAAGCTTGATGAAGGCTTTCAGGTTTCCGAAGCTTGATGAAGGCTTTCAGGTTTCCGAAGCTTGATGAAGGCTTTCAGGTTTCCGAAGCTTGATGAAGGCTTTCAGGTTTCCGAAGCTTGATGAAGGCTTTCAGGTTTCCGAAGCTTGATGAAGGCTTTCAGGTTTCCGAAGCTTGATGAAGGCTTTCAGGTTTCCGAAGCTTGATGAAGGCTTTCAGGTTTCCGAAGCTTGATGAAGGCTTTCAGGTTTCCGAAGCTTGATGAAGGCTTTCAGGTTTCCGAAGCTTGATGAAGGCTTTCAGGTTTCCGAAGCTTGATGAAGGCTTTCAGGTTTCCGAAGCTTGATGAAGGCTTTCAGGTTTCCGAAGCTTGATGAAGGCTTTCAGGTTTCCGAAGCTTGATGAAGGCTTTCAGGTTTCCGAAGCTTGATGAAGGCTTTCGGAGGTTTCCGAAGCTTGATGAAGGCTTTCGGAGGTTTCCGAAGGTCGTAACACAAACATATATTATTATGAATGTGTACATACATCTAGATTTGAGATCTTGGAGCCGAGATAAATACAAGCATATATTATGCAAATCGACGTGATCGGGCTACATAACCAGTTCATAATTATGTATACCTTTAGTATATAATGATAACAACTTTAATAATGGCAAAGTTTTGAACCATTATTAATAGTCAGATATATAAACGTGGCTATGTTAATATAACGAGGTTTGAGATTGATATATATGTTTGGAATCTCAATTACCAGCAAGGCATAAAATGGCAGTAACTTTTTTATATGTGGGGTAATACACCATACATGTGTAATACCTGAAGTTGCAGCTGCTTTTTCACATACGAAAGATCAAGCGGTATATGACTTTTTGTTGACGGGTCCCACGAATGGAGCCAAATGATTGTGCATCAAATCGACCATGGAGGGATTTAGGGTTTGTGAGGGTTTGTTGGCGATTCCCCGAAGGTAGGAGCGGTGCGCCACGCCAACTATGTGTGTTAGGGATTTATTAGGAGTTTTCGGCTGATTTAATGATCATGCTTTGAGGGAGAATTCCCTCTCCTTATATAGGAGAGGGTAACTTGGAGGAAAAGCTAGGGTTTTAGCCTCCTTTAGGGTTTCGGATATCATTGCCATGTTTATCCGATTTGCTTGCCATCATTATCCCTTTATAATTGGGATATGATTTGCTATATTTTAGGAAAGGATTTAGGCTTATCCCCAACCATTTATTTATTAACATCTTCGGGCTTCGTGCTAGGTGGCCTTCGTATCATGGTTCGGAGGGGTACATCGTCAATGTCATCAATAAAGACAATGACAAACTCATCCAAGTAGGGCCGACACACCCGGTTCATCAAATCCATGAACACCGCCTGTGCATTCGTCAACCCAAAAGGCATCACCGTGAATTCAAAATGCCCATATCTTGTTCGGAAAGCGGTTTTAGGAATGTCATCTTCATGGACCCTCAATTGATGGTAACCCGACCTCAAATCAATCTTGGAGAAATATTGAGCACCTTGAAGTTGATCAAATAAATCGTCAATCCCCGGAAGAGGATAACGATTCTTCACTGTTAGCTTGTTCAATTCTCTATAATCGATACACATTCGAAACGATCCATCATTCTTCTTGACAAACAAAACCGGTGCGCCCCAAGTTGATTGACTAGGGCGAATGAAACCCTTTTCTCGGAGCTCTTTGAGTTGGGCGACCAACTCTTGCATTTCGGTCATGGCTAAGCGATAAGGCGCTTTGGCCATGGGAGAGGCATTAGGAATGAGGTCAATTTGGAAATCTAGTTGACGAGATGGAGGCAAACCCGGTAGGTCATCTGGGAATACATCCGCAAAACCATTAACTACGGGCACGGTTGTTAATTCAACTTTAGTAACGTTTACATTATACACTTTCCCTTCCCATGGCTCGGTTGTCTCACCTTGGACCACTAATTCTTCCCCGTTTTCTAAAGGTATCCTCACCACCCTACTACCACAATCGATCACCGCGTTCATTGCCGACAACCAATCCAAACCCACGATCACATCAAAACTACCGATTTCAAAAGGCATTAAGTCTATGTAGAATGGGTGGTCACATAATATTAACATACAATCACTTGACTAATTCTAGACAATCCACCATTTACCATTTCGAGTTCAAAGTAATACGACAATGGGCTAAGACTAGCATCGATCAACGAAATGAAATCATTGGAAATGAGGCTATAATCGGCCCCGGAATCAAATAACACGGTAGCATATTGGTGATTGAGAAGAAAAGTACCTGCCACGACATTGGGGTCAACACGAGCCTCGGCCGCATTCACGGCAAAAGCTCTTCCACGGGTGCTAGTTGTTGTTGAGGAGCTTGTTGTTGTTGGCCTTGTTGTCCCCGGTTTTGATTGGGACCGGCAATTTGCAATTGGTTCGGGTGCATGGTCACTTGAACTTATTAGCCAATGAGATTACGGCACCTATTCGGGTAGTGGTCTTGGCTACCACAGTCGTAACAAGTACCCCGGGCCATCGGGGGATATCGAACATTGATGGGGATAGCATTCAAAGGAATAGCACGAGGATTGGTAGGACACATTCTTGATATATGACCCACTTGATTACAATGGAAACAAGCATCACACCGAGTGTGAGACCTATGATGACGATTACACCGAGGGCATAAAGGAAAAGCCCCGCTGTTAATCTCCCTTGCCGGCACAACCGCCGCAAACACCTTTCCACTTCTAGTTGGCTTCTTATGATGATACCCCTCCACTTTATTGGTACCACTTGATTCACCACTATCTTTCCTCTTGTTGTCATTCTTACCCAATTCACCGCCCTTCACAAGCTCCACCGTTACACTAGCGGTGCGGTTGATTGCCTCATTGATGGTTATTGGCATGGTGGGATGAGAAACAAGCACCCTCACTTTATGGGGCAAACCAACCACATACTTCTCCACCTTACGGTCTTCGGGTCTTACTAGATGGGGTATGAGTCTAGAAAGTTGATTGAAACGGCGAGTGTATCCCACATGATCCGCTCCTTTCATGGAGAGGCTTGTAAATTATTCTTGTAGACTTCTCATTTCGTGTGGTGGGCAATACTTAGCAACAATCATTTCCGTGAAGTTTTCCCAAGGTAGGGAGTTAGCAAGATCAATCCCCAAAGCATCCACTTCCATATTCCACCACTCAAGAGCATCACCCCCCAACATGCCGGTGGCGTGGGAAATTCTTTGGTCATGAGTACACCCGCTTCTAGCAATAACGGCTTCAATCTTCTCTAGCCACTCCAAACAACCGGTGGCTCCACCTTCTCCCTTCCACTCCGGAGCTCCACAAGCCTTAAAGTCTTTAAATATGCAACCTTGTCGGTAAGTATTATTGTTTCTTGGACCAACAAATGCTCCTCCCCCGTTATCACCGCCATTCACATTCACATTTTCCTCCTCCTCATCTTCCACATGAACCGCTTCGACCTCCGGTTCCTCTTGTTCACCCCTAATTTTCCATGGCCGCCGAGATTCGGGCCACAAGATCCGGCATAAGCTCATTAAGAGCTTTGGTGATAACCTCGGTCATTACCGGGGGATTTGCACCACCCCGGCCACCTCGGCCACCACGACCACCACGACCTCCTCGATTACCCCTACCTCCTCGACCACCTCTACCGCCACGATTTCCACCTTGGTTCTCTTGAACAACCGGCTCTTCTTGCTTATTTTGATGCCTATAGTTAGTGTTAACTCTTCTTGATCTAACCATCTTTCCTGAACACACGTGTTAGATTAGCAAGTTAATTCTTACAATTCACACACGAATGTCAAAAATCGACCTTCAAGTAACAAACAATTCATACCTAGATTCTCCTAAGTCATTACAAGAATATCAATATCTCTACGGGGATATTATTCATGGCAATAAACTATGTCATCATCAATTCATTCATATTCTAATCAATTACACAACTTCAATTCCACCACAACCAAATCATCCAAATTAATCATGCAAATTTAATTATAACAAGGCAAGGCATGGAACAAGGCGGGTAAAGTATAGTCCGAACCTAACTTCAACATTCAATACATTAAAGGTGTTTGTATACAGGTGATACCAGCGGCTTTCCCTCCACACCGTTAATATATTGAATGGATGTCGGGACTCGGGTCCGTTATGCCCTCTAAGTATTGGCAGGGTATGTATACAGGTGATACCAGCGGCTTTCCCTCCACCCAACCAACACTCATTAAGCATACCGGTTTTCCTACTATACTTTATCCACAATGCGCAATCCATGAGGCCATTAACTTGAATATGACTTCGGGTTACCGTAGAACCGTTGATCGGGCGTTTCTAGGGTTGCCTTTTGTCATACTAAGTTAAGACCATCATTTCACTTTGTTAGGGACAAACAATAAATGGTTCCAAGAATCCACACATCAACATACATCACAACAATTCAACAATTCACGGTGTATCCCGACACTATTACGAACATCCATCAACAAGTTTATCAAAACCTTACGAACTCCGATTAAACAAATCCACACATTCCATACAATTCACGTTGCACACATAATTCCCTATCACAGCTCTTCAATTGCTAATGCCGTACTTGGGGTTTTAGAAGGAGTGGAAATTCTAGATTGAGTTCTCTTTGTCTCGCCCTTCCAGTCCATCTATCAGTCTTCTTTCCTCCAGCTTCAGCTATTGTAGCAGCTCATGCTGTAACATCCATGAATTTGACCCGTTTGACTTTATGTGTAATTTGACTAACATTCTTATTTAATGATATAATTGGGTGCATTTTGGTGATTAAATGACTAGATAACGCGTTTGACGGGCCGGTAATTTAACTAGTTATATGTGTGGGTCAATACATGGGTCAACCTACAACCCATGACCCATGACCCATACCCAACCTTATCTCTCCAACCCTTCCACCCAATTCTTTCACCATCCATTCATTCTATCCAACCTACCACTCTCTTACTCACTTGCAAAACTCATCTCCCTCTCCCTCTCACTTAATTCTACCACATTTAATGATTCTTGGGTTGAAGTAGTGTAAGAAACATCATCATTTTCATCTCATCTTCATCATATCAAAAGTTAGAAGTCAAGGGTGCAAGGATTATCCATTTGGGTCAAATTTTCGGGTTTGAACACTAGGTGGAAGATTTGGTAAGCTAAACTCCTCCCTTATTCATCCTTTTATGTTTAGTTACATGTTTCTAGTTGAATCCAAGTCATTTCGAGTCACAAATCAGTCAAAACTCAATTTAGGGTTTGTCTAGGGTTTTATTGAATTAAAACCAAATTTTGATCTTGGATTTGATGTTTTGAAATGAAATCTTGGAATGGGTTGCGTTCATTTGAGTTTGTTTATGCCCAAATGTGTGGATTTAAGCTTGAAATCGGGTCCTAGATCCTCCTTGGTCGTTTATGGAGTCAAAATGAGTGTTTTGGGGGTGTTTGGCTCGTGCTGGTGCTGAACTGGGTGGGTTGCGGCGCAACTAGTCAAGTTGCGGCGCAACTTAACTGACTGTTTTTCTGTTGCGGCGCAATCCTAAGTTGCGGCGCAATTGGGGGTCTTAATCACTTAACTTTTTCCTAGCTTCGGTTCTAGCATCCTAGGATCGTCCCGACCTTTCCAGAATGTCCTCTTATGACCTTATTGGTGCCTTACACAAGACAAACCATTCGTTCAAAGTCGTGAGTCACTTTTGGAACCAAACGTGAGATTTTAACTCAAACTATATACATACATACATATATATATATATAGGGTAGGGTTAACGTGAGAACAACAAATATGGAGAGAACCGTGAGAACCACTAGTTTCCCTCCCTCTTTCTCCTTTTTTGTGTGGTTTTTTATTTTTTTTATTTTTATTTTTCATTTTTTGAAACTTTTTTTTGTTTTTTATTGTCTTTTAACAAAAACCCATTCCAAAAATAAAATAAAAATCATATGGGTTACGCGTTGAAAACGTATGGATACGGTACGGGCGTTGCCCTCATCCGTTCTAAAGGGGTTGTCACCGGACGCATATGGGAATGGTATGGATTTGATGGGCGGCGATCCAAGAGATGGTGACGGTTGTATACGGTACGGGCGTAGCCCTTAACTCTAAGGGCAAATCCCTTAGAGATGGTTTTTTAATGGTTCTCACGGTTCTCACCATATATGTTGGATCTCACTTGATCCCTTCACTATATATATATCTTTTGATCCGTAAGTCCGTTTTAGACTTATGACCTATCGTTGGAATCGTATGAGAGTCTATTTTCTTGTAGTAACCTTCATTTGAGATGAATCTTCCTCCATTTCTAAAAAAATGTCGAGTCAAAGTGTCTTGTTCTTACTCGGGAAGGTTGTAGAAGCATTTGTGGATTTGTGACTCGACTTGAACTTACTAAATCAACTTGTTTAGGACTATAGAGTTGACATTTACGATATTATGTTATATATTAATAGGTTGTGGACGCGTGGAGCCCAATACTCGCTTATAATCTTATCTTAACTCGATATTAGCTTCTCTTGCCGATCAAGGTGAGTTCCGTAGCTCCCTACTCGCTTGAGATTCGGGCTGGAAAGTGTACAACTACTTGTTTAGTCGTTTGATTGTCTGACTGACTTGTTTGACGGTTTATCCATTACTTGGTTGATTTTGCGCTTGTTTGTGATATTATGATCGTTTAGGATAGTTGTGCCTACACGGAAGTCGGTTATGCTTTTCAAAGGGTTTTAGATGTGGTGGGAAGGCTGCGGGTGACCCTATATATAAGCATCTAGAACTTGATGAAAGTAAAATCCTCCGAAGTGTAGGTACGAGTTGTGTAATGGAATGGATGGATATTGGATTGTGATTGGAATAGACATATACGCATTGTTGCACATGATTTGAGCGGTTTACACGCAAACATACTTACTTATGCGCTTTACACGCAATGCATACTTATCTACGCGCTTTACACGCAATGCATACTTATCTACGCGCTTTACACGCAATGCATACTTATTTACGCGCTTTACACGCAATGCATACTTATCTACGCGCTTTACACGCAATGCATACTTATCTACGCGCTTTACACGCAATGCATACTTATCTACGCGCTTTACACGCAATGCATACTTATTTACGCGCTTTACACGCAAGTATACTTATCTATGCGAATTACACGCATGCAAACCCTTATGTTACATGGTTGGCCTACATTCGATATTCATCATGGCACATGCATACATACGATATGAGACGTGGATAGTTACACCATTTGTGCTCATTTATTACACGTGACTATTTTACTCCATATGATCTTGTTGTGGTTTGACATTGTGACTATCGACAGTGGTTCCTCGTGAACCATTTCTACGAACTCACCAACCTCGTGTTGACTTGTTTAGTACACTTTTCAGGTAACCAGGTACCCCCAAGACAAGATGCACGATTGATAGACTATTTGGACTCGGGCTTGGACTTTCATGGATCAAGGATTCATTTGCCCATTCTTTTGCATTATGCTTAGGATCGTTTACCATCTTTTGGATTGTTTTGTAAGCGCTTGATGGCTACTTGCTCCATATGCATTTTGTGATTGTATTTGATTAAAACTTGTTGAATTCACCGAATTCATTTTATGTCATTTAGTTGCCTACGATAATTCCATCATGTACTATTTATTTTCCGTAATATTCCGAGCCCTAGTTCGGGGTGTTACACATGCACGCTAAATATGAAGTGTTTATGCAATGGTTATAGTCTAGGTCATTCCACCTAATTCTCTACAACCACGGCTCTGATACCATTATGTAACACCCCAACAAGGCGAAATTATGGGGTATTATAAGAAAAGCTCAGCGTGACATGGAAATTAAATAGAGACAACTAAATGCATTCAAGATTAGAGCAATCCATACATAATTCAAGTACAAACACAAGTTTCGGATCAAATAATGCACAGGGAGCACAAAACCATCAATAGTTTACAAAAATATAGCAAATGATGGCTAACGATCCTAGGCATAACCCATAAACGGGAGCAATGAATCACGGATCCACAAAAGTCCAAGCTCAATTCTATCACATGCAATTCAATCATCCATCACGTCTCTGATTAACTTGGTTACCTGAAAAGTGAACTAAAATGCGTCAACATAAAGTTGGTGAGTTCGTAGGTTTTGACATTAAGAAGCAAGTGTCGGGATAACAACCGTTTAACCTTGATTAGATCATAAAATGATCACATAACCTTGATACGAACATAAACGAACATACAACCTTGATTGGATCAATAAATGATCACATAACCTTGATTCGATCAATAAATGATCACATAACCTTGATTCGATCAATAAATGATCATATAACCTTGATACGAACATAAACGAACATACAACCTTGATTGGATCAATAAATGATCACATAACCTTGATTCGATCAATAAATGATCATATAACCTTGATACGAACATAAACGAACATACAACCTTGATTGGATCAATAAATGATCACATAACCTTGATTCGATCAATAAATGATCATATAACCTTGATACGAACATAAACGAACATACAACCTTGATACAAACATAAAACGAACATACAACCTTGATACAATAGACAAACGATCATATAACTTTGATTAATTAATTAAACGAACATATAACGAGCAAACAAACCAAAGAACCACAATGTACACTTTTCACCCCAAAATCATGTAATGTAAAGGGGCTACGAACTCACCTTAGCCTTAGAGTTCGTTAGAAAGAGATTTAAGCGGGTGAGCGGGAAACACAACGATCACAAACCTATTACATCAACATCATAGCATCACAAGGTATCCCAAACGATAAGGTCTAACTAGTTATACGATGCCACAATCCCCGAAGGTACATTAGAAGTGATTCTAGAATGTTTGGATACAAAGGAAGAGTTTTGGTCAAATACGTTTTAATGACTTAGCACCAAAAATCGACATGAAAATCAAAGTGTTTAGATTTGAGTTTAAACAATTTTATTGACCTTAGAATGATGTTATAAGACTTCCCTTCAAGTTACAAGTCGATTGAATGTGGAACGAAGCGGGAAGTGAGAAAGTAGCCGGTGAGGTCAGTAGAGCACGGCTCTTGTGCAGAGCAAAGGTCGTGCTCAGCCTCTTAGAGGCCGTGCCCCCTATGACGGACATAAACCCCAAATTTCCAACTAAAACCTCATTTTGTGTAACACCCGTCATTTTAAAGCCTGGATTTCAAAAAACTTTTGCCAAACGGCGTTTAAAACGTAGCGGAAAAGATCACTTAAAAACTGCCCCATCCGTAACCGGATGGTACCTTTCATAAAATGGTGTTACTAAAGTGCATCATCAAAACAATATAAATGAAATCCAAGTCTTGGCACCAACATAAATGCCATTCATTATTACATGTATCATAAACGTAAATAATGTAGCCGAAACATAGGCTATGGAAAGTCTAAGCATTCAACAATCTATGCTAGTCTTCTTTAATGCATCTACCCATCTCATGAGCTAAACCTTTATCTAGCTCAAACCTGCTTATCCTGAAGGACACAACATTTTCATAAAGGCAAGTGTTAGCTAATAAATTAGCTAAGTCAGATACACACATTTTGATAAAACGTTCTTCATTTACTTTCATAAAACTTCTTCGTATTTTATATCAAAACGTGATCACATTACATATTATCCACAAACATCGAAAGATCATCCCATCCTTACCTCTTTCCCACATCCCGTCACATTTCGTATCATATCAACATATACTTGCAACGCAAACGTATCATCACATCATATCAACATATACTTACAACGCAAACGTATCTTCATATCATATCAACATATATTTACAACTTAATCAACGTCTCATATCTTGGCATAACACACATAAAAATGTCATACGTATACATATTAGCACATGTAGAGTATATACTCCTAATTGTGCCTATCAACGATACATCATACTTATCAACATATCTTATTATTATCTTGATCAACTTATTCAACTCAATCATCTTAATCAACTTTATGAACTTTATCAACTTAATCAACTTTATCAACGTTATCAACTTGATCAACTTTATCAACTTATCAACGTTATCAACTTATCAACTTTAAGCATCCCGTTACGCTATTAACATTGGTGGTTAGTCACTCCACCCGGGAATACTAGATCAACATAACTATGCCGCAAGAAATTACTCAAGCGACCACTTATAGTATCCCGTCATGCTTTTAACATTGGTGGTTAGTCACTCCACCCGGAAATACTAGATCAACATAACTATGCCGCAAGGAGCCACTCAAGCGACCACGTACGCACTAGCTTTTCAACTAGCACGAGTTAAGCTTAACACAACTTATGGTCGAGACTTCTTATCTTTATTAGCTTAGGCTACACTTTCACCTAAACTAATCACTTATCAATATCTTTACTTTACTTTTTACGCACTAACACTAAGGCTATAACGATTTCCCACATTTCACACTTTACTTTAACATTAGGTATTTTCATTACCTAATTAATGTCACATCTAAGTCAACGTTTAATCTCACTAACGTACACAACTCATAGCATTACTTACGTGTATCTAGTGAACTAGACATACCATACTTAAGTGTCACAAACAAGTCATCACATATCAACAGTAAGGCATAACAACGACATAATCAACAACACATATCTTAAACATATCATAGCACCGTCATTATAAGCATCATACTTCATATGCACATATATACTTCTACTTTAAACATCATCATATATTTCAACATACATATATTCCCATATAACCTCCCGCATAATCCGGAAAACCCCACACATATAAGATAATCCGATTAAGAGGTTAAATATAGAAAAATGCATTTTGTTGTGCCTCCAGCGTGAGAAAAGTCATGTATCTTACCTCAATGGAGTACTCAACAATCACAAATGTCTTTACCGTGCTTGACAAGTGTTCCCGACAACCTATGATACAAGAAGGATGGATATATAAGTCAACTAGACACTTAAAAGCGCTTAGAACCATTCTGACGGCTGATCTCGTCGAGCCCAGGGATGGTCTCGTCGATCTCAAGCTCCAGAATTCATCAAAAGTGAGACCTGACCACGATCTCGTCGAGCCCAACAGTGGTCTCGTCGAGATCAACTTCCAGACTCGCACCCTTCACTTGCAGGCGACTTTTCAACCTCAAGACGACCAAATGAGTCAAAACTTAGTTCTTAAGAAATGTAGGGAATTCAAAGTCCTTTCCATAAATATAAAGTTTGACTCTTGAAGTTCTCTAATGAATGATTTATGACGTTTACAAGATAGGCCTGCAGAAATCGTCCGAAATTCGACCACTTTTGGAAATCGACACTTTTCGCCTATCTATGAGCAAAATCACCAGAAACTTTATTCATATCAATTCAAGAGGACACATAGACCTTTTCAAAATTATAAGATTCATCTCCTAACTATTTTAATTGAAAGAGATATGATTTTTCAATATTACTAAATTTTCAGATCTAGTAAACCCTTAGTTTTGTAAGCAATTTCGACCATCACACATCTACCATGACTTCTACAGTTCATATACACCAAAATATGACTCAATTAACATTATGAAATCATAAATAGGTTCATTGATTCATTACACACATTATACAAATCATTTGACACCCGTTTTGACCTAAATCGACCCTCAACATAATCGAATCCAAACCGAAACCCTATGACCAGGAACGTTGAATTAATAAGATCAAAAGAACATTAAATCAGAAGGAAAACATCATATATACCTGTAGGGTTGATCAACGGATCGAGAAGCAACAAAAACCCTTCCGAAATCCCCCAAAATCGACTAGAACTTGAAGAATTGACCTAGGGTTTTGTGTGTAAGAGTTTCCTAGGGTTTAGATCTGATTAGAAGGTGTTTTGGTCGACCTCCATGCCCTATATATACTGGAACAATTTTTAAAACTTTACATCTAGGCCCTCGCACTTCCTTACAACTCGTTTCGTCACTTAACGGCTCGTTTCACGCCTACAGAAACACTTATCGACTCTTATATCTTATCGGGAACACTAATTGACTTTATTAATCATTATCAACTTTAATTTCATAACTCTAGATCACTTTAACACATATCTCACGTAACTCATTTAAATCACACAATTACATATAAAACACATATCAACTAACGGTCACTAACGACAAGTTAACGGTCAACGTCAAAAAGTTTTGGGATGTTATAATTCTTCCCTCCTTAATAGGATTCTATCTTCAGAATCATCTCACAATATCAACACCTCATTTCTCTTCTCACTACTTCCCACACACGTATGGTCAACGTTTTACCACATTTACCACTTAAAATTCAACCACATTTCCAACCATTTCCTTTTCATCTCCTTCCTTTCATGTCTTACATTAATCAATGTGAATACCGTCAAATGACCACTCGCGATCATGATACATTTATAATTATGTTTCGGACCATAATTATAACTATATCATTCCTCACACGTGTACCTTTAACTATATCCACACATCATAATGTCCAACATTTCCATCTCAATCTATCATGGCATAATTATACTAACTACAAAACACACACAATAAACACACAATCCACATACACATATAAACACATATATAATCAGCTAAACTACTAATGAATTACTTGGTTGGGTACCTCGTCATCACGCTCGTCCTCCACGGTAATCATCTGATACGCCCGGGCTTTGGCTTTTTGAGTGTCATCCTTTTTCGCAGCATGTTTCTTTTGAGGACAATCAGCAATCAAATGTCCCGTCTCACCACACTGGTAACATCGAATCTTATCTTTGTAATTAGAAGCAACATGTCCCTACTTACCACACCTATCACATCTTTTAGTTTTCTCCAAACATGGTCCACTGTGATGAGCTCTACAAACCGAACACCACTGACTAGCTTTCCCATGATCCTTGCCCTCATAAGTCGAACCATTCTTAAACTTCTTTCCCGAATCTGAAGACTCATTGGACCTTCTCTTGAATCCAACCTTCTTGTCATCAAGAGTCTTCACAATTACCTTCTCGGACTTGAAATCATCATCCAACTTCTTAGATTCCTTAATAGCACCCGCAAGAGTAGTATGCTGCCTACAAATACCTCGGTAGCTAGCAGGAATACCATCTACATAAGCTGCAACTTTATTGATGTGCTAAATCGAGTTTTAAATTTATAAAGCAAGAACTACCTAAAACTCGCTACTACACACTACCGGGCAGTGGACCCGTTCGTATGTATTATAGTTAAAGATAAGTCCGAGTTCGTTCACGGGGATTGGTTTTCGGAAATAATTGTTTGATTAAGAGGTTTTGGAAAACAAGGTGGAACCGTAGCCGAATGCTACCTCGATTGACAAATAATATTAAAGAAAATTAAAAGACAAAACGATTAAAAATAAAGGATTTTCAGACAATAATAATGAAGATCATCCACTTTAAATCCACTTGACTCATTATATGATTGCATACGTTTAAGAACAAATTCTTAGAGTTAACAAGATAATCGTGAATGGATAAAGATGCTCACGTGGTACCACCAACCGCTTGCAAATTACCCAACACCTAAGTTACTAGTTTAATTACCCAAGCCGGTACCACCAATGCTTAGAAAATCTCCCCAATAATTAGTTTGTTTGATTATCCAATTATCAATTATGCCTATGTGAATGAAAACGTGGTACCACCAACCGTTTCTAAACACGTTTACCAATTAACTCCTATTATAGATTTGACATTCACCGTCATACCATGAACCGGTGACAAAAGACCATATACAATCAACTTGAAACAATAAATATATTCACCTAGTACCACTAACGATGAACACATAAACCATTAATATCAAAAGAATAAATAACAAGGAATTAATTGATAAAGATCTCGACAAAACAATAATTGAAATAACTCTTGAATTAAATAACTGCAATCATATCATTTGTCAAGTTTCATTAAAGTGGATGATTAAAGATCTAGCCACTCATGATAGATTGAAAGAAAATAATGAAATAAAGATAGAACATATTGTACCAATCTTTGTTGAAAATTAAATTGCAAGACAAGAAAAAGTAAATACGATCTAGATGGGTGCGCGTAGATCTTCAATGAATCATACGAAGAAGAATTCTTGCTTAGATCCTTGAAGTATTCCCTTGTAGAGCAGCTCCTAGAAAGAATGTTTGATAAGTTGGGAATTAGGCTTATGGTTTATATTTATACTCCTCCAAAAATCTGATGCAAAACCGACCTAAACCCTTCAGCTCCGTGCACCCACTGCGGCGCAGTGATGTTGTGCCTTCCCTCACTGCGGCGCAGTGGGGTGTTGTTGACTTTGACCTTCAAGGGACTGCGGCGCAGTGGCTAAGCCAACCACCACTGCGGCGCAGTTCATTTCCACGTCTTTCTTTTTCCTTATGTGACTGCGGCGCAGTCATCTCCTTGCATTCCCCACTGCGGCGCAGTGGGGTGAATTCAATTAATGTCCGTGGATAATGGCTGCGGCGCAGTGGGCTAGGTGCATCCCCACTGCGGCGCAGTCATGTGCCTGTGAACAACAATTCTTCTTTACAATCTTGAACTTGCTTAAACTCGTCGTCTCTTCCTCTTAAACCAACTCTCGATTATCATAAATCACTTCTTGACCAAAGATCATCCGAAAATGTGCCAAATGAACGCGGAACCTGTTCAGAGCCTGAAAACACTAACAAACACCATAAACGCGCCAAATGCACATAAAATCTACTTAAAACATATAAATAAATGGTCAATAACGATGTGGGTAATGGGTATAAATTAGTCACATCATTTATCTTCTTTAAGAGGAACAAAGTGTCCCACAAACTTAATCTTTGACATGAATGAACGAGCATACTCGGCCATGCCTCCAACATCAGCTTTAAGAGCACGAAACTCCTTCTCAAGTAACCTCTTCTCCCGTGTACCGATATATTCCTCCATGAACTTTTCCTTGAAAGTATCCCAAGTCAAAGCGGATAATACAGCAGGACTCATAGAAACAGTAGTACCCCTCCACCAATCACGGGCACCCTCCTTTAGCAACCTAGAAGCACTTAATACCTTCTTATTCTCAGGACAATCACATGAAGCAAACACTACTTCAGTGTCATCAAGCCACTCCATACAACCCACTGCATCAAGTGTGCCATCGAAATCCTTAGCACCACATATCTTGAAGCTCTCAAACTTGAACTCCTTAGCTCGAGGAACATAACCAACTTGAATCTCGTTTCCTCCAACAATAACATTTTCAGGATGTACAACAACCCGATCACTCACCCGTTTCATCTTGTGTCCTTATCATGGATGGCTCGGCACGATTGGAGCGGTTAGAAACCAAACGCTCTTCCTCGTGTGAGTTAACTTCTGTTTCAGCCCTTGCTTGTCTTAGTTCATTTTGAGTCCTTAATTGAGCCCGGATAGCTCTCAACTCATCAAACATTTTAGCATGTGTAGGAATCCTTTCAAGTACCGGATGCTCTTCATCTTCAAAGCCATTCCTAGGTTGAATGTTCTCCACACAAAATTCCGGTTATTCCCTATGGGGCTGCCCTTGATTGGCATCATTGCCATTCCTACCTTGATTCGAAGGAGTAACACTAGTGACTGCTCCATATCTTCGACTAGTGTTAGCGCGAGTATTAACCATCTTGTCTACTACATATAACGATGATTATGGACGGATTTAAAACAAAACAACGAGAGGTTAAGGCTAACTTAACATAACAATTCATATATTGCCTCAAACCTATACTCTCACTCTTCCTAACCCATCCTATAAACATTTCAACATAAGGCTAAAGCATCACTACTTAAGCCTATCAAAGTCCCTTACGGTTTAAGTCAAAATCCTAAGGCATTGTTCGGTCTTTGGTTCACTTAAACCATTGCTCTGATACCACCATGTAACACCCATCATTTTAAAACCTGGATTTCAAAAAACTTTTGCCAAACGGCGTTTAAAACGTAGCGGAAAAGATCACTTAAAAACTGCCCCATCCGTAACCGGATGGTACCTTTCATAAAATGGTGTTACTAAAGTGCATCATCAAAACAATATAAATGAAATCCAAGTCTTGGCACCAACATAAATGCCATTCATTATTACATGTATCATAAACGTAAATAATGTAGCCGAAACATAGGCTATGGGAAGTCTAAGCATTCAACAATCTATGCTAGTCTTCTTTAATGCATCTACCCATCTCACGAGCTAAACCTTTCTCTAGCTCAAACCTGCTTATCCTGAAGGACACAACATTTTCATAAAAGCAAGTGTTAGCTGTAACAACCCTCAATTTTCGACTAGGACAATTTACTTCTATTTATCTAGATATCTATCCCTAGAGGTTTCTTAAGAGATTTTTGCCTTCCAGACATTAAGGCATAATGATACTTGCCATCTAGTTCAGTAGAATTTCCAAAGATAGCTAGTTGCCTTAGAAATGCCATGAACAATAACTATAATCATTCAACACAATATCAAGCTATATATTAGTTCTAATTGAACTTGATGAAATATCAATGAACCAAAAATTTTATTTTGAGAAGTTAAGATACCAAAAAAATAATTGTACAAGACTCACAAGTTGTGACAACAATCAACAAACTTATAAATGTCCAACGATTCGAACACCAAGCTAATTGAAGTACATTTGGACAAGAAAAATATAATGACCATCTTAAAAACATATTTATAAACTAATATGTACATAAAAGTGCTTGAATAATAATAAGTACATATATATGCCTAATGTAAATACAATTTTATGAACAAAGAGCCAAGTAACAAATTGAAACACAAAAATCATATACATATATATGCCTAATGTAAATACAATTTTATGAACAAAGAGCCAAGTAACAAATTGAAACACAAAAATCATATACATATATATGCCTAATGTAAATACAATTTTATGAACAAAGAGCCAAGTAACAAATTGAAACACAAAAATCATATACATATATATGCCTAATGTAAATACAATTTTATGAACAAAGAGCCAAGTAACAAATTGAAACACAAAAATCATATACATATATATGCCTAATGTAAATACAATTTTATGAACAAAGAGCCAAGTAACAAATTGAAACACAAAAATCATATACATATATATGCCTAATGTAAATACAATTTTATGAACAAAGAGCCAAGTAACAAATTGAAACACAAAAATCATATACATATATATGTATATATACACGGCTACACATACACATATAAGTACACAATTATATCTTAGAATACTAGATAACTAGTAAATAAACCTTCATGCATGAACCTACACTTGATACACTACCCATATACACTTATAATATACCTTTAAAATTCAAAATCCCTTCTCTTTTCCCTACCCAAAACCGGCCACAACACCCCCCAACACCCCTTCACCAATCAAAATACATCTCCCTTTATACTCCCCATATACTCTTACACCTAAACCCTTAACACTCCTCATTACTCTCTTACACTCCCAACACACACACAAACACATCTTTCACTCTCAAAACTCTTTCTCTTCTTCCTTTTTCTCTCTTCATTTCGGCTCAAAGAAACAAGAAAAACAAAGACAAAAATAATAAAAAAGGGTTGTTAAGGATTAATCAAGGGTTGATTCAAGTAAGGTTTAAGAGTTATTTCAAGCTTAAAATAAGGGTTGTTTAGAGCTTAGAGGGCCACGAAATTTCTGCCCTATTTTCATCATCAAAACCGAGCTCAAGAGGGTATAAATCTTCATTCTTTTTACTAGATTTAATCTTGTTCTTGTTTATATTCAAAGGTTTTATCAAAAGTTTATGTTTTCTTCTTGTTTTCTTGGTAATACACACTTGATGAGGGCAAAGTTGATAGGATCTTTCTCCTCATGCATATGCATGTCGAGATCCATGAGAAAGATCCAAGGATTCAACAAGTTTAAGACCCAAAAGTGTTGTTATAGATTAGTAGCTTTTAAAGTGATTTTCCTTTTGATAGATCTATAAAGATTGGTATTGAAAAGTGTTGATTTGAATGAATGCATGTTAAATCTAAGAAAGTTGAATCTTGTTGTTGGATTATGAGATGGATATGGACTTGTATTAAGTGAAAAATATGTTAAAAGAAGTATAATAATCTAGAAATTTGATGTTGAGAGATATAAAAATAAAGTATTAATCTTGTAAATGATGAACTCAAGTGTTAATTAAGCAAGAATGGTCATTGGTGAGTTGTTATAATCAAAGACATTTTGACAGAAATAATTTTCTGTCTTAAATCGGGTGAACTGAACATGTGAGGGCCGTTTCAAGCAAAACTTTCAAAATAAAAGTCGTAGATAAAAGAGTTAAGTTTAACCTCCAACTGGAATCACTCAAAAATATTAAACCAAACAAAAGATATGATTTTTCTACCAAAAGTGGTCAAAACTGGATTTTTGTCTTAATGTTGAGTCAACTTCGATGATTTTTAATTTCTTAAATAATAGGTTTCAGAAGTTTAAACTTGGTGTGAACTGGGTTCAAAGTGTCCCTAACTTAAAATAAAATTGGGAGATTTTTCTTAAACGTTCATCATAGAAATCTTTTATAAAATATTTCGGGTCGCATAGCAGCAAGCATTCTGACCAACTTTGGTTTTGTAATTTTTAGAGGTGGTAAACAATGTCTAAAAATTTATCAAAAATTGACATAAATGTAGGACACATATATGTCTCTGTATAAAAATCACCAATGTCCAAATAATTCAACTTAACCAAGAATGACTACTCAACATTTCATGAAAATAAGTGTTAAAACAAAAAATTTCAAGTAAAAGTTCTTCACAACAAAATAAGCTAAAAGTCACTAGATTGCAACTTTAATCAACTCCAACAATCTCATAACAAAAAGTATTATAAACCTACTGAGAATATGTCAAATAAAAGTTATAAAACTTAACTTGGTTATTAAGTGGCAAAGACAAGCCTACAAATCACTAATTCGGTTCATATAAGCACTAACCGAAAGCTTTAATTTGCACGTATCACACCACCACCACTATCACGACTTAAGACACCAAAATATAATGAACATTCAGTAAATAATGAAATAAGGATGAAAATCCATTTTGACGCATTTGAATTGCTTGAAAAATGAGGCTAAAATCACTATTTCGGTAAACGATTTATAAGCTTAGAATCCTCAAAATGAGCAAGACACAAGAGAGGTTGAATTGATATGATTTTTCCCATGATAAAAGTTTCCTAAAAGGCCTGGGATTTTTAGCCAAAAGTTATGTGGTGATTTCTAAGAATTTCTATTAATTATTAAATTTAAATGATAATTAAAAAGGTAAATAAATAAATAAATAAATAAATTATATAAATCATGAAATTGGTTAAATAATCACAACCAATGATGAAAGTGACTAAAACCTACTGGAGTAAAATCATTTCAAGTCAAAGAACAAATGTCATATAATTTAGAAATAATTAAGTAAGTGAAAATCACTAATTAATAACTATTTTTAAATTAATAGAAAAATTACATAAATAAATATATATATCACAATACTCTAAGTTAAAAAGCATAATAATCAGAATATAACTCAACTATAATTATTTATAAATTACAAAGGCAACTATGATCCTTAAAAGTATTTTTAAGGAATTATTTAATTACTAGATCGATAAAATGAATAAATAATTAAATAAATAATATTAAATTGAATAAATGATTATAAATCAGAAAATATTCATGAATACCAACATTATAAAGTTTCTAATGCCAAATGACATAATTAAGCAAAGCGTACAATGGGAACCATGATAATCAAAGGCAAGTTACCGAAATTCTAACAACTTATAACTACATGTATAATGAAAGTGACCCTTTTACACCAACACTCTCTACAACCAAAAAGATGCGAATATTAACAATACACTTGGATCCCAAAATTTATAACAACATAATGAAAGTGGCATTCTAAGTGATGGCTTAAGATAGGAACTTACGTATATTAGTCCTATCGTAGGGATAGTCTTGGCATTGAAAGGTGATTGAGGACCATAAGGAATACATGATCAAGGAAGCGATAGATGGGAGTACCCATTTTGGATAAGTGTATATAATGCTCGGCATATCAAGGTGAGTCATAGCCCCCTTTCAAACTATTTTATGTGTTTTACTTACGGGGTGAAAAGCATGATTAATTAAATTGACTTTCTTTTATGAAAATGCTACATTGAATGAACGATGATTATGATATGGGAATTATATTGTATGTTCAACGTGTGATATATTATATGATGAGCTTGAGTACTGTCAAACTGTTTCACCTCGGTACACTACTATTAACTCTTCGAGAGGCCTGTAGTTTGAGAGTTGCGCAACTAGGACTTGTCCCCTCACCCAACGAGTAACGGTGGGATGTATGGTTGCCTTTGTGACGACCTTCATTCCCAGTCCGACCACGCGGTGCTCTAGCTACTATATCAGTGGTCATGCCACGCCCCTTTATATTATTGGTCGTCTCCATGGCACGACCCCCATTATTATTATTATTGCACATGGTTGACGGCATGTGCTTCTTATTATCTTGGACATAACCGGTCTTAGTAGTGGCTCAAGCACAAACTCATCAAATTATGCCTTTGGCTAAATATTATTGATTATTACTTATGGCTGGATATTATGGATTGAACATACGGTTTGGGTATTGGACCTTATATGGAATCTCGAAAGTTGTTGAAAGTGGCGATATTGAAGTATTGATGACCAAATGGTTTTGGTATGATGAATGATTAATCGGTTGATATACTTTTTCTCTCACGATAAATGTGACAAACGAGAACTTTATAATTTACCATGGATTCTCAACTCTTTGAAATGGCGTTTTGGTATTTTGAAAACTTGATGGTTTGATATGGGAATTTTTGTCGGTCATGTGGTTTGGGCGAATTGATATGAAATAATATATTTTTCTAAGTTTGTTTTGAAATGGATATGTAACGAGATTTACTTAAAAACCTATGCACTCACCAACTACGTTTTCGTAGTTGACACTTTTTCTTCATGCTTTTTAGGAATTAGCATAAGCTTTGAGGAATTATATGCATCATGATTATTTGCATTTCACTTGGGAGTCAAAGATCAAACCTTGTGATGGGCAATGGAATCCGCCTTGATCATTGTAGTATATCATCTCATGTATTTGTTATTTGTTTCGTGGACTCAATATCCAAGTATGGTAGACGTATTGTACTTGGGAATTGGTTCACATGCTTGTTCATTGTAAAATTATTTTTATCAAATAAAGCTATGGTGAATGTTATCTATTATCCTTTATTTTGAATACTCGACTTTCTGTACATCTCATCGTTCCGCCTTAGTTGGGTGTTACAGAAAATGGTATCAGAGACAAAGGTTATAGAGAACATTGGGGTTCCCCGGGAATCCCAAAACTATAGCCACTTTTCAAAACGAATTTTTATAGTCGAGTCGAGCATAAGGTTAAGCGGACTAGTTTGAGCTTTACATGGTAGGACCCTAATTAAACGTAGGTCATGAACTACGTTTAATTACGAGAGGACCATGTAAAACTCAAACGGCCACTTGGACTTATGTTCAAAAGGATTCCTTTTCAAAAAAAAAAGAAGAAGAAGATCTTTAATAAATCCATTTTTATGTGAATACTTGTTGCATTTAGACATTCACCTAAGCATATATAACGATTCAAGACTGGCTATACTTGAGGATTATGCTAGTCTAGTAGGATTCCGCTTATGCACACTAGAATTGAAATGAATATAAGATTGAAAGATATTCGTTGATACATGCTACTCTATGCTATAACATGGGAATTTGGGCATGATTTGATTGCAATGTGAAAGCCTATAATGTGCAATGTGAAAGTTGTAATGTGCAATGTGAAAGTTTGTAATGTGCAATGTGAAAGTTTGGAATGTGCAATGTGGAAATTATGAGATAAATGCATGCGTAAAAAGCTTTATGATTCATGATGTTGAACTTTAAGTTGCATATGCACTTTAAAATAATGAGATTACTATGAGGCACGAAATCATTTTGGGATATGACTTGTTCAAATTATTGAGTAATGATGTTGATTATTTATGATTGATTTGGAAAGAAAATATAGGCATGACGAGTTGATATGAAATTTCATGGATGATATGGATATAAGAGCCTTTACTCTCTAAGTTTGAGCTATTTGAAACTAGCGCGTGAATATTGCGACGATTATGTAGTCATGCCTTACTATTAAGATAATTATTGCACCCTGAGGTTGAGCTAATTGAGGACTAGTGTGTGGATTTAATGATTATATAGTTGTGCCATCTTATTGGGATAGTTGTTATGCTCTAAGATTTGACTATTGAGAACTGGCACCTGCTAGATATGATTATAATATGGTTAGTCCTTACTACTGAGATATATATTGCGTGATGAGATATGACCGCTTGAGAACTAGTGATTGGCCCTGAGAAATTCATTATGAATTAGAAATTTCCTAAGTATGAAAGTTGTCATTAAGTACCCCTCCAATCCAATATTCGTTCACTAGTGCTCTTTTGAAATTATCCCACATTCTATTTCTTATGACACCACTATTCATTATGGACCTACGACAACGCGATATCACCGGTGGAGCATCTTCTCACGAACGTTGGACGATATACTCTAAGAATTGTAGTCCCAAGATATGACGCGACTCTATCCTTTTAGAAACTACACATAACCTTTGTATTCGATCTGAGATGGTGCGAAACATATGGAAACGCCGAATGAAGTTGGAGACTTGTGCAGGACGAGTGGTATTAAAGCCAAATTACGATTCGACGACGCCGATAGAACACATTCCGATATACGTTCCAGACGACACATTCTGGGGATTGTAGCTCCGAAATTTGGTGCGATATCTCTATAATAACACGCGTACACGAACGGTTATCCATATTATCTAAGTCGGTGCGACATATATTGACATCATTGAAAGTTGGAGTCCATTGGGCAACGAAAGACAAAGAAGTGATTTCTTTAACTCGCGCGAGGAGTTTAATCCGAGCCTTAATGAATCTTTTGTTTTCCTATTTCCTATTCCATTCATTCGAAACCAAATTCTATATCCTTTATATTCTTGATTATTCAAAGTAATGATCACCACCGCTTCTCCTCAAAGTTAGTACCCTAACAACACACCACTCACTTACGTAACACTCCGCAATGGCAAAATCGAGTAACTAGAACCCTGCCCTTGCCTGCGACATCAAGGGATACGAAAGACGTGAGACATTGGCCGTCCATAAGTGAAATACTTGGGATAACTATATAGCATAGAAGATGTTATTGAATCATGTACATAAAGTAGGGCGGAGAAGATTTGTGGTGTATAAGTCAAAGTACATGGAAGCACAAGCGAAGAGTATACTAAGCTTTAACTTGGAGAAAGGATTGAAGGCCTTCCCTATCTATGTTGATCGACCAGAAGGAAAATTGAGCGGCCGACGAAAGGAAGGTCGTGTGACATGAAGGTCACCTTTGGATAAATATAAGACTTCCCTAGAACTTGGGGGAGATCACTAGCAATGTTGGAAGACAAAAGTAATTAGAAGAAGAAAACCAAGGACAATAAGACAATTAGGGTGTGTCGAGTAACCCTCAAGATGGAAGAGTAACAAAAAGGATTCTGAGCTATCCTTTTCTTTTTCAAAACACCAAAGCAAACGGATATTTGCTACATGAAGGAATCAGGAATTTGGCGAATTGAAGATCGTCAAGGATAGTGAGATAAAGTGAAAAGTAGGAAATCCCTTACATTTTTCTAGAGGAAAAATGTTAAGGGGGTAATCATAGCAAAGGTAGATACTCGAACAAGGAGTATGAAGTGCAAGATTATACTTTATCTTTCAAGAAGAGTTATTCACTAGCATCATTGAAGATGATTTGGAGTAGAATATGAAGTGAAGAAACGTCATTTGACTCAAACAAATGAAGTGAAGGCATTGACACCATTTACCCGATGTAGTTCCGGTAGCGTTCATCTTTACGGCACTCCACACGTTATCCTCTGAATATCAATTGGAAAACCTCTATCGAAAGACAAGCTATTAGTAGAACATATCAACTAAGCCAAGAGAAAGCGATATACGCTCAACACCCGAGTTTAGAAGCACGGGGAGTCGTGAAGAGTATCCCCTCAAGGTCAACGGTCGTAGGGAGGTAAGCTAAAATAAGATGAACCTGAGTGAGAAAGCTTTTGCAACACATGGTAAACCGTCAAAGACCATCGACCCACGAAGTAGTGCGCCCAAGAAAAGTGAAGAAGGAAAACAACATGGAATTGCTAAAGTTAATAGTGAAAGCAAATAAGGAATACGACGCTAGAAGTCAAGGCACATACTACCACAACGATCAAGGAAGTTGGTCGTTGAACTACTTTTCAAGAAACTACAAACTCCGGGAGGAGCTAGTTATGGAATGTTTGAACGGAAGGGTGATAAGGATAATTCGCATCTGTGATGAGTTAGGATCAAAGGATCCGTATCACCATGACCTGACAAGTACCCTTGAGATAACTGCAAGGACTAGCGACTGCTTGTGTGCTATTCAAGACGACGATTACTCTAGTTAGAAATGGATTTGAGTGACGAAACAGTAAGGAGTATGGTGACCCATAAGAAAACGAAAGGAAAATGGAGAAAACCGAATGGTTGAGAAAAGGATAAAGTAACCGATGTTTCCCCTAAATTATATTATATCACAATTTCTAAGGACATTAGGTTATTGTATTTGAAAAGAAGCTTAGCTTAGAAAGCTGAAAATGGATATGAGGCTAAAGTAATTGAGAGTTTTGTAGAGGTCAGGAGGACCTAAGAAGGATTATTTTAAAGGAGGAGTCCATACGAATAAGGACATCGAAGTGTTTACCTTGAAATGATAGTGGTGATATGATTACTTAAGAGCATAAGGATTGTGTAAATCCTATCATGATGAATGCGTAGGTATAGCAAAGAAACCGAATAGGTTATATGTGCGATGTTAAAAGAGATTTGTCGGTGATGAGTCATAGATAATGGTCCTCTAGCGTAAAAAGGAAGTAATTAAAGGTACCTTAAAACGATTTGAAAGCCAATATCGGCAAAAACAAGAGAAATTGGTAACGATATGACTTAGCGAATAATGAAAGAGGTGACTTTGGGAAAATAAGGACGAAGTTGAAAAGACAAAGGTGAGTATGAGGAACAAGATGGAACTATCGTCATACAATTTATGATTCCCTCGAACGCTATAAAGCAACAAAGACGACATTGGAAAACCCTAAAATGAGATACTACGAAGATGTACCTTTTCAATTTTAGTGCAACTCGGCACCCCAGTTAGTATCACTTTTGTTAAAGGGGTAATCCCTTAACAAGTGCTTGGTCACAAACGAAGACAAGGTTAGTAGCGGCAAGCATGTCGAACGTAAAGTTGAAGAAAATGAAAGCAGGCGAGAGGCCATTGGAACGATTCCTTAATTAGTAAAGAGAATGATAAAGGAAAGTATGCAAAGTGACAATGGAAATAAGTAGCCACCAACGATCGATATTCCAACGTCTCTCACTATTTTATTGTAACTCACGTTACGAACCGTTTGCTCATTTTACACTTCTGTATTGACATTCTTATCAGCAACCCATTATTAAGTATTGAGCTAAGCAAGATTGACAGCCCACAACGATTACATACGATTAATCTCTAGTCGTCTCCAGAAGAGAGCGACATTCGTAATCTTCTTCTTTTCTTTCGAAGTTTCTAATCACGAGAAATGTTAAGGCACCAAGCAATGGATGCCCCCAACGATGAAGATCAAAAGCTTGTAAGTAACCAAAAAGGTCATGATGAAACCTAGTTGAACTCTCACATTTTGTACGTCTCCGTGAAGCTATCCTTATCGTCAATCTATTTATTTTATCACCATGTGAACGAGCGAACTTCGAGGACGAAGTTGTTGTTAAGCGGGTAATGATGTAACAACCCTCAAAATCTATCCGACTAGGACAATTTCTTAAGAGATTTTTGCCTTCCAGACATTAAGGCATAATGATACTTGCCATCTAGTTCAGTAGAATTTCCAAAGATAGCTAGTTGCCTTAGAAATGCCATGAACAATAACTATAATCATTCAACACAATATCAAGCTATATATTAGTTCTAATTGAACTTGATGAAATATCAATGAACCAAAAATTTTATTTTGAGAAGTTAAGATACCAAAAAAATAATTGTACAAGACTCACAAGTTGTGACAACAATCAACAAACTTATAAATGTCCAACGATTCAAACACCAAGCTAATTGAAGTACATTTGGACAAGAAAAATATAATGACCATCTTAAAAACATATTTATAAACTAATATGTACATAAAAGTGCTTGAATAATAATAAGTACATATATATGCCTAATGTAAATACAATTTTATGAACAAAGAGCCAAGTAACAAATTGAAACACAAAAATCATATACATATATATGTATATATACACGGCTACACATACACATATAAGTACACAATTATATCTTAGAATACTAGATAACTAGTAAATAAACCTTCATGCATGAACCTACACTTGATACACTACCCATATACACTTATAATATACCTTTAAAATTCAAAATCCCTTCTCTTTTCCCTACCCAAAACCGGCCACAACACCCCCCAACACCCCTTCACCAATCAAAATACATCTCCCTTTATACTCCCCATATACTCTTACACCTAAACCCTTAACACTCCTCATTACTCTCTTACACTCCCAACACACACACAAACACATCTTTCACTCTCAAAACTCTTTCTCTTCTTCCTTTTTCTCTCTTCATTTCGGCCCAAAGAAACAAGAAAAACAAAGACAAAAATCAAATCTAAACAAAGATAATAAAAAAGGGTTGTTAAGGATTAATCAAGGGTTGATTCAAGTAAGGTTTAAGAGTTATTTCAAGCTTAAAATAAGGGTTGTTTAGAGCTTAGAGGGCCACGAAATTTCTGCCCTATTTTCATCATCAAAACCGAGCTCAAGAGGGTATAAATCTTCATTCTTTTTACTAGATTTAATCTTGTTCTTGTTTATATTCAAAGGTTTTATCAAAAGTTTATGTTTTCTTCTTGTTTTCTTGGTAATACACACTTGATGAGGGCAAAGTTGATAGGATCTTTCTCCTCATGCATATGCATGTCGAGATCTATGAGAAAGATCCAAGGATTCAACAAGTTTAAGACCCAAAAGTGTTGTTATAGATTAGTAGCTTTTAAAGTGATTTTCCTTTTGATAGATCTATAAAGATTGGTATTGAAAAGTGTTGATTTGAATGAATGCATGTTAGATCTAAGAAAGTTGAATCTTGTTGTTGGATTATGAGATGGATATGGACTTGTATTAAGTGAAAAATATGTTAAAAGAAGTATAATAATCTGGAAATTTGATGTTGAGAGATATAAAAATAAAGTATTAATCTTGTAAATGATGAACTCAAGTGTTAATTAAGCAAGAATGGTCATTGGTGAGTTGTTATAATCAAAGACATTCTGACAGAAATAATTTTCTGTCTTAAATCGGGTGAACTGAACATGTGAGGGCCGTTTCAAGCAAAACTTTCAAAATAAAAGTCGTAGATAAAAGAGTTAAGTTTAACCTCCAACTGGAATCACTCAAAAATACTAAACCAAACAAAAGATATGATTTTTCTACCAAAAGTGGTCAAAACTGGATTTTTGTCTTAATGTTGAGTCAACTTCGATGATTTTTAATTTCTTAAATAATAGGTTTCAGAAGTTTAAACTTGGTGTGAACTGAGTTCAAAGTGTCCCTAACTTAAAATAAAATTGGGAGATTTTTCTTAAACGTTCATCATAGAAATCTTTTATAAAATATTTCGGGTCGCATAGCAGCAAGCATTCTGACCAACTTTGGTTTTGTAATTTTTAGAGGTGGTAAACAATGTCTAAAAATTTATCAAAAATTGACATAAATGTAGGACACATATATGTCTCTGTATAAAAATCACCAATGTCCAAATAATTCAACTTAACCAAGAATGACTACTCAACATTTCATGAAAATAAGTGTTAAAACAGAAAATTTCAAGTAAAAGTTCTTCACAACAAAATAAGCTAAAAGTCACTAGATTGCAACTTTAATCAACTCCAACAATCTCATAACAAAAAGTATTATAAACCTACTGAGAATATGTCAAATAAAAGTTATAAAACTTAACTTGGTTATTAAGTGGCAAAGACAAGCCTACAAATCACTAATTCGGTTCATATAAGCACTAACCGAAAGCTTTAATTTGCACTATCACACCACCACCACTATCACGACTTAAGACACCAAAATATAATGAACATTCAGTAAATAATGAAATAAGGATGAAAATCCATTTTGACGCATTTGAATTGCTTGAAAAATGAGGCTAAAATCACTATTTCGGTAAACGATTTATAAGCTTAGAATCCTCAAAATGAGCAAGACACAAGAGAGGTTGAATTGATATGATTTTTCCCATGATAAAAGTTGCCTAAAAGGCCTGGGATTTTTAGCCAAAAGTTATGTGGTGATTTCTAAGAATTTCTATTAATTATTAAATTTAAATGATAATTAAAAAGGAAAATAAATAAATAAATAAATTATATAAATCATGAAATTGGTTAAATAATCACAACCAATGAATGAAAGTGACTAAAACCTACTGGAGTAAAATCATTTCAAGTCAAAGAACAAATGTCATATAATTTAGAAATAATTAAGTAAGTGAAAATCACTAATTAATAACTATTTTTAAATAATAGAAAAATTACATAAATAAATATATATATCACAATACTCTAAGTTAAAAAGCATAATAATCAGAATATAACTCAACTATAATTATTTATAAATTACAAAGGCAACTATGATCCTTAAAAGTATTTTTAAGGAATTATTTAATTACTAGATCGATAAAATGAATAATAATTAAATAAATAATATTAAATTGAATAAATGATTATAAATCAGAAAATATTCATGAATACCAACATTATAAAGTTTCTAATGCCAAATGACATAATTAAGCAAAGCGTACAATGGGAACCATGATAATCAAAGGCAAGTTACCGAAATTCTAACAACTTATAACTACATGTATAATGAAAGTGACCCTTTTACACCAACACTCTCTACAACCAAAAAGATGCGAATATTAACAATACACTTGGATCCCAAAATTTATAACAACATAATGAAAGTGGCATTCTAAGTGATGGCTTAAGATAGGAACTTACGTATATTAGTCCTATCGTAGGGATAGTCTTGGCATTGAAAGGTGATTGAGGACCATAAGGAATACATGATCAAGGAAGCGATAGATGGGGAAGTACCCATTTTGGATAAGTGTATATAATGCTCGGCATATCAAGGTGAGTCATAGCCCCCTTTCAAACTATTTTATGTGTTTTACTTACGGGGTGAAAAGCATGATTAATTAAATTGATTTTCTTTTATGAAAATGCTACATTGAATGAACGATGATTATGATATGGGAATTATATTGTATGTTCAACGTGTGATATATTATATGATGAGCTTGAGTACTGTCAAACTGTTTCACCTCGGTATACTACTATTAACTCTTCGAGAGGCCTGTAGTTTGAGAGTTGCGCAACTAGGACTTGTCCCCTCACCCAACGAGTAACGGTGGGATGTATGGTTGCCTTTGTGACGACCTTCATTCCCAGTCCGACCACGCGGTGCTCTAGCTACTATATCAGTGGTCATGCCACGCCCCTTTATATTATTGGTCGTCTCCATGGCACGACCCCCATTATTATTATTATTGCACATGGTTGATGGCATGTGCTTCTTATTATCTTGGACATAACCGGTCTTAGTAGTGGCTCAAGCACAAACTCATCAAATTATGCCTTTGGCTAAATATTATTGATTATTACTTATGGTTGGATATTATGGATTGAACATACGGTTTGGGTATTGGACCTTATATGGAATCTCGAAAGTTGTTGAAAGTGGCGATATTGAAGTATTGATGACCGAATGGTTTTGGTATGATGAATGATTAATCGGTTGATATACTTTTTCTCTCACGATAAATGTGACAAACGAGAACTTTATAATTTACCATGGATTCTCAACTCTTTGAAATGGCGTTTTGGTATTTTGAAAACTTGATGGTTTGATATGGGAATTTTTGTCGGTCATGTGGTTTGGGCGAATTGATATGAAATAATATATTTTTTATAAGTTTGTTTTGAAATGGATATGTAACGAGATTTACTTAAAAACCTATGCACTCACCAACTACGTTTTCGTAGTTGACACTTTTTCTTCATGCTTTTTAGGAATTAGCATAAGCTTTGAGGAATTATATGCATCATGATTATTTGCATTTCACTTGGGAGTCAAAGATCAAACCTTGTGATGGGCAATGGAATCCGCCTTGATCATTGTAGTATATCATCTCATGTATTTGTTATTTGTTTCGTGGACTCAATATCCAAGTATGGTAGACGTATTGTACTTGGGAATTGGTTCACATGCTTGTTCATTGTAAAATTATTTTTATCAAATAAAGCTATGGTGAATGTTATCTATTATCCTTTATTTTGAATACTCGACTTTCTGTACATCTCATCGTTCCGCCTTAGTTGGGGTGTTACATTAGCTAATAAATTAGCTAAGTAAGATACACACATTTTGATAAAACGTTCTTCATTTACTTTCATAAAACTTCTTCGTATTTTATATCAAAACGTGATCACATTACATATTATCCACAAACATCGAAAGATCATCCCATCCTTACCTCTTTCCCACATCCCGTCACATTTCGTATCATATCAACATATACTTGCAACGCAAACGTATCATCACATCATATCAACATATACTTACAACGCAAACGTATCTTCATATCATATCAACATATATTTACAACTTAATCAACGTCTCATATCTTGGCATAACACACATAAAAATGTCATACGTATACATATTAGCACATGTAGAGTATATACTCCTAATTGTGCCTATCAACGATACATCATACTTATCAACATATCTTATTATTATCTTGATCAACTTATTCAACTTAATCATCTTAATCAACTTTATCAACTTTATCAACGTTATCAACTTGATCAACTTTATCAACTTATCAACGTTATCAACTTATCAACTTTAAGCATCCCGTTACGCTATTAACATTGGTGGTTAGTCACTCCACCCGGGAATACTAGATCAACATAACTATGCCGCAAGAAATTACTCAAGCGACCACTTATAGTATCCCGTCATGCTTTTAACATTGGTGGTTAGTCACTCCACCCGGAAATACTAGATCAACGTAACTATGCCGCAAGGAGCCACTCAAGCGACCACGTACGCACTAGCTTTTCAACTAGCACGAGTTAAGCTTAACACAACTTATGGTCGAGACTTCTTATCTTTATTATCTTAGGCTACACTCACCTAAACTAATCACTTATCAACATCTTTACTTTACTTTTTACGCACTAACACTAAGGCTAGAACGATTTCCCACATTTCACACTTTACTTTAACATTAGGTATTTTCATTACCTAATTAATGTCACATCTACTTCAACGTTTAATCTCACTAACGTGCACAACTCGTAGCATTACTTACGTGTATCTAGTGAACTAGACATACCATACTTAAGTGTCACAAACAAGTCATCACATATCAACAGTAAGGCATAACAACGACATAATCAACAACACATATCTTAAACATATCATAGCACCGTCATTATAAGCATCATACTTCATATGCACATATATACTTCTACTTTAAACATCATCATATCAACATAAGTCATTTCAACATACATATACTCTCATATAACCTCCCGCATAATCCGGAAAACGGCACACATATAAGATAATCCGATTAAGAGGTTAATTATAGAAAAACGCATTTTGTTGTGCCTCCAGCGTGAGAAAAGTCATGTATCTTACCTCAATGGAGTACTCAATAATCACAAATGTGTTTACCGTGCTTGACAAGTGTTCCCGACAACCTATGATACAAGAAGGATGGATATATAAGTCAACTAGACACTTAAACGTGCTTAGAACCTTTCTGCCGGCTGGTCTCGTCGATCTCAAGCTCCAGAATGCATCAAAAGTGAGACCTGACCACGATCTCGTCGAGCCCACTAGTGGTCTCGTCGAGATCAACTTCCAGACTCGCACCCTTCACTTGCAGGCGACTTTTCGACCTCAAGACGACCAAATGAGTCAAAACTTAGTTCTTAAGAAATGTAGGGAATTCAAAGACCTTTCCAGAAATATAAAGTTTGTCTCTTGAAGTTCTATAATGAATTATTATGACGTTTACAAGATAGACCTGCAGAAATCGTCCGAAATTCGAATACTTTTGGAAATCGACACTTTTCGCCTATCTATGAGCAAAATCACCAGAAACTTTATTCATACAGATTCAAGAGGACATATAGACCTTTTCAAAATTATAAGATTCATCTCCTAACTCTTTTAATTGAAAGAGATATGATTTTTGCAATATTACTAAATTTTCAGATCTAGTAAACCCTTAGTTTTGTAAGCAATTTCGACCATCACACATCTACCATGACTTCTACAGTTCATATACACCAAAATATGACTCAATTAACATTATGAAATCATAAATAGATCACATAACCTTGATTCGATCAATAAATGATCACATAACCTTGATTCGATCAATAAATGACACATAACCTTGATTCGATCAATAAATGATCACATAACCTTGATTCGATCAATAAATGATCACATAACCTTGATTCGATCAATAAATGATCACATAACCTTGATTCGATCAATAAATGATCACATAACCTTGATTCGATCAATAAATGATCACATAACCTTGATTCGATCAATAAATGATCACATAACCTTGATTCGATCAATAAATGATCACATAACCTTGATTCGATCAATAAATGACACATAACCTTGATTCGATCAATAAATGATCACATAACCTTGATTCGATCAATAAATGATCACATAACCTTGATTCGATCAATAAATGATCACATAACCTTGATTCGATCAATAAATGATCACATAACCTTGATTCGATCAATAAATGATCACATAACCTTGATTCGATCAATAAATGATCACATAACCTTGATTCGATCAATAAATGATCACATAACCTTGATTCGATCAATAAATGATCACATAACCTTGATTCGATCAATAAATGATCACATAACCTTGATTCGATCAATAAATGATCACATAACCTTGATTCGATCAATAAATGATCACATAACCTTGATTCGATCAATAAATGATCACATAACCTTGATTCGATCAATAAATGACACATAACCTTGATTCGATCAATAAATGATCACATAACCTTGATTCGATCAATAAATGATCACATAACCTTGATTCGATCAATAAATGACACATAACCTTGATTCGATCAATAAATGATCACATAACCTTGATTCGATCAATAAATGATCACATAACCTTGATTCGATCAATAAATGATCACATAACCTTGATTCGATCAATAAATGATCACATAACCTTGATTCGATCAATAAATGATCACATAACCTTGATTCGATCAATAAATGATCACATAACCTTGATTCGATCAATAAATGATCACATAACCTTGATTCGATCAATAAATGATCACATAACCTTGATTCGATCAATAAATGATCACATAACCTTGATTCGATCAATAAATGATCACATAACCTTGATTCGATCAATAAATGATCACATAACCTTGATTCGATCAATAAATGATCACATAACCTTGATTCGATCAATAAATGATCACATAACCTTGATTCGATCAATAAATGATCACATAACCTTGATTCGATCAATAAATGACACATAACCTTGATTCGATCAATAAATGATCACATAACCTTGATTCGATCAATAAATGACACATAACCTTGATTCGATCAATAAATGATCACATAACCTTGATTCGATCAATAAATGACACATAACCTTGATTCGATCAATAAATGATCACATAACCTTGATTCGATCAATAAATGATCACATAACCTTGATTCGATCAATAAATGATCATATAACCTTGATACGAACATAAATGAACATACAACCTTGATTGGATCAATAAATGATCACATAACCTTGATTGATCAATAAATGATACATAATGTTTACAAACATAAAATGATAAATTTGAGATGAATTTAACTTACCAAAACCACTTCCAAGATGCTAAACCCGGATTTGACCCGAAATGAGATTTTCCTTGCACTTTGAAACCCCAATTTTTGATATGTTGTTAAGAAGATGAAGAAGATGAAGATTCCTACTTAATTCTTGCTTGAAACACAATCTTGATGCATTTATTTTAGAGAGAGAGTGAGTGTGTGGGTGTTTGGTGCTCTAGCATTAAGTGAGAGAGAGAAAGGAAGAAGATAGAGTGAATGAATGGTTGGGAGGGTGTAAGACATGGGGTTGGGTTAGGGTTGGGTCACATGGATGGGTCATGGGTTTGGGTTGACCCATGGATTACCCAAATTCACATTTCTAGTTTAATTAAACCTCGACTAGCTTCGAACACTTAATTAAAACGATCAATCGATCACATATTGCACCTTAAACATAATTTGGGTCACAATTAAACTCGATCATATATTATTAACTAAATTAGTTAATTAAGTCGTACAAAAAAAATCAAACGGTCAACGAAGTCAATTTTCACAAATGTTACACCAGAAGAGACGTTTGAGATAGAATTGTTTACCGATGGACCGGTAACAATGGACGATTGGAAGGGATTGCTTCACAATGATCAACGAAGAGACGGAATTTCAGGCGAGGAGAAAGTCAAGAGGAAATTTTCGAGTTGAAGATTGTTGAAGAATCCAAAAGAGGAGCATGAAGACTCGAAGAACAAGACTTAAACTGTAACACCCCAAGCCCAGGGCTCGAAATATTACGGAAATCATATAGCACAAGGTGGGATTAATGTAGAACATGAACTAAATGCAAATAAAGGATTCAGTGAATCCTTACAGTAAGATAAACAAGTATCAAAATACATAAAGAGCAAGTCATCATCGAAGATTACAACAGAACATCAAAAGATGGCTAACAGTTCTAATTACAATGCAAAAAAAGGCAAATGGATCCTTGATCCATATAGTCCAAGTCCGGGTTCAACAGCAAGCTAACAATCAAACTCCACGCCCTGGATTAACCTGGTTACCTGAAAAGTGTACTAAGCATAGTCAACACAAGGTTGGTGAGTTCGTAGTAATGGCCCAGAAAGAACCATTGTCAATAAACACAGTATACAAGTAGAGGCGAAACATGACTTACAATGAGCCTCTATGTAACGCAATATCATCCTCAATCAAGATTACACAATATAAGTAAACGTGTAATAAACGTGCACAAATGAGGTAAATATCAATACAAGTACCAAATGCATAAACAGTCATAACGCATATCATAATGTATATCAAATTCGTATCAACCATGCCACAAAATGCACCAAATAGGGTGTGCCTGCGTGTAGACCGCTTAAACAGAATATACATGCGTGTATGCCGCGTATATAAAGTATGCTTGCGTGTAAACCGCGTATATATATATATATAATGCTTTGCGTGTAAACCGCGTATATATATATATATATATATACAGATATATGCGTGTAATATATAATATATATATATATATGGAATGCTTGCGTGTAAACCGCGTATATATATATATAGAATGCTTGCGTGTAAACCGCGTATATATATATATGGAATGCTTGCATGTAAACCGCGTATATACATATATGCTTGCGTGTAAACCGCGTATGTAAAGTATGCTTGCGTGTAAACCGCGTATATATATATATATAATGCTTGCGTGTAAACCGCGTATATATATATATAGAATGCTTGCGTGTAAACCGCGTATATATATATATATATATATGTGTAATAAATATATATACATATACATATAGAATGCTTGCGTGTAAACCGCGTATATATATATATATATAATGCTTGCGTGTAAACCGCGTATATATATATATAATGCTTGCGTGTAAACCGCGTATATACATATAGAATGCTTGCGTGTAAACCGCGTATATACATATATAATGCTTGCGTGTAAACCGCGTATATACATATAGAATGCTTGCGTGTAAACCGCGTATATATATATATGCTTGCGTGTAAACCGCGTATATATATATAGAATGCTTTGTAATGTATAATATATATATATATATATATAATGCTTGCGTGTAAACCGCGTATATACATATATATATTTATATATAGTATGCTTGCGTGTAAACCGCGTATATATATATATAGAATGCTTGCGTGTAAACCGCGTATATATATATATAATGCTTGCGTGTAAACCGCGTATATATATATATAGAATGCTTGCGTGTAAACCGCGTATATATATATATAGAATGCTTGCGTGTAAACCGCGTATATATATATAGAATGCTTGCGTGTAAACCGCGTATATACATATATAATGCTTGCGTGTAAACCGCGTATATACATATATAATGCTTGCGTGTAAACCGCGTATATATATAATGCTTGCGTGTAAACCGCGTATATATATATATAATGCTTGCGTGTAATATATATATATATATAATGCTTGCGTGTAAACCGCGTATATATATATATATAGATATAATTATGCTTGCGTGTAAACCGTGTATATATATATAGAATGCTTGCGTGTAAACCGCGTATATATATAATGCTTGCGTGTAAACCGCGTATATATATATATAATGCTTGCGTGTAAACCGCGTATATATATATATAGAATGCTTGCGTGTAAACCGCGTATATATATATATGGAATGCTTGCATGTAAACCGCGTATATACATATATATATAATGCTTGCGTGTAAACCGCGTATATATATATATATATATAATGCTTGCGTGTAAACCGCGTATATATATATATGCTTGCGTGTAAACCGCGTATATATATAATGCTTGCGTGTAAACCGCGTATATATATATAGAATGCTTGCGTGTAAACCGCGTATATATATATATAATGCTTGCGTGTAAACCGCGTATATACATATAGAATGCTTGCGTGTAAACCGCGTATATATATATAATGCTTGCGTGTAAACCGCGTATATATATATATAGAATGCTTGCGTGTAAACCGCGTATATATATATATAATGCTTGCGTGTAAACCGCGTATATATATATATAGAATGCTTGCGTGTAAACCGCGTATATACATATATATAGATATATATATAGAATGCTTGCGTGTAAATCGCGTATATATATATATAATGCTTGCGTGTAAACCGCGTATATATATATAGAATGCTTGCGTGTAAACCGCGTATATATATATATAATGCTTGCGTGTAAACCGCGTATATATATATAGAATGCTTGCGTGTAAACCGCGTATATACATATATAATGCTTGCGTGTAAACCGCGTATATATATATAGAATGCTTGCGTGTAAACCGCGTATATACATATATAATGCTTGCGTGTAAACCGCGTATATACATATATAATGCTTGCGTGTAAACCGCGTATATATATATATATATATATAGAATGCTTGCGTGTAAACCGCGTATATATATATATAATGCTTGCGTGTAAACCGCGTATATATATATAGAATGCTTGCGTGTAAACCGCGTATATATATATATAGAATGCTTGCGTGTAAACCGCGTATATATATATATATATATAATGCTTGCGTGTAAACCGCGTATATATATATATATTATAATATGTAATATTTGCGTGTAAACCGCGTATATATATATAGAATGCTTGCGTGTAAACCGCGTATATATATATATAATGCTTGCGTGTAAACCGCGTATATACATATAGAATGCTTGCGTGTAAACCGCGTATATACATATAGATATAAATGATATGCATGTAAACCGCGTATATATATATAATGCTTGCGTGTAAACCGCGTATATATATATATATATATGCTTGCGTGTATAATATATATATATATATAGTATGCTTGCGTGTAAACCGCGTATATATATATATATATATAGAATGCTTGCGTGTAAACCGCGTATATATATATATAATGCTTGCGTGTAAACCGCGTATATACATATAGAATGCTTGCGTGTAAACCGCGTATATACATATATAATATCTTGTATAATATATATATATATATATAAATGTTTATATATATATATTATATATATATATAATATATATATATATAGATATGCTATGCGTGTAATGCGTGTGTATATACATATAGAATGCTTGCGTGTAAACCGCGTATATATATATAGAATGCTTGCGTGTAAACCGCGTATATACATATATAATGCTTGCGTGTAAACCGCGTATATACATATAGAATGCTTGCGTGTAAACCGCGTATATACATATAGATATATATATATAATATATATATATATATAATGCTTGCGTGTAAACCGCGTATATATATATTTATATATAATGCTTGCGTGTAAACCGCGTATATATATATATATGAATGCTTGCGTGTAAACCGCGTATATATATATATAATGCTTGCGTGTAAACCGCGTATATATATATAGAATGCTTGCGTGTAATATATACATATATATAATGCTTGCGTGTAAACCGCGTATATATATATATATATAGTTGTGTAAACCGCGTATATATATATATAATGCTTCAACTCAGAATTATTCCACTGCGCCGCAGTCAAGGCCTTGCCTTGCCACTACGCCGCAGTGAGACCAAAAATCTGCACAAGCAGCAGTTCAAGTGCAGGAAATCCGAACCAAATACCCCCAAACTCAACCCAAACCATACCAAAACGAATTGCAGGAGTTTGAAATTCATTTTGAAGCTACACTTGACCTTCTAACACCTAAATACACTTACCCAAATCAATATTTCACTTCATAACATCATCAAAACGACCAAATTGATCAACCCTAGTTAAAACCCTAATTTGACCCAAAACTAGATTTAAGTCGATTTAGAACCTGTAAATGTACGAGATGACTAGAAACGAGTAAACTAACATAAATAGAAGTAAATGGGATGAATTAGACTTAACAAAACTTCCTTTCCGAGCTAGAACCCGAATTATGGCAAAATGGGTAAAATGCTTGAACTAAGAACTAAATCCTTTGCTAGACGATAATGAGATGAAGACGATGATGATTCTCGAGTTAAACCAAATCTAGAACACCAAATATTGCAAGAGAAATGAAGAGAGGAGATGGATGGTCTAGCTTTTTCACTTAGAGAGAAAAAGAGAAAGAGATAGAAGAGATATGTGGTAAATGAGAAGATAAGGGGAGGGAATGGGTCATAAAGGGGCTGGTGGGTCGTGGATGACCCACGGGCCGACCCGTTTCCTTCTCAAGCCAAAATACAAATCGTTATACATTTAAACACCGATTAAAACATACTATCGACCCGACTAACGTACCACATTGTCATTTAATCACAAAACGACCCAAATACTTCATTAACTCAAATTGTTAGTCATATTACACATAAAGTCAACCGGTCAAAACTCACGGATGTTACATAAACAATTAGGGGGGAATATGTTGGATATAATTGTATAAATCTTGGGGTCAAAAGTTTAGGGACTTATATGGAATTAGTCTAAAGATGTGTTTAAGCTACAATTGTATTAGTTGTTAGAGTCTAGGGACCAAACATGTTATTTAGGCTCTAAAAGAAAGGGGGGATCGATGTGAAGATACACAACCATCGTGATGTTCAGAAGTGCAGTTGCAAGCCCTCTCATGGCAAAGGGCACGACTGTTTGAAGAGACACGATGGTGGAAAATAACCGTCGTTTAGAATACTATAAATAGAAGTTTGTATTTCAGTTTTTGGTGTGTCTTTTACAATGTAAACAACGGGTTTGTTGATTATAATAGAATCAAGTTTCTTGTTTAATCTTGTTGTTCGATCCTGTGGATATGGAATATCAATTCTTAACACACACATCTTCATTTTTCACATTTTCATCATTCACGTCTTCACAAGTAGTCGTTGATACAGCTGCACAAGTTATACCCTCCTCCCCATTGAAGTTTATCCATCATTCTTTCCTAATTTCTATTATATCTGGTGAGAACTCATAATCGTCGGAATTACAATGGTTCTCGATCATGGGAATGAAGATTACCAATTCTTAAATTTGTGCATAAGATTCACAAGAACCTTTATTTTAATCTGTAATTACCCAATGTGCCTAATATAGAAGCTACATAATAATACTGTTCGCATGTTGCAAATAAGCATAAAATATAATATTCGTATTATTTATGTGTGTTTTATTTTTTCGAAAAAAAATAATTACAATGCTTATCGATCCAATGTGACTTATAAATCATTTTATTAGTTATTACTAAATAAAGCTTAGAAATATTTATGAATCATTTGTTGATATATAATCATGGTGTATTTTAAGCTCCAGCTTCTTGTGCTGCAACTTTAATTGAAGCAGGGAATTAGCCATGCCTAAAAATGATGAGACCAAATAAACACACATAAAATAATAATGAACATTTATATATGATATATTATTATGAAAACTGAGATCAAATAGAACTACAATGGTGTGAACATTCCCTAAAACTATACTCGAACTATTTACCGAACGGTTGGCAGCTCATTTAAACATGGAATAATGGTTTACGTTCGTATGTTAGAGACTTGAAAGCAGAATTTCCACGCAAGGTTGAAGTTATACTACAAAATGAGAGGCCAACAGATTTGTATATTGTAGTACATGGAATTATGGTATAATCAATTAATCATTCACAACTCATATACATATTGATGTCTCCATCTAGAATTCTAATTAAGCTCACAGTGAATAAATCGTATGATTAATTACTCACACGTTCGTCTACTAATATCATGTCAATTGTCAAGAGAAAGAATGCGACGGGTAATGGGCTTGTATATTATTTGTATGTAGTCCCTATAATCGTGATACCCGAACATTGATGCTCATTGTTGTTCAACATGGCTGCAATAAAAGAATTGAATACACAGTGTATTATAAAGCTTCTAAATTGAAACTACCCTTGGTAAGGCCTGTGAAGAGCTTATAAATACACAATTTAATAAGCTTCTAAATACACAGGTTATTATTAAGGATCTAAATACACAGTTTGTTACGCATCTTCAATATTAAACCATACCTATAGGCAATATATAATTATATAAACAACATTCTCGGTATGATAATTAGCACACCTTCCTCCGTTATCAATATAAAATCGTAGGGCCATTTCGAGAAGTCACCGATGCAAAGACGTAAAGTTATCCATGTGTAAAAAGTGGTGGATTAAAAACGATGTCTTTCATAGCCTAGTCAATTTTATTTTTTTTTAAAAAAACACAAACATGTCATCATGAACAAATTAACGAAAATAAACAAATGGAATCAAAGAAGCCAATAATTAAAAAGAAAAGGATAAAATATTCCTAAAAGCAAATTCCATAGTTCTATACTAACCAAATAAGAAATTATCTTAATAGACTAAGCTGAATAATACAATAACCATAATGTTAATCCCCAAATGGCAAACACGAAAAGAAAAGAAGTTTTTAATTAGCTGGGTTTTTTAGAGTTCACGATAAAAGAAATATAAAGTACGTAATAGTAATTCTCTCCAAAGTGGATGCCTAATTGGCTATATGAATGATTTATTAGCAAACTAAGACTGGCTATATATAGCAAACCAAAAAAATAGCAGCTAACATGTTCAAAGAAATCCCTATGAACCAGGATACACCAACTGACTACAAACTCAACTAATTCAAATAATAGAATAGCAAAATAGCTATAGAACCAGACAAAGCAAAGACCTATTCATTGATCGTCTCCTATAATCCTTAACTTTTTAATACACATTCTTATTGTTATTAACAAACTATCCACTTAAAATGATAGCCCGGCCAGAAAGAGTTAATTATTTACAATTTATTAAAGCTTTTACTCCATAAAAGGGGAGTTAGTTATTTACAATTTAGTGTTAATCCCACGTTTATATTATCATGTTAACTACCATTCCGTTTTAAATGGAGCAATTTATACGGCTGGGATTAGATGAAAATTCTATTGAATGATTAAGATTGAATAAAAATATCACTAACCGGTGGCAATATATGTATATAATATATATATGAATTAAATAATAAAAAACGACAATTAACAAAATTAGTTATCAGCCATTATCATCCTTATTTACATATGTATTAACCAAAGCTTATGAATTATAATTTTAAATTAAATTTAAATAATTTTTAAAAGCAACAGGCCGGATATAAACCAGATTTAGGTAATCCTAGACTCAACTAAAAATTTATGTCTCAAACCAAGACTTGGACCCAACGGGTCCCTGTTTATTTACTAACCGTCAGAATGTAATCGGAGACCCGTTGTTTCTGAAGTACGTTTATTTATTACAGATGTTTATGTGATTTCTCTAGCACGTGTTAGCCAATTAATATTTCATAATTTTTAATACCAATTGAAAATAGAATAATTCGTAATCTTATTCTTATATAAGTAATGGGAAAAGTATGAGGCTGTCCAACATCTAAGTTTGTTTTTTAGAACGGCGTGTTATTTGGTTAGTGGTTCGAACCCTAACAGTGACATCCAATCGGGTAGTATGCTAGCGGTTGGAACCCGAAGGCACCCCTGGAAACCAAGGATGTGATAACACGTCCCACACGCGTCAGAAGAGGTAAGCTTAGGTGTGACACTCCTCACATACTAATTTTTTAATATTTTTTGTTTAATAAATAAATGCTTGGGCCCCATGAAATTTATGGATTAAAAAATTAGTATGTGATTATTCTACACTTAAGCTTAAGTACCAGACAACCTTATATTACCATCCATGTATGAGGTTGAGGGTATATAAGCAGTGTAACAACCCTCAATTTCCGACTAGGACAACTTACTTATATTGATCTAGATATCTATCCCTAGAGGTTTCTTAAGAGATTTTTCCTTCCAGACATTAAGACATGGTGATACTTGCCATCTAGTTCAGTAGAATTTCCAAAGATAGCTAGTTGCCTTAGAAATGCCATGAATCATAACTATAATCATTCAACACAACTCAAGCTATAAACTAGTTCTAATTGAACTTGATAAAAGGTCAGCAAACCAAAAACTTTATTTCGAAAAGTTAAGTTATATAAATAATAATGTGAGTCTCACAAGTTGAGATAACAATCAAAATTCTTATAAATGTCCAACAAATAGAATCATCAAGCCAACTAAATTACATTTGGTCATGAAAATACCATGAGCATCTTAAAAATAATTAAAACTCCTTAAGTACATGAAAATGCTTGAATAATAATAAGTATATATGTGCAAGTCTAATACAAATACAAGATTATAAATAAATGGATTAAGTAACAACCTTTAAAATACAAAGGTATGCATATATATGTGCATATACACGACACACATACATATAGATATACTAAGACAACTAATCAATTTATATGAACAAGCAAATACATGTTACATCTATAAAACATATACCCACTTAAATTTACATATACCCACATATACTTACACAAAAATTTTACAAAAAAAAAATTCAAGAAAACCCTCCATATTCTCCCCCCTAGAACCGGCCCCAACCCACACAAGCACCACTCCATTTCAACTTTTGCATTTAATCATCCTTTTAGTAACTCTCAACAAAACACACACTCCACCTCCTTTTTCTCTCTCATTCCTCTCAAAATTCTGCACATCCTCTCCTCCTTCTCTTCAAAATTTCGAGCCATGCAAGGAAGGAAATGGCAAAAATCTTAACTAAACTAGTGAAATAATAAGGGGGTTTTGCTAATCTATCATCAAGGAGCATGAAGAACTAGCTTGGGGTCACCTTGGAGCCTTGATGGGTCACGAAATCAGCCCCAAGACCAGCCCTTTTTGAGCTCCTCCAACCTTTAATCTACTTGTTTTGATCATCAATGGTATAAATCTTAACCTTTTTCAATAAACTCCTTGATTCATGATAATCCAAGTATATGCATGCAAGTGTTTTGATGATCAAGTGTATTTTTGTATAATCCAAAAGATATAATTCTGATTTTTGCAAAGAATTAAGAGTGCATGCATGTTTGAAATTCGTTTTTGGTGTTACTCAATTTAGTTTTGTGGCTTTTGAGGAGTGATGATCAAATTTGGGTGATTCAAGTGAAGAGCATGTTATATATTATAATGAAGATCATATAATCTTGAGTATATTGATTTGAAATCTGAATTAAACACATAAAAATTATGTTAAAAGAAGTAAAGTGCAGAAAGTAAGCATAAAAGCATGTGAGTTAGTGTGTGAGATAAGCTAACTAAAGCATTGGGTGAATTTTGGTGGGTCTAAATCTGACAGAATCCATTTTTTTGCCTTGGAACGGGTAAACTGGGCATGTGAGGGCAGTTTCAAGCAAAACTTCCAAAATAAAAGTTGTAGATAAACGAGTTAAGTTTAACCTCCAACTGGAATTACTTAAAAATACTGAACGAAAAGAAAGATATGATTTTTCTACTGAAACTAGTCAAAACTGTAATTTTGCATGAATATTTTATAAACTTTAACAATTTTTATCTCCTAAACCAAAAGGGTCCAGGAGGCCATACTTGGTGGAAAGTAAGTCCAATGTGTCATAAACTTAAAATAAAATCATGGAATTTTTATTAATAGCAAAACCCGAAGAACTTTTATAAAACTTTCGAGTATGCAGAACAGTGGCTGTTTTGACCACTTCCATTTATAAAAATATTTAGAGGTAGTAAACATTCTTTATAAATTAAGACAAAATTCACATAATAAGTGGACACATATAGGTTGTTGTATAAAAATCGGTAGGATCCAAATATTTAGCCTTAACCCCGAATTAGTGGCCAACATTTCATAAATCTGTTGTATAAAAACAGAAAACTTGTAAGTAATCTAATAACTTGTGTAATGGACTAAGCAATGGACTAAAGGCCAAAACGGGCTAAAACGGCCCAATTAGTGAACCCAAAAGGACCAAAAATCAGTAGGCCCACTTGGCCCAATAAACCATATAGCCCAATAACCAATGTAACCCATTAAGCACACAACCCAATTAAGGTTAAGCCCAATAACTAAACGAAGCCCAAATCATTTAAAAGCCCATAACACTTAGGCCCAATTGGTAATGGCCCATAATACTTAAACAAATTTCATGAACCCAAATAATCATAAAACATTGAGGAATATGCGAGTAAAAGATAAGTGTAATAAAAATAACACAAAAGATAACTAAGTGAAATGGACATAAGTAATTACGTTAACCAAACTATAAATTGATATCACAAATGCTAATTCGTGCTAAAATCGGTTGCACATCAAATGATGAATAAGGATGATATAACTTAATATAGCATTCTCATATGATAACCTAAGATGCCAAACGAAACCACAAATGAAGGCAAGTTACCAAAATTCTAACCACTTATAACTACATATATAATGAAAGTGACCTTTTATACCATCAATCTTTACAACCAAAAAGATGCGAATATTAACAATACACTTGGATCCCATAATTGATGACAACATAATGAAAGCGGCATTTCTTAGTGATGGCTTAAGATAGGAACTTACGTATGTTAGTCCTATCGTAGGGATAGTCTTGGCTCGAAATGTGATTGTGGAATATGACGGATATATGATCAAGGAAGCGATAGATGGGAAGTACCCATTTTGGATAAGTGAATATAATATGCGGCATATCAAGGTGAGTCATAGCCCCCTTTCAAACTCTTTTATATGTTTTACTTACGGGGTGAAAAGCATGATTAATTAAAATGACTTTCTATTATGAAATGATTCTTTGAAACAATGATCATGATATGGGAATTATATTGTATGTTCAACGTGTTATATGTTATATGATGAGCTTGAGTACTGTCAAACGGTGGTCCCCTGTACACTACTATTAACTCATTTGAGGCCTGTAGTTAGAGGGTTGCGCAACTAGGACTTGTCCCCTCATCCACTATTATAGGTAACGGTGGGATGTTTGGTCTGCCTCGGTGGCCACCTTCATCGCCAGTCTGGCCTCGCGGTGCTCTAACTACTATATATTTATGGGCGTCTCCATGGCACGACCCCCTTGGTTATCTTTATGCACGTGATTGACAGCATGTGCTTATCATTATCTTATCATTTGGGACATTATATATTGATTATTGGGACATAACCGGTCTTAGTAGTGGCTCAAGAACAATCTCATCGAATTATGTCATGGTAGTCTTACCATTGACCCAGAGGTATTGATATTATATTATGGATGGAAATTGTGGATTGAACATACGGTTTGGGTATTGGACCTTATATGGAATCTTGAAGGCTGTTGAAATTGGAAATATTGAAGTATTGATTGACCAAATGGTTTTGGTATGATGAGTGATTAATCGATTGATATATTTTTCTCTCACGATAAATGAGACAAATGAAAACTTTATAATTTACCATGGATTTTCTCAACTATTTTGAAATGGATATGTAATGAGATTTACTTGCAAACCTATGCACTCACCAACTACGTTTTGTAGTTGACACTTTTTCTTCATGCTTTTCAGGAATTAGCGTAAGCTTTGAGGAGTTATAAGCATCATGATTGTTTGCATTGCATTTTGGAGTCAAAGATTAAACCTTGTGACGGGCAATGGAATCCGCCCTGATCATTTTAGTATATCATCTCATGTATTTGTTATTTGTTTCGTGGACTCAATATCCAAGTATGGTAGACGTATTGTACTTGGGAATTGGTTCACATACTTGTGCATTGTAAATTATTTTTATCAACTAAAGCTATGGTGAATGTTATCTATCATCCTTTGATTTGAATACTCGACTTTCTGTACATCTCATCATTCCGCCGTGGTTGGGGTGTTACAAGCAGCGCATGCATATTTAATTAAAACTTGTCCCGGGACCTAAATCCGAGAAAATAATTAAAAATCATCCTCATATCCGACCCTAAAGTCGTAGACCCTAATCGAAACTCAGGCCAAAAAATCGGGTTTTAGTTTTCTCCATGGGTATAAAGGCATCTACAATGGGAAAAAACTTTACCAATCCACTAAATAAATATAAGAAAAAGCTATTCACTTCAATGTTGAACTTTTTCTAAAATTTCTTTTTGTATACTGATATGCCTTATTTTATACTATTTTCCCACGTCATTATTAGTTGGTTTTAAGTGTTTTTGGAGTCGTTTTCGTATACATTTGTTGCGTTTATGGTATTTGTTAGTGTTTTCAGGATATTAACAGGTATTATGGCATATTACTGAAGAAAACGACATTTAAAGGCCTAAAGTGTGCTTACGGATGAGCTCGTGGAAGCTTTGAAGAAGAAACGAACTTATTCAAGTTTTGGCAGATGGTCATGGCATGACCACATAAAGGTCATGTCGCATCTGGAAGTCAGAATTACCCAAACTATTATGTTCACATATGGTCATGACGTGACCATGTGGTCACGTCGCATCAGGCTGTGCGACCAGAAGAAGAATTTTTCATCAAGTATAAATACCTAGCAAACATAACCCTAAAGGGAGGCTCGACTTTCCAGAGGTTTTTAGGGTTCTTGGAGGCTATTTTCATCAGATCAAACACCTTTTAAGATCATAGAAACATCGGGATTTATTTCTTCAATTCATTAACGATTCTATCACTCTTTGAATTAATTTCTTCAATCGGTACATTATGTTTTCATTGTTTCTTGATTATTTTAATTTCTTTATCATGAGTGGCTAATCACTTTATCATCCATCTTGATGAAGTGAGACAATATGTAAGGATTGCACACTTTTATTAATCCAATGTTGATTTCATTTAACATTATATCGCGATCTTAGCGTATTTCTTCCTTATTATTTATCTTGAATTGATTGGTGATTTATGTGTGTCTTTAATGGTAGTTATTGATTACATATATTTCATTTTGATTGTTTGGGTACAAACGATTGGGTCTATGACGGGTACGGTAGATAATCGTTCAATGATAATAGGAATTAATGTGTTAACGGTTGGGTACAATCGATAGATATAATTGTTATTTTAATAACCAAAACCATTGTTTGATTAGGGAAGTTATAAAAGATGTCTTGGGGTACCGGTCTTTGTAATGAAACTAGTTTAAGCAAGAGAGTCAAATGATGTCTTTAACTTGACGGGTACGGGGTTGGTGCTTTGTTTGAGTCTCGGTTATTTAATCAACTTAAATTGAAATTGAACTTCATTTATGTGCAATCTGAACATGTTGTTGAGCGGATTCGAGATGGATGACCTTTAAATATTATTGTTTATAATCAAATTATTTTTACTTTCGTCTTCAGACGAACCCTGCCCCGGTCATACCGGATTTAATTATTTACTTTTACTTTTTGCAAAGTGACAATTCGGTCACAAAACCCCTTTTCATTTGAATTACTTAATTTTAACAATTGCTTCAAAGTCCTTGTGTTCGATCCTGACTTACCATTTATTTATACTATACACGAACGGGTCCACTGCCCGAGAGTGTGCATTAGGTAGTAAAATCGGTATTTCTTGTTTATAAATTTAAAACTCGATTTTGCACATTATATACATTGAAAAAAAGTTTAAGTTTTTCTTTAAAGGTTGAGCATTGTTAATTTTTTGATAAAAAAAAATTTTGTACCAAATGATATCAAACTTATAGAAAACAACTTTTTCTTAATAAAAAACTTTTCATCGACTTTTATGATACTTTCTATAAGTTTTACGGTACAAATACTGTGATAGTCAGATACATAATTGACATAACACTTGGAATAAAATAACAGTAAAAGGAAAAAAGAAATAAAATGGGCGGGAATTCGAGAAAGTTACCGAGGGCGGGAATATAATCACAGAATCCCTAATTTTTACCCCCCTTTTCATCTTTTGTCACGCTGCTCTTTGCAACTGCTTCAACCAAAGGTAAATTCTTCTAATCAACCCTTCATTTTACATACTGCCGATAATATTTATATCTGCTATTGATCTTTTGTGTAGGTTTTATTAATCTGTATTACAGTAGTTTTCTATTTTGTTTTTATTTAAAGTTTAAAACAAGAAAATAAAAAGATGGTAGGGAGGGATGGGAAGACATTTCTTGTAAATGGGGAGGGGGTGGGGAAGAGGGGGAAGGAGTGGTGAAGCCCTCCCCCCACCCCAATGTATATAATTTTATAAAATTGTTACTGAAGTGAATACAATGTTTTGACTTGTTGACGACTTAGCCTAATATTTCGTTTTGTTTGCGGATGCCAAAGTCATGAGGCGAACCACATCAGAATCAAATGAACGAAAAGCCAAGAAGGTTAGACTTCCCACAGAACCTCCGAGGGATTGGTTGGATGTTCCATCAGACATAATGGCCAATATACTTCGGAGAATTGGTGTAGTTGAAATAGTTGAGAATGCCCGAAAAGTGTGCACTACATGGTGTGGAATCTGCAAGGACCCTGCTATGTGGCGTGTTATCTATGTGGATGCGCCTCCTCCGTATCCTGGTGCAAGACGAAGACGTGAGGAGACATGTAACTATGTTCTCGAAAAAAGTCAAGGCAGATTGGTTGATCTCACCGTTGTCAATTTTCATGATTGGGAGCTTGTTTCCAATGTTGCTGAGAGGTATGTTAACTACGTTAATAGGTGAATTGTAAGTTTGTGCAGTTGTGCTATGTATTAGTACTATTGCAAACACATGGTCTGCAAATGATTTGATGATGCCCAGTTCAGTGAAAGATATATTTGATTATAGTACTAGCACGTTGACTAATAATTATTTATATTATATTTAGTTTTATTTATAACAAATTTTAAATCTATTTATAATAGACGTTTATTTCATGAACAATAACACAACATCATCAAATAAGTAATAAAAATGGTGTGATAAACTGATAATATTCAAAATATCATTATATCAATCATAATAACACATAAAAGATTAAATAAATATAAAAGAAGATGCTCCATAAAGAGCCTATACAATGGAAAAAATATTAAATTATATGATTTATAAGTAAAACAATAGGAGGAAAAACTTATCCCTGTAACAATAGTTGCAAAAATAAAAAGCAGCAGATAAAAGTATTATTCTATTTTTGTAAATGGGGAGGGGGTGGGGAAGAGGGGGAAGGAGTGGTGAAGCCCTCCCCCCACCCCAATGTATATAATTTTATAAAATTGTTACTGAAGTGAATACAATGTTTTGACTTGTTGACGACTTAGCCTAATATTTCGTTTTGTTTGCGGATGCCAAAGTCATGAGGCGAACCACATCAGAATCAAATGAACGAAAAGCCAAGAAGGTTAGACTTCCCACAGAACCTCCGAGGGATTGGTTGGATGTTCCATCAGACATAATGGCCAATATACTTCGGAGAATTGGTGTAGTTGAAATAGTTGAGAATGCCCGAAAAGTGTGCACTACATGGTGTGGAATCTGCAAGGACCCTGCTATGTGGCGTGTTATCTATGTGGATGCGCCTCCTCCGTATCCTGGTGCAAGACGAAGACGTGAGGAGACATGTAACTATGTTCTCGAAAAAAGTCAAGGCAGATTGGTTGATCTCACCGTTGTCAATTTTCATGACTGGGAGCTTCTTATACATGTTGCTGAGAGGTATGTTAACTTACGTTAATAGGTCAAATGTAAATTTGTGCAGTTGTGCTTATGTATTAGTACTATTGCAAACACATGGTCTGCAAATGATTTGATGATGCCCAGTTCAGTGAAAGATATATTTGATTACTAGTACTTGCACGGTTGACTAATAATTATTTATATTATATTTAGTTTTATTTATAACAAATTTTAAATCTATTTATAATAGACGTTTATTTCATGAACAATAACACAACATCATCAAATAAGTAATAAAAATGGTGTGATAAACTGATAATATTCAAAATATCATTATATCAATCATAATAACACATAAAAGATTAAATAAATATAAAAGAAGATGCTCCATAAAGAGCCTATACAATGGAAAAAATATTAAATTATATGATTTATAAGTAAAACAATAGGAGGAAAAACTTATCCCTGTAATAATATTTGCAAAAATAAAAAGCAGCAGATAAAAGTATTATTCTATTTTTGTTGAATTAAAGAAAATAAATAATAAACTTATCAATCAAATGGTGGATATTAATTACCTCAAAACATACTTAAATTCTCCCTTTCTCCAAAACATGCTATTGGGCTCAAGCCGACTTTTCATCAAATAGATATATATTCTAAATAGGTAGACAATAATATACGAGTATTAATTATTAAGTATGAGTATTTGATAATTATAAGGTAACTATAAATTAAGAATTTAAAAAGGACATTTGTCGTTCAAAGATCCTGTTTTAGTTTATTGGTAGATAGCTTTACATTTAAGTTCTAACAGTTACTCTTGATCCAAACCGGAACAAAAAATAGTTTTGATGTCTTTGAGTTTCCTATTAAAGAAGTTTATATTCCTTAAACAGATCAAGCCAGCTGAAACGCCTGGTATTTGCTTGTTGCGGAGGTGATATGGTTGAAAACTGGAATGAGAGAGGAATTTTTAAGAAATTTACATTGCTGGAGGAACTCAGCCTTTTCAATACACCCATCCTTATAAGAGGCATTGAAAAAGCTGGCAAGTATTGCTCGTTGCTGACAACACTAAAACTGAATCAGAAACCCGACCCATACTGGGGATGGAATGAAGATTACATTGAGGATGATATAGCCTCAGCTATAGGGGAAAGCTTACCTGGGTTAAGGCACCTTGAACTCATTGGAAACAACATGTCAGATTATGGGTTGAAGGAGATTCTGGACGGTTGTCCTCACCTTGAATCACTTGACTTGCGTGGGTGTTATTACATTAAACTCAAGGGAGCCCTAAGAAAAAGATTGCTAAAAAACATTAAAAATCTTAAAAGGCCCAGGGACTCTCTTTTAGACTGTCCATACATCTATGAGTATTGTGAACGGTTCCCCTTCTATGGACTCGGTAAATAAAAGGTATGTCATTGTATGGATGTTAATATGTAAGTTTTGCATTTGTAAATACTAATCGTAGTTTTTGTTTTTGTTTTGCAGGTGTAGCTGTTGCACTGTTTCCTGCAAAAACACGTATCTTTTTGGCTTTTCTACTGAAACTCAAGTTAACGGAAATGTGGTAATTAATATCCACTTGTCCAATCTCGGAAATGACATTTTGGCTTCTAAATATATGTGGGTTGTTTCTGTTTTTGTGCTTATTAAACCTGGCTGGTATTGTAAAAGACTTGATATGTTTTGGAATTATCGTAGTATGTTATTTGGTGTGTGTTTTCTTTCACCAATGTAATGCACAACTAATTTGGCTAAAAGAACATATGGGAACCTTATGCTAAATTAGTAAATTCTGATGCTATGACTTGATTGTGCCTCTCAATCTCTTATTGAATGAATGACTTGGTTCACTCATGTTGTGCTTCTCTCGTGAACACGTCTAGTCTTGGTCTTTCGGAATATCATTCTCAAATTGCTATTAGGAGTAATCATGAGTTTACCCACATTATCATACTTTGTGAATTCAACTATTCAAGGTTTGTCTAGTTTTTGAAAACTCGCCATTCACAACTATCTTGCTAAGTGTATATATATAAACCTAACAGCCCCATTTTGACCTACTGTTGTACCATATATTGGTGCAGTTAACTGCACCAAATATTCTCCCTATTACCTTAGATTTCGAGGTGTTTCATTGAATTAGTCATTCAATTACCAAGTTTTTCCCAAGGTCTCGGGTTCGAGTCTTGGGTTTCTCATCTCAAGGTATTTTCTATGAGGAGGGGGTTGGAGGTCCAGCAAATCGCTGGTTAAAATTGCCTTCAGCACGTCTGAATCGAAACTAACTTTACAAAAAAAAAAAATAAAAAAAAAATAATGTAAAATGCAAGTTCTGTGGCATGGAATCAGAATCTTAGTCAAATCAGTTTATGTAGTTTACCAAATTATAGGACATTGTTCAAGCCGTTTTGGTGATTAGTTGACATTTGATACTTGTGTTTGTAAACAATTTCCTCTTTTACCCATTTGACCCGTTAAGTATAATTCACAATCAGATTGAAATATGTCATTTTCTAATTTGGGGTGAAATGACCGTGTTAAGTTGTCTGGGCTTACCTGAAATACTTCCTATCATCTGGTCGTTCTCGTTGTCTTATTCTTTTCAGTTCCCTGATTATTAGTTCTTGTAAACAAGTCATGCCCGAATTACAAATTTAGTATGTGTAAATATGTAATGAATCAAAGTGTGCATGTGTTCATGCTTTTTGTGTGTGTGTGTGTAATTATGGGTTGACTATGTATCCAAATCGATTCATAGACTTGTATCTACGGCAGTCAAAATGATACTTTATAAGGAATAAAAACCATTAATAATGCCTCCAGAGTCTAGACTCCAACTATTTCATTCTAATGTCCATCTTACAAAAAATCACCATTAATCCACCCGAAATCACCAACATCACTAACCATCTCCACCCAGTAAATCCGCAAGAGCTCGATGATGTAGTCGACCTAGTAGCGGTACCGGAACCTTTCTCTTTCCGTTTTCCTTTTCCGTCATCAGCCTCTGGGCCAGCAATCGGTGCAGCATCAGGTGCTGGCACTGGGGCCGATACTAGTGCCGGGGGTGGTATATCACTTCCAAAAATAGCCTAAGGTAGTAAAACTTTATTCACCTCGTATATTGCCACCAGGTCCTTGTCATGCACACTAGTACTAACTAGAGTATTGGTCCACTCGGAACTGATGTGGACTAAACCTGAATTATCAATAAAAGTTAACGTGAACAGCCCACCAGCCAACGTGTTAATGGGCCCTGACCCGCTAAGGTTTTTAAAATCGGATAACGAATACTAATGTAGTAATGTGGTAAAACTTGGAAAAGACACAGTTGTTTTTAGTTGATCTGAGGTAAGGTTTGAAAAAGATGGTTTTTAAAGGTTAGAAAAAGCCTTGTCTTTGGGTACGAAAAGGGTTATTCCTTCTTTGGTGTCGTTGGCTTGGGCTTGTAGTGTATCAATCAGTTTAGTGGACTCAAGTTAATAAAAAATGGTCGAGAATGGGCCTGTGACACTTAGGAGACTGGTTAGGTTCATATATTCGTGTGTGGGCTTGGGTGTGGGCGCTGGGGTTTTGGGGTTAAGGGTAGAGTACTAGAGTGGTTTGGGATGAATGTAGAACAAGTTTTTACTAAAATTTTGGTTGTTTTCATCTTTGATAATGAATTCTTCAATCAATTACAAACTCAATGTTACTCTTGGTTCTTGAAACAATTCATATACTCGTATAAATGTCAACTGAATTATTCAACTTATGAAAACACTTTCTTATCTTTATCTTTAATAGTATGGCCAGAAAAGTAAATTGGAAACCGGTTGTGGATACCTTTATGACTAGGCTATCTTCATGGAAAGCAAAAACACTCTCATTTGGAGGCCGCCTCACATTGATTAAGTCAGTATTAAATGCATCACCGACATATTATTTTTCGCTATATAAAGCTCCTGTCGGGGTCATTGTTTCTGGAACGGATCAGAAGGGATTTGTTGTCGGGTAAAGATGAAAACACGAGGAAGATAAATTGGGTATCCTGGTCTAAGGTCATCTCTTCTAAAGAAAGTGGTGGAATCGGTCTTGGGTCTCTTACTGATATGAATATGGCAATGGTGGTGGAAATTTAAAATAGAACCGGATAATCTGTGGAGGAAAGTCATTTGGTGTCTTCATAATACAACTAGATCATGGAATTTTATCCCCGTGAGGATGTCATTGACGGGGCCTTGGAAACAGATTTGCAAGATTTCAGAATATTTTGTTGGCGTCGGTTTTGATCTAAAGGCAACATTCCATGTGGTCCCGGGTACAAATTCCAATTTATCATTTTGGTATGACACATGGATTATGGATGAGCCATTGCAGTGCCGGTTCCCCAGGTTGTTTCAAGTGGAGGCTTTTAAGATGTGTTTACTCAGGGATAGGGTATGTGTCGTTAATGGGGGTCAATCAGAGCAATTTCATTGGATCCGACAACTTAATGAGGTGGAGCATGACGAGGTGAGTATACTTCTAGACATGCTAGCTACTTTGATTTGGGCTGGGGATAGAGACTCTTGGACAAATGATGCTTGTAACTTTGGTAGATATTCGGTTAGGGCCCTTAGAAACAAAATTCGGGGCTTTCGTGAAGAGCAAATTGATAATAGGTTTATATGGCTAAAGTGGGCGATGATAAAAGTGAATTTTTTGGCATGGCGATTATGGTTGGGTAGGCTGCCTACAAAAGATAATCTCGTCAGGAGACGTGTACACATCCTTTCGATGGAGTGTGAGATGTGTTGTTTGGAGGATGAGTCATTGGAACATATGTTTAGCTCTTGCGAGGTAGCTGTGCAAATTTGGGATTATGTATCACAGTGGTGTCGGATAGTTCCTTTTTTCTTTTTACCATCTAGGGACTTATCAATTCTGGCACAACATTTGTGAGGAGATTTGGAATGGAAGCAAGCAGTTCACTTGATTATTGTAACTTCATTATGGTGCTTATGGAAGAACAGGAATGATGTTATTTTGAACTCAAAGGTATGTTTGGCAAGTACGATCATTGAGGAAATTCGATCTTTATCTTTCATTTGGATTAAAAGCCTTTCGAGATACAAGGCGTTATCGTGGGGAAATTGGTGTCAGTTTAACTTTCAAATGATTTAAGTTATTTGGTGTATTTGTTTGGTGTTTTTCTTTTTGTTGCAAATTGGTGCTTGTATTAGATGATTATGGCGACCAATGATTTGTTGGTATATTTTATAATAGTAATTGATTTTGTTGGTCGTTCAAAAAAAGCAATATGACCTTTCTGACCAAAGGAATCTTGTGCATATTTAACTTTTATTAGATCTCAAGATTCTTTTTAAGTATTAACCAAAGCTTACTTTCGGGCAATGGTTTCCCACGGGTAATCAGTAGTTTTGGATATACGTTTGCTCATTATAAATGTTTACTATATTTTAGACCCGTGTCAAATATACGGATTGTTTATGACATATTAAATATAAAATTAAATATATGTAATTCAAGAAAAGATGTGAAAGAAGAAACCAATAAATTTAAATATAAAGAATGTAATTAAAATTATAAAAAACAAACCGGTAAATTCAAATATAAATAATATAATGAAAATCAAAGTAACAAAATGCAATACAGGAACATTGACGAAAACGTTTAACTTGTTCATCTATCAATATCATGTCAAGACTTGCTGTTGTATTTGTTTTCTTAACAATACATTTAAATAAACTTCTTGTAGTTTTTGTTGTAGTATTTGTATTTCATGAAAGTTTTGGATTATATAAAAATAATATAAAATAAAATAATGATATAATTATTAATTCGTATTAATCCAAATGTTGTAACCTCTCTAAGTTTTAGATATATTTTGTTATTAGATAGACATTATGCAATAATATATTAATTATTTTTAAAAATTGGTGATGGAAAACCAAAAAGTGTAAATTGATTATTTTTAAATTGGGTTAAAGTGTAAATTGGTGATGTAAAACCAAATGTTAGAAATCCAAAAATAGTGATAAATTGTAATTAAGATTAGAAGACATTCTTGTTGTTAAGTCATAGATAAATGATTACTAAGGTTGAGGGGCTAATTGTGATAATTAGCATAGTTGTATTGTTAGACTATATATAGCCCTCATACCTTAGTAATCAGAACCTGGACATAACAAACAATTCATTCCTTACACACATTAATCCTAATCTTTCAGTTTATTCGATCTTTCTCTCTCAAAACACACACACACACACCAAGAACACACACTATCAAACCGCCATTGTTGAATCGAATTCAGTGATAAAATCGTGTTATAACAAGTGGTATCAGAGAAAAACATCAATCTGATGACGATCCATAACTGAATTCAATCACAATTTCATCAAAATCAATTTGAATCTCAAATTCTGTTCGTAATATTTCACCTACTGGTTCTTCAAAATTCACACATCAAATCTCATAAAATCACAGTTGTTTGTTCATCAATAGATTCGTGGTTATTGATAACATAATCCTGTCAATTTTCAAGTTCCAATTCAATCCAAATCTCGAGATTGAATTTTGAGTTTTGGCGCGTAATTTCAGGATTTGAATCTGTTGTGTTTTGTGTTGAATTTTGTTCATAATCGTGTTGCGGACGTGAATTAAAACAGTTTGGAAGTGATTTCGTGATCTAACTCCTAGTAATTCTTAAGAAATCGAAGTTTTAAAAAGTTGTTAATGGAGTTTTTCTGGAAATTTGTTCAGATGAAGAAGATGACCAAGACGATCTTCATAAGATCGTTTTAGTTCAGTGAGTTGTGGCTTGATTAAGACGATCCTCACAAGATCGTTTTAGTAAAGAGTGTGTTGTGGAAGTGTTGATTCTGGCTAACTAATCCAATAGGATTGGTTTGGTCATTTCATACACTTAAAAGTTTTTGAGAAAGAAAACAAGACGATCTTCAATCAAGATCGTCCCAGTTCTTCTAAACCGTTTCATTTTCATACTTAGCCAAATTTCACCAAAATTTCCAAGACGATCTTCAATCAAGATCGTCCCAGTTCATCTAAACCGTTTCATTTTCATACTTAGCCAAATTTCACCAAAATTTCCAAGACGATCTTCAATCAAGATCGTCCCAGTTCTTCTAAACCGTTTCATTTTCATACTTAGCCAAATTTCACCAAAATTTCCAAGACGATCTTCAATCAAGATCGTCCCAGTTCTTCTAAACCGTTTCATTTTCATACTTAGCCAAATTTCACCAAAATTTCCAAGACGATCTTCAATCAAGATCGTCCCAGTTCTTCTAAACCGTTTCATTTTCATACTTAGCCAAATTTCACCAAAATTTCCAAGACGATCTTCAATCAAGATCGTCCCAGTTCTTCTAAACCGTTTCATTTTCATACTTAGCCAAATTTCACCAAAATTTCCAAGACGATCTTCAATCAAGATCGTCCCAGTTCTTCAAGACCGTTTCATTTTTCATACTTAGCCAAATTTCACCAAAATTTCCAAGACGATCTTCAATCAAGATCGTTTCACATTTTGTTCTTCAAGATCGTTTCACTTTCTATACTTAACCAAATTCTTTAAAAGTTCTAAGACGATCTTACTCAAAGACGATCTCACCCAGAACGATTTTGTCAAGATCGTTTCATTTTCTATTCGTTTCAAGATCGTTTCATTTTCATACTTAGCCAAATTTCACCAAAATTTCCAAGACGATCTTCAATCAAGATCGTCCCAGTTCTTCAAAACCGTTTCATTTTCATACTTAGCCAAATTTCACCAAAATTTCCAAGACGATCTTCAATCAAGATCGTCCCAGTTCTTCAAGACCGTTTCATTTTTCAATACAAATCAATCTCAAATGGCTTCTCGTGAAGCGTTGGCATTAGGTTCTGATACAAGACCTCCAGTTCTCTACCGTGGTTCTTACGGACTATGGAAGAAACGATTCATGGATTATGTGGAGAGTCAAACAAATGGTCATATGATGAAAGATTCCATTCTGAATGGACTTGCTGTTCATCGCCATCCCACTACTAATGCAGTTATTCAAACTCATGAACTTTTAAATGCTGAGCAAAAGGATCGAACAGCTGCAGATAACAGAGCAAGGTCATGTTTATACAGAGCTCTACCGGATGAAATCTATGGGTCTGTTGATTCTTATGATACAGCAAAAGAGATATGGGATGAGGTAGCTAGACAGATGGAAGGAGCTGATGTGACTTCAACAATCAGATTGACCAACATTTTGACTGAGTTTGATAATTTCTCCAAAATGCCAAATGAATCTCTTGAGGCAGTTTACTACAGATTCTGCAATGTCATAAATGAACTGAGGAAGAACAATGTCAAGAAGACTGAGATTGAGTTAAACATCAAGTTCATCAAAGCACTTGGTCAAGAATGGGAAGATTTTGGAACCCAAATCAAGCAACATCAAAACCTGACCAAGTTCACCATTCATACTCTATATGAATCATTCAAGCTCA
>CM067174.1:24711907-24924407 GCA_034093135.1 Erigeron breviscapus
CCAAAGACCAGATTAGTTGCCCAGGGTTATTGTCAAGCAGAGGGCGTTGACTTTGATGAAACTTTTGCTCCAGTTGCAAGACTTGAAGCCATCAGAATATTTCTGGCTTATGCAGCCCATCTGCAGTTCAAAGTCTTCCAGATGGATGTCAAAAGTGCATTCCTTAATGGAACATTGGAAGAAGAAGTGTATGTTAAGCAACTCCAGGCTTCATCAATGAGAAGCATCTCACTGGGTATATAGACTGAACAAAGCTTTGTATGGTCTTAGACAAGCCCCAAGAGCCTGGTATGATACTTTAACTAAACATCTTCTCAAAAAATGGCTTTCAAAGAGGTGCAATAGATAATACCTTATTTATCTTGAAAGAAAAAGGTAATATCTTATTGGTACAAATTTATGTTGATGACATTATATTTGGTTCAACTGATGATGCAATGTGTAAAAGGTTTTCTAAAATCATGTCACCTGAGTATGAAATGAGTTTAATGGGAGAATTAACATTTTTCTTGGGTCTTCAGATTAAGCAAACTGAAATGGAATTTTTATAAACCAAGAAAAATATGTCAGAGATTTGTTAAGAAAATACAAATATGATTCAATCCCATCGAAAAATACACCTATTGCAGCACCTTTAAATTTGGACTCTGACCCAACTGGAAAACCAGTGAACACCACTGAATATCGTGGTATGGTTGGTTCACTGATGTATTTAACTGCCAGTCGACCAGATATAATGTTTGCAACATGTCTATGTGCCAGATTTCAGGCTAACCCAAAAGAATCACATTTGCACGCTGTTAAGCGCATCTTCAGATACCTGAAAGGGTGTCCTAGCCTTGGTCTTTGGTACCCCAAAGGCTCAGGGTTAGATCTAATGGGTTATTCAGATTCTGATCATGCAGGTTGTAAGATTGATAGAAAATCCACAACTGGTGGTTGTCATTTCCTTGGAGGGAAAACTGGTGAGTTGGACCAGCAAGAAGCAGACGTCAGTCTCTATCTCCACTGCTGAGGCAGAGTACATTTCTGCGGCCAGTTGCTGTGCCAGATTCTCTGGATCAAGAACCAGTTACTAGATTATGGTCAAAAGTATACAAGGACCCCAATCTTTTGTGACAACACCAGTGCACTTGCTATATCTCACAACCCAGTGATGCACTCCAAGACAAAGCATATTGACATCAGGTATCATTTCATTCGTGATCATGTTATGAAAGGAGACATTGAAATACATTTCATCCCCACTGACAAACAGCTCGCTGATGTTTTTACAAAACCTCTTGATGAGAAAACTTTTAAACATCTCATCAGCGAACTGGGAATGTTAAATCCTTAAAACTGGAGATTTTTGTTATTAACGCGTCAGTGACACTGATGAAGTTCTCCAGTTGAGGAGGTCCAGATAATCCTTGCTCGCCAGGCTATCGAACGCCTTTGTGATACTATCCTGGCACTAATTGATTTCTGGATCATCATTTTAGGGGGAAAGACTCAAAATAATTTTCTTAAAATTCTTTTTTGTTTGAAAATGGCAACTAGAGAACTCTCCAGTTGGAAACTGGCACTGAACTAATCCTCCAGTGTACAGGTTCAGTCTTGTCTTAAAACTGGTTGTCAACCAGATTTCTTAACGTTGGAAAATACTTGGTCAATATTTTTGACCACGTGATGGTACTCGAGTGTTTTAACCCACTCAATATCGTCATATGACGTGTTTAAAGTCATTTTTGTAAAAGACAACTGTTTTTATTGGGAATATGAAAGTTAGTGGGCGCGTGGGTAAGTTAAGCCGTCGTAGCATTTAATGCTGACACGAAGAATTAAATTGTTAGTTCAAAATTCAAATTAACTTTTGTAAAAATATCTACAAAATTGAGTTTTGATAATAAAATAATTCTTGGTATTTCATTGGGATCATAATTTTCCTTATAAATACCCCTTATTTACTCCGATCACATTTACATTCTTTCATTTACTTCCAATCATCATCAAACTCTTCATTCCTTTCTCTGCTTCATAAATCAAAACCCTAATTCCCAAATTCTCAGTTTCATATTCAAATCTTTCAAATATGGCACCTAAATCTAGAAGTAGGGATGTAAATCTGCTTACAGTCCCTTATAATCCATCTCAAAATGTCAAACGAGCCAGTGGTGCCCCTTCAAATTCCGCATCAATAAAATTAAATCCAAACAATCCAATGGCTAGTTTGAGAGGGACTCAAGCCGCCGATACACTAATCGGGAGAATCCAAGCATTTCTTCATGATTCTCCCCTCGGCGAGTCTTTTTCCCTCAACCCACGCAAGATGTACCATGAGTACTTGTGTGAGTTTTGGTACACAGCAGAACTCTCCGAAGACTGTTCATCTATCTCCTTCACCCTTAAAGATGGATCAGTCAAGTGTACCATTACTGCAGAAACGTTGAGGGATGCTCTGCACCTCAACTACTGGAGACAGGGTGAGTCTCCAGTTGTGATATCCCAAAATATCATTTTTCGCCAGGTACTCCTTGATATGGGAAACAAGGAGTGTTTGGAAAATGGGGTATTAAAAACAAAGGTGCTATGACAATGAAGGGCCTTACACCATCCTGGAGGTACTTCTTCATTCACCTAGTTGAAAGCATGGGTGGGAGTTCTGGTGGATTAGACCAGATCAACTCCACACAAGCAGAGATGGCTTACTGCTTGTGGAATGGACTTAGAGTGGACTTTGCTGATATTTTATTCAGAAGCCTGGTGATTAAACTGAAGGGCTCTAGGGGATTATGCATCCCCTTCTCCAGGTACTTGTCACTCTGTTTTCTACAACTTCTGGGCAGTGAAGAATATCATAATACTCAATCACTGTACACTGTCCCAGAGTTGCTGAGGAATCTTGACTCCCTAACATCTGTCGATGGGGAGGTTGAGATCTCTCAGAGAATGTTGCTGGCATTCTCTAAAACCGATGCACCAGTCCAAGGTGAGTCGGAAAGACAACTGGGCGGGCCTCAAAACAATGAGGGACCCACCAGTTCGTCTGTTGGAATTGTGACCATTGCCGAACCCGGGCAACAGTCTAACCCCTCCAGCTCCAGTGTGTCTGTCCCTTTAACCATCTACCCTGGAGACCTCCCAACAGGTCCTTCAGGTGTTCCAAAGGCAAAAAGAACACGTCGCCCTAGGACTCAGTCAGCACTTGCCACTGACAGTAGAAACCAAGCCAGCCCTCTAGTTTCCTCCCAACAGGAACCTGGAGAAAGTCAAATGGGACAACCGCAAGCAGCCACCCTCGCAATTTCTGTAGGAGAGGGTGGTGAAGATGATACTGGGCTACCCCATCCTAGAATAGAGTTAGAGTCTGCACAAAGTGTCCACGGCCTATCTTCTGACACTTCTCTTGCACGAACTGACGACGTCTCTGGCCAGTCACAGCTGGAGACTGAGGTTCCAAACTCTGCGGCTGATGATGTTATGATTGTGGATAGAGCAATTATAACTGAGGCAACCCCAGTGACTTCTATCCCTGGTGAAGTTACCCTGGTAACTGAATCTTCAACAGATGCAACCTTCCAGGAAACTGGAAAAGGTCATCTAGAGACTGACCAATCTGGTCAGCCCTTAGTTACATTCATGGATCTGGACATGAATGTTAATGACGAGGAAATCCTTATTGAATCTTCGGATTCTGAAGGTACTGCTTCAGACATTGAGATTTTTGAGTCTTCTGTACAAGATCAAAACCCTTCATCTCATGTTCGCTTCCAGATGCTTCAATTTCAATTTTACCATCTCAAGAAAATGAGCCTACTGAAACTCCTTTTCCCACTTATAGCTATATGTCTGGAAACAGACGTATGACACCATCACCATCTGGGCAATTCTCACTCCTTCGAGAAATGCCACCACCACCGCCGCCGTTGGACACACCTGAGCATTCTTAGCATGTCCAACAATTTGAATTTCCTCTCCTTCCTTCTTCCACCACTTCTGTTACTATTCCTTCAACTGCTGCGATGTCAACTGGGGAGGTTTCTCTCAATTTGCCTCCTCCAGTTACTCCAGTGGTAGCTGCTGCTGGTCCAGTGACACATTCTCCTCCGTCACTGGACACTCAATTTGCCTCCTTCCAAGCTGACATCCAAAACCTTATTCAAAGGGTGGAGGATGTTCAGAAGGCAATTGATAAAAATACCAAGTCCCTCTCCAGATACAACAAGGATACCACCACAAATTCTAAGGTTGTTGATCTGGGGATAAACAAGTTTGCTGAAAATGAGGATCTGGTATTCAAGAAGCTCAATGAGCTGGTCGAAGGCTGTAACAATCTGGCCACTTCTCTAAAGGAAGCCTTTGACCTTACTCAGACCAAAGTCACTACTTCAATCTCCAACTTGCTGGGTAATACTGTTAGACAATCAGAGGTTGATTTGAAGGAGATTGAAAAGCAGGTTAAGGAATTAGTTGAAAAACCTGGCTTGAATGTGACTGAGCTTGGGCAGCAGTTGATGACTTCAGTTGGTCAGAAGATTTATGATACGCTGGGTGTAAGAGAAACACGACTGATTGAAAAGGTGATAGCTGAGATCACCAAGCTGGCCACTCCTCAGGTTGATCTGGCCCCACTCACTAATGAGATCAACCAGTTGAGGGGCAGCATAGATACTTTAAACACCCAGGTATCACATCACACTCAGTCTATTGACAAGCTGACTACTGAAGTAGAGATTTTAAAGAAAAAGGATGAAGAGGTGAAGGAAAAGGTGGTTTCTGGTCTTGATGAAGATTCTAAGACCTTGGATGAACTGAAGACTGGTCAGCAACAAGTTGCAGCAAATGTTCTGACCCAGTCTAAAGAGACCAGCCATCTGTGGAGATCTTTCAGGATGATGTGCACAATCTTTAAAGAGTGCAAGGACATGCAATCATGGCAGCCTCTTGACCGGTTGCCATCTCACCATTCTGAATGGGAAGTCATAAGGGCAGGTCTAGATGCTGCCAAGGGGGAAAAACGTGCAGTCCTTGCACCAATTGCAACTGGAAGTGCTCCATCTGGAAGTCAAACTGGTAGAGAAATGGTAGTGGCTGCCAGTACTAAAACTGGTGAGCAAAGAGGTGAAGAATATGAAGATGTGATTGATAGGGGGAATGTTGATAAGGGCAAAGGGTTAGCATCTGATGAATCTGCCCAGCCGGCCACTGATGTACCAATGTTAGAAACTGGCAATGTTGATAGGCTTCCTCCAGTTTCAGAAAGTGATAGCAAATGATTGGCAAGACTTGGAGATCAAATCAAAGAAAGAAAGAAAATGAAACAAGCAAACCAAGCTGAAGCCAGAGAACATCTTGCCAAGATAAAATTGCTTGATATAAGTGATGCTCACCTGTTGGGAATCACTAAGGAGGAATATGCCAAAGTAAAAAATGATGCAAGGATAGTGGGCATGTTAAAAGAAATGCTTGATGTTGAACTTGACAGACACTATCCTGATGATGAAGCTGAGTATGATGCTAGAAATCTGAACATATCAGTGGAGAAGGCTAAAGAGAATCGGGCCAGTGGGATTCTTAAAAGAATTGAAAATGTCAAGAAGGTTGTGAAAAGGGTCTTGAATCCACCAAGAAGGAACCCTCAACCAAGAAAACCACTGAACAGAGATGCTGATCTAAGAACCTTCCTTGAACCAACTGGAGAAGTCTCAAATGATGACATCAAGGTTGCCGTGCAGGCTGCTGGAGCTGGGACTATTAAAATTTCAAATGAATCTGAAGCCAGAAACTATTATTCCCAGATCATGGCAACCAGAAAGCACAGTGGGGCAATTAATGGTGTTTTTGTAACAATTAAGCCAGGCACCAAGTACTTTCATGTTGAAGTCAGTTATACTAGAGGGCCACTAGTTAAAACTGATAATCCTGGTGTGATGCAATATGGGTTCTCTGAATGGGTGGAGATGGTGAACTTTTTGGAAGCAAAGGCACAAAAGAATAGGTTTGAGAAAGCATGGGTCAACTTCTTGAAGGGCAAGATTCAACATAAAGAGAATCTGGAGCTGAAGTTGAACATTGATCCTGAAGACTCTCGTCTATCTCTTCAGTGTCAAAGAGAAGGAGAACTGGCGAAGGGCCATCTGATTAAGTTTTCCTTTCAGTTTATCTACTTGTATTTTTTATTTACATTCTGTAACTTATGTAAATTTCATTTCCTTGTATAAATGAAGTTACCAGTTTGTAACCACAAGGTAGATAATAGATTAATCTAACAAACTTAAAAAAAAAAACAAGGCATTTATTGATCTATAAAAATGCCTTGGAAAACTTAGATAGATTTAATCGAACAAGTCTTTCCAGTTCATACTTGTATAGATACAAGAAACTGAAAAAGACTTGGCAATATTTCAGGACAAATAGGGGGAATTTGTTAGGACCAGTTTCGCTGTAACTGGCCAGTCTCCAGTTGCATCTGGAGACTACAAAGATTTGTCCAGAAATATATTGAAGTCCAGTTGCAACGTACAGTTAACGCAACTGAAGACTTCCTCCAGTTGAGATCTGACCAGATGAAGAATCATTCCAGTTGAAGTCGAAGACAACAAGTGGAAGATAAAGAATGACAATGGCAGCGAAGCCCAGTTGACATTCTACTCAGATACAAACTGGAGAACATCAGTGTAAAGTACTTACAAAGCTTTACACTGATTACGAGGAAAAGACCTTTATGCTTTATGTGCTATTACACGGATAAAATGATTTATCTATGTATAAAGTACAAAAGGTACATAAAGCAGGTTGAGAAAAGTTACTTTATTCTGTAACTTTACACAGCATTTTTAAGGAATTAAATGCTATTCCTTAAATGTTCTCAACCATATTTGTACGGCCAAAGTTGACATCCCAATGTCAACTTTGCCTATAAATTGAGGTCTTTGCACAACACAAAAACCACTTTGCAAACCTGCAATATTCTTGGTGAACTTGTGCAATATTCTCTCAATCGCAAAAAGGAACCTTTCACAACTTTAAGTGTTTCGATTGTTTAGAGAATTTCCAAGTATAGATCAATTGTATTTCATAGGTTGTTAGGATATTTACATACTTTGAATTATCTTGGTTCCGCAACAACCTTGTAATTTTTTAAAGTTAATAAATAAATTACACTTGAAAAATACATATTGTCTCACCAATTTACTTTACAAGTACTTTCTATTATTGCATTGTCTTTTACTTATTGTCACTTTAATAAGTAATCTATCCAAGAACTTGGTATACACTCACTGCAACTGGTCATCTCCAGTTCAGTGTTTATATTGCAAAGTAACCCCACCATCGACATAGAGGTGTCTTCAGGTAGTACCATCTATTAAGTTGGGACTTACACTCTCAAAACCTCAAGAACACTCAAACATAATGCGTAAATGAGACACGCAAACTGCCTAGGAAGTATCGAAACACGCAACAGGTACTGTACCTTACAAACACGCAAAGTACACACCTAAGAACACGCAAAACACCAATTTCTCACAATTTCTTAGATCCCGAACCCGATATTGTTCCTTGATCAATGAAAACTTGAGAAAATGATCTTAGGAATGAGATATGTCTGGTGTCAAGTTTGAACCTTTATTTCAAACGAACCCGAAAACACTTCTCCACCTAAAAACACGCAAAAAACGGGATATCCAAACCGTGATCAATCTCGAACCAAGGTTGTTGATAACCTATGGCTCTGATACCAGTTGTAAGTCCCCCGGGTCTTACCGACCGAGATTGACTTAAGGATATGTCGAGGTGCGGAATTGCTCGAGATAACCCACGGTTTCTATATCTACCTTTTATGATATATATATATAATATACATCACACATCTAGAATGCTTTTGTCACCGAGAAACATGCACCAACAACTATGTCAAGATCCTAGTATGTCAAGATCTTGGACCTTCAGGATATTGGTACTTGAAATTTCACCCATAACAATTGTCCCCAAAGTTATTTTAATAAAATCTATTTTATTGAAATAACTTTGAATCTTCTAGAGAAAGCTTTGACCGAAGTCAACTAGTAAATTTTGAAACTATCTTAAAGATAAGACGCATGGAACTTGGAGAGCCAAGAGTTGTGATGCGATAGGTAACAACTTGACGGTTCATTTCCTATCTTTTTACCCCTCTATATAAGGATACAGTTTTTCTCTTTGAAAATCACAAATATTTTTCATCTTTCCGAAAACACTTACTTACGCCATGTCTTTGAAATCTTTAGGAGAGTTCCTTCAAGAGGTATATATATATATTATTATATATATATTTTTCGTCAAGATTAATTCCTTGTTATTTCTAACTTTTCTTTTTATTTCAGTCCCTTACCGAACTAGAAAAGCAACAGATTGCCAAAGACAAACTCAATGACGAAATCATAGAAACATTACAAGGATTGGTCAAGTCTTACAAAGAATCCATCGAGACCGAAAAAGAAATGGGTTTGGAGGTGAAGAAAGGTTTGGAGGCCAAAAATAAGATTTTGAACAAGGCTTTGAAGGATTTTCATCTTTAGGGATTGTCCCATTATTTATATATTCTATTATTGGTGTAGTCCATGAATTTTGATTGTCCCCAGAATTTTCAGCTTCTGTATCTTGAACGGCTAATATATTAGCTGATTCTTTTTCTATAGCAGGACGTAAAACATGAATTATAGGAATCCTAGTTTCTGGTGACATCTTAAGTGTTGATCCTAGATTTGCTAAAGCATCAGCCTCAGTGTTTTCTTCTCTAGGCACTTGTTCTATATCAAATAAGTCAAAATTCTCAGCTAGTTTTTTCACTATTTCTAAATATTGCATTAATTTTTCACCTTTCGCAGCATATGTTCCATTAAAATGATTAGCTAAAAGTAATGAATCTACATATACCTTAAGATTTCTAATGTTCATATCCTTAGCTAATTGCATACCAGAAATTAAAGCTTCATATTCTGCTTCATTATTAGTGGCTATAAAATGACAATTCACTGCTTGGGGTATGATATCCCCTGTGGCGATTTTAGTACGATACCTAATCCTATTCCTTTAACATTAGCTGCACCATCAGTGTATAAATCCATTTTTCAGTAGCTTCTTCTAACATTTTTACCTCTAAGTCTACTTCAGGTTGCAAATCAGTACTAAAATCAGCCACAAAGTCGGCTAAAACTTGAGATTTTATAGCAGTCCTAGGTTCATAAATTAAATTAAAAGCACTTAATTTCACAGACCACTTAGCCATTCTACCAGATACTTCAGGTTTTCTTAATACGCATTTTATAGGGTAATTAGTCCTAACATGTATAGCATGCGTTTCAAAATAATGTCTAAGTTTAGTAGATGCCATAACTAATGCAAGTATAAGTTTTTCAAGATGAGAGTACCTGGTTTCAGCATCAATTAAACTTTTACTTACATAGTAGATCGGATGTTGTTGACCTTCTTCTTCTTTTACTAAGACAACACTCACTGCATTTGATGATACTGCCATGTAAAGATATAGAGGCTCACCATCTTCAGGCTTTACCAACAGTGGTGGAGTAGATAGATATCTCTTTAATTCTTGGAAAGCTTCTTCTTGTCTTTCTCCCCATTCAAACTTTTTGTTCTTTTTTAAGATGTCATAAAATTCTTTGCATCTATCAGAAGATCTTGATATAAATCTGTTCAAAGCTGCCAACCTTCCGGTTAACCTTTGAATATCTTTAGCATTTGATGGAGATTTCAGGTTTAAGATAGCCTTGATCTGTTCTGGCTTGCTTCTATTCCTCTTTTTGTGACCATGTATCCTAGGAATTTTCCAGCGCCAACTCCAAAATTACATTTTGCAGGATTCAGCTTCATATTATATCTGTCCAGGATGTTGAAGGCCACTTCAAGATCTTTCAAGTGATCTTCAGCTCTCTTTGATTTCACCACCATGTCATCTATATAGACTTCCATCGTATCCCCTAGTTGGTCTTTGAACATCATGTTGACTAGCCTTTGATATGTTGCACCTGCATTTTTAAGACCAAAAGGCATAGCAATATAACAATAAATACCTGTCGGGGTCATGAAGGCGGTGGCTTCTTGATCTTCAGGTTCCATTTGAATTTGCTGGAATCCAGAAGAAGCGTCCATAAATGTGAGCATCTCGTGTCCAGAAGTTGCATCGACCATTGCATCAATATGTGGCAGTGGAAATGGATCTTTTGGGCAGGCTTTATTGAGATCAGTGAAGTCTACGCAAACTCTCCATTTCCCATTTTTCTTTTGCACTACTACCACGTTTGCCAGCCATTCAGGAAATTTTACTTCCCTAATCATTTTTGCCTTTAATAATCTCTCCACGTCTTCTTGGATAATTGCATTTCTTTCCGGAGCGAATTTTCTTCTTTTTTGTTGGATTGGCTTGAAACTTTTATCAATTCCAAGCTTGTGTGTAATCACATCTCTAGATATTCCAGTCATATCTTCTTGCTTCCAAGCAAAAGTTTTCATTCTGGCTTTTAGAAAATCAGTAAGTTTGACCTCCAAATCTTTCGAGATCTTTGCGCCTAATAATACTTTGATGTTAGGATCTTCAGGGACCAGAATAACTTCTTTAACATCTTGCTCTTTTGGTTCATCAACATCGAAGATCCTCTTCCGTAATTGCTATTGTGAAGTTAACTATGCTGCTAAATTCATGGTGGATGTATAGCATTCTCTAGCCTCTTGTTGATCTCCTTTAACAATGACCACTCCCCAAGGTGTTGGCAATTTAACACATTGGTGATATGTTGATGGTACTGCCCTCATTTCATGAATCCAGGGTCTTCCCAAAATTATGTTGCAGCCTGGAAGAGTATCGACCACACAAAATTTCTGCATGGAATTAACCCCTCCAACATATACCGGTAGCTTAATTTCACCAACAGTATATTTGGTCTCGCCACTGAATCCAATTAATGGTGATGCCTTGCCAATAATATTTTCTTCAGAAATATCCATTCGTCTCAGGGTTTCCAGTTTGATTATATTTACTGAGCTGCCATTATCTATCAAAATCCTGCGAACATAATGGTTAGCAATAAAAAGAGTAACAACCAAACCGTCATGATGAGGCTCCAATATGTCATCGAAGTCATCTTCCTCAAAAGAAACAATATCTGAGTCTGAAATTGAGGCTTTCTTCACGCTCCTTTCTCCTTTATCTGCCTTGCTTTGTTTTGCAAATCTCTTTGCTGTTGAATATGTTGTCCCACATACTTCTGATCCGCCGGAAATAGTGTTAATTACTCTTGCATCTGGAGGTGGAGAATCTGCTTTTTGAGTTGGCTTAGGCTTGGAAAAATCCATGCCCTCAACATCTCTAGCTTTCTTTCTTCCAAGGAGTTCTATAAGATATCCTTTAGCCAGAAGAGTGGATATCTCCCTTCTCAACATCTTGCAATCTTCAGTAAGATGTCCAAAGTCTTCATGATATGCACACCATTGGCTAGGATCCTTCTTTTTGAAATAAGAATCGTTTTTCTTTTGTGGCCACCTCACTTTATCTCCAAGATCTCGCAGTGCCATTATAATACCAGGTGTTCCTACTGAGAAGCAGTATGTTGACAGGGCAGGATATTCGACCCCATCATCTTCTTCCACTGCATTTACTTGATTATCTACATGTCTTGTGTAGGGTTTATTTCTTGGCTTATACACTGGAGTTTTTGCCTTCCGATTTGGGCGATCATATGACAAAGCTTCTAGTTTGGAAGATGTTAGCTCATTTTCTTCAAGCCTTATAAATCTTGCAGCTCTTGCTTTTGCCTCATCCAGATTTCTGCATGGCGTCATATAAGATCTTCTTGGAATTTGGATCCTTTATGGAGACCTCTCTGCAAAGCTTGTATAGCGGTCAACATATCTAATTTAGGAATATTAAGAGATTCTTTTGTAAATCTAGTCATAAAATCTCTAAGCGATTCGTGTGGTTTTTGAGTAATTTTATAAAGATCATCAGTCAATTTTTCAAAAGTTCTACTGCATGAAAATTGACTATAAAATAAATTAGTTAAATCAGCAAAATAGTTAATAGATAAAGGAGGCAAACTCTGCAGCCATTTTAAGGCTGATCCTGAAAGTGTAGATCCAAAGCTTCTACATAAGCAGGCTTCCTTTAGATTGGATGGAATAGGTACTGTTTCCATCTTTTCCAGATATAGTGCAATATGCTCTTGAGGATCAGTAGTTCCATCATATGGCTTCATATTTGGAACTTGAAACTTCTTTGGGATTTCTACATTCGCAATCCTGTCACCATATCTGTTAATAAGATAGGATGCAGGGTTGACCTCTGGGATTGGATTGCAAAATCCAGGAACACTAGAGATCATATCTTTAAGCCTCTGAAACTCTCTTGCGATGTATTCATTTGGTCCTTGTCCTTGCGATGGATTAGTAAAAGCAAATGATCCAGTAAAATTATTAGAATTATGTAAACCTGCGCCCATAGTGGCAGATGTCCCAACAGCATGAGTATTTTGAGGAATATTGCTCCCAAAATTCTGAGTTGCAGTTGGGAATTGCGTGTTAAGCGGCGCAGATCCAGGGGCTGCAGATGCTCCTGGAGTTGAAAATAAATTTCTTGGGGTAATTGGAGGTCCATTTTCTGTAATCCTGGACTCCAAAATCCTAAATTGAGTCTGATTAAATTCTTGATTAGCTGCAACAGTATCGGTAAGTTTCTGCAAAATAGCAAACAAATTAGGAACTTCTTCATGATCAAGATTTTGAGCAGCTTCTTTAGATCTAATATTGAATGGGTCTGGATAGCCTTCAGCGTTATAAAAGCCCGATCATCCTGCTTGTCCAGATCCAGTATTCGTTTGAGATGGATTTCCTGCTGGGATGTCACCAGCAGTGTTGAATTCAGTACTTTGATCAGCAGGCCCTTTGTCTTTGCTTTGATTCGGAATTCGAACAACATTATTCTTGTTTCTTCGATACGAATTATTTCCTGGAGGAGGAGGCATCATAGAAGAAGAAACAGCAGGAGTGTTTTGTGAAGAGTTAGTTGGTTGAGTCGACATTATCGAATTTAATTTCAGAAAATTGGTTTTGATAAAAATTAAAGAATTTTTAATCGATCGAAAGCACCTTTTGCCCCACGGTGGGCGCCAATTGTTTTGGTCAAAAATTTACCTAAGATAATCTACGATGAAGACTTAGATTAATAATGTAACCAAACTTTCATTCGTGAGGTTAAGGCTTGTAAAATATGTTGAGATTCAAAGATGCGTTTAATAAAAAGATTTGATAAACGATTATGTCGACTAAACAAGAAATTAAGGTCTAAAACAATGATAATCAGAATTATAAGTATCGAAATAAAAGAACTAATGATAAATATTGCTAATCAAAGTAAAGATCTAATAAATAATGCTTGAAAAGTAAAGAGTAAAGAGCAAGAACACCGAGATTTGTTAACGAGGAAAAGCCCTTAATCCTTTAAGGATCGCCGACATAAAAACCCCAGGAGGAAGCAATCGTCCCTGCCTTTGTTCTTTTATTAATGGTTGTTAAAATGTTTACAATGGTAGAATTCGGATGATCGATGTATCTAAGTGTGTGAATGAAAGTAGCAAGAGCAGTGTGTGTGAATACAAGTGAGTTGTATGCTGTGAATAAAAAATACGATATCCTAAGATCGATCAGCCTTCTTCATTATATAGACCTAGGATCGAACTAACTATGCGAGTTTGTAGGGATCTTCCAGGTGTTCGTTGATTTGAACGTTGGAGCATATCTTGACCAGTCTTGTGAACGTTGAAGCTTTTCTCCTCATGCTGAAATCAACTTGAAGTCCAAATATCTTGGCAGACTAAGTCTTCTTTGCGTGTTGAAGTTTAATCCCATGTGTGAAATCCTTTCGTTACCGTTGGAGATATTTTCCTTGGCTTTATATCGAATATTCTGGAATCTGCATGCTTATCTCATGTAGAAATGATAATAATAGTTGAAACATAACGTTAGCAAAATATTAATAAGTAATCAGAATATTCAACTATGTCAAGATCCTAGTATGTCAAGATCTTGGACCTTCAGGATATTGGTACTTGAAATTTCACCCATAACACCATCCAAAGGCCTTACAGGCCAAAGGGTCATTCCATTGGTACATTGCAGCGTTTCCCATGAATGATTGCAAGAAATCCTCTGGATCGCCTTTCCCTTCATAAGGCTCCATATTGGTCGGATACTTCATGTTAGTGGGCATAGGGTACTTTTGTATCCATTCAGCCAGAGGTGAGGCGTCCGCTTTGCTTTCTAGAGGGAACGGCTGCTCTTGTATCGAAGGGCTGACTTTGGGGCTGGCAATTGACGCCGCACCCGTAGTCCATGCATTCTTCTCATAGTGAGGGAACCAGTGTGGTGGAGGTAGGTATGGTGCAAAATTGCCCGATACATGCGCAGGGTATCCTCCGGAGGTGCCATATGGAGGTCTGGGATACCATTGAGGGTATGGAGGAGGTGTAGGACTGTAGTCGAAGGTCATTGGAGCCCCCCAGTATGGGTAATAACTACTGGGATGTAGTACGCCGTCCGTAAGCTTAGAATGGGTCTTGGACAAAGCTTTGCTTCGTATTCCTGAGAGCATAATCTGGAGTTTGAGGGACGTACCATGCGTTTTCTGATAGGAGCTTCTTCGAGGAAACAATCGAGGCCTTCGGGACTCCGTGAGCTTCGTCCATGCCTCTTCGTCAAAGTCTAACACTCTGGCAGATCTCTGAATTGCCTTTCATTTGTTGAGGTATCTGAGGGCCTCTTCTACCAGCTCTGGGTCTTCTAAAAGTTGTTCTTCATTGATTGCCCTTGCTTGTATGGATGAGGTCTTCTTTTGTTTCTTGTCCCTCTCTGAGGGGAAAAGATTGTCTTTGGCGGCTTGCTTTAGGTCATAAATCGGCCTATGGTCTGACCCAGACGTGCGCGGGGGTCTGTTAAGAGGAGTAACGAACGTAGGTGATAGTGCTTCTTGCAAAGAAACAGGTGGATTAGTTCCGAAAGTGATTTCTTGGTGAACCATAGGTTCAGGAACTTCGGCGTTCGTGTGGGGAATTCCCATATCATCTTGATTAGTTTTCGACATGGTTTTTGGTGAATCGATGTCGTGGTTGAGTGGTGGGTTTTTGTGGTTAATGTCCCACGGATGGCGCCAAATGATTGTGCACCAAACCGCGTCGAGAGGTTTTTTAGCTTGAAGGTGATTTGAAGATAAAACCCTATAGGGTTTTTAGGTTTTGTTGGCGATTCCCCGAAGGTAGGAACGGTGTTCCTTTACGCCAACTAAGGTTGTTTTGTTTGTTCGTCGAACCGTGTTCGACTTATGTTAGGGATTTTAGTTCGATCTGTGATCGTATGTTTAATTGTATATGAATGACTGTATATCGAATGTGGAGAAATCCTCCTCCTTTTATAGGAGGAGGTTCCTTGGAGGAGAAGGTTAGGGTTTTCCATATTCCTTCTTTGAATTGAACTCTACTTGCCATGTTTATCCGATTTAGTTTCCTTAGGAGCTTATCCTTTAAGGAGATCGAACTAGGCAAGGATTGTGTTTATCTTTGGAAAGGATTTATGTTAATCCTCTTGTTATTCGATCGAGTTAAGCATCTTCGTACTTGTGCCCTTCGAGTGACGCTTCGTTGTTATGTCCTTCGTATGGTAACTCGGAGGGGTACATCGTCACTGAATAAGCGGTTGCGGCTTCTATTTACTTTTCAGTATTTTTAATTAGTTTAATAGGAAATCGTGACAACCCCACAACCGCTAGAATTACACATATTACTAGATTAGGTAAAGCAACGAGTCCCTGCGAACGATCCTGTTCTTATCACTAAACTATACTACATCTGATCGGGTCCCCTGTCCGTTAAGGTGTGTGTGTTTTTGAGATAATAACTTGTACAACATTTTTATAAATTTAAACACTAAAACAAAAACAACCATCAAGTGTTTTGGCGCCGCTGCCGGGGACGCGACGCATTCTTAGTTTAGTAGTGTAGTTCGATCCTACTTTGTGTTTCGGCACGGAGTAGTTACTTTTCAGTACTTAGGTTTAAGTCATTTTAGGTTTAGAAGTCAAATTAGGTCAAATTAGGGTTTAGTAGTAATTTCATTTCATTTTTAGTTTAAGTAGTTTAATTTTTCTTTTCATTTTTATATTGGTGCGTTTGACGTTTTTCTTTGAGTTTTGCAGTTTTTACTTAGGTAATCAAGCTGGCAACAAATCGAAGGACAAGAACATTAGGGCACCATCACCCGATAGGATTAAGATACATCAGTTAGAAGCAGCCTCATCAAACCCACCAAAAACACCATCCCAACCAAACTCACCTAGATCAGAAATGGACGAATTCGACCGACCTATGATGGAAAGGACGAGAGCCATTGCACCGACACCGGGATCGGCTATAGTCCCACCAAACCTAGGAGATTCGTTTTCAGTCAAAGGACACCACCTTAAGTTAATCCAAGACAACCAATATGACGGCCGAGCCAAATCCGACCCCCATAAGCATGTAAGCAAGTTCACCAGTTTGTGCAAAATGTTCAAATACGGAGGAGACGTCACCGATGATGATGTGAAACTTAGCTTATTTCCGTCGTCTCTCACGGGAGAGGCACGTGCTTGGTTCGATGAGCTCGATGAAGGTACCATCACTACATGGAATCAACTTCGTGAACAGTTCGTCTCGCGATTCTTTCCCCCGAGTTTAGCTAGGAAAATGCTTCGAGACATCAAGGCTTTCAAGCAAGACGAAGGAGAATCACTAGTTGATGCATGGAAAAGGCTTAGGGATATGATCAGAAACTGTCACGGGAATGGACTTAACAAGGACGAGATCATGGAGATTTTCTTCTATGGTTTAACTAAGAGTTCCCAAAAGGATTTAGACCTAGCCGGCGGTGGTAACTTTTTGTACAAGTCTACCAATGACACATACAAAATGATGGAGGATATGGTGCAAGCTAGCTTAGCTCGAGATATGGATGATATAGACCGAGATAGGAGGACGAGAAGAACCGTGGCTAGAATCGAGAGCAGCTCCGACAATGAGGTAATTCATGAACTTAAAGCTTTATCTAACCGTTTTTCTACTTTTGAAGATAGGTTGGACATTATGGACAAAGACCTCAAAGTGATTGCACACGGGTGCAACAATTGCGGAGGAATGCACTATACCGAGGATTGTGAAGAGGAGGCTACCGAGCAAGTCAATTATGTCCAGAACCAATACCGGGGAAGCTTTCAACGAGGCCTATTTCAAAGAAAAACCGGTAATTCTAACTTTAATTCTAGTTACGCTAGAAATAACTTTGGTTCTTTTCAAAATAGGTGGCAAAGGAGTAATGGTCAACCCGAGCAACCAAAAGTGGAGAATGAAGTCAAGGAGGATCCAATTGTCAAGCTCACTAACATGATGGAGAAGTATATGGACATGAATGACAAGAGACATGACTCCTTGGCAAGCTATGCAAAGTCGCTCAATGAGAAGATAAGTAATCTCAATCAAAAGGTTGACGAAGGAGCAAGAAATCAATAAGCCGCAATCAAGGACCTGAAGAGGAGGATAGATAGATGGATTGAGCAGAATGCAAGAAAGGAGAGCAGCCCCACTCCAAGACAAATCATCCAAGGCGGTCCAAGCTCAAACCCTAGCACGAGTCAAAAGTACCAACCACCAATCGGACGAAACGAGAATGTGAACGCCGTGTTCACCGAAGGTAATGACTCTACTGAGCTTTCTAATGATTTTTGTGAAGTGTCCAATTAGGTACAGGTCATACGGGAGCAAAATGAAGAAGAAACAAACAAAAACGCAAAACTGGAAACTGTCCAGGAGCCACCAGCGCCGCTGGCTTCACAGCCCAGCGCCGCTGGCAACCTTCCAGGAACCAGCCAGCGCCGCTATGATGATCCCAGCGCCGCTGGAACACCTCCAGGTGCAATCCAGCGCCGCTGGACCTTGCCAGCGCCGCTGAGCTCACCTATGTGAGCCCCAGCGCCGCTACCTACCTCCCAGCACCGCTCCAGGCTCCGTCAGCTCAGATTCGCACGAAACTTCGTTTCCAGCTGTATTTCAAGGAGATGTCGAGACCCAATTCGCTTCAAAATGCAAAATCAAAGATGGGGATGACTCGGACAGTAAGGATGAAGTTCAAGATCCCGAAGTGCCGGATGACGGGACACAGCTACCGCAAGCATCTGAAGATCCAGGAAGTTTTCTTATCCCTTGCACTATTAATAATGAGTATTTTTCAAGTGCATTAGCTGATTTAGGGTCAAGTATTAATGTTATGCCTACTGTGATTTATGAGAAACTTACCCTTTGTTTGCTAAAACCCGTTAACATGAGCATTCGGTTAGCCGATCAGACTTACCGACAACCCAAGGAGATTGTCGAACGAGTCCATGTCAGGGTTAAGGATTTAGAATTTTGGACTGAGTTTGTTGTGCTTGATTCGGTAAGTGAAATAGTGACACCCTTAATCTTAGGCCGACCATTTCTGCATGCTGCGGATGCTATCATCCATGTTCTGAAACGTGAAATATCTTTGTCAAATGGTCAAAGTAGGGTTAAAGTGTCCGAACTAGAAGAAGAGGATGAACTGCTTAAGGGTGAATGTCTTAGGATGGAGGTGATAGATGATGAACAAAACCCTAGTGAACAATTAGAAAAGGCAATAAGTAAGGAGACCATAGAAACTAAACCTAAGAGAAAAATCAGCTATGAAAGTTTCATGGAATTAAAAGAATTAAAGGAGAAAGTAGAGGAACAATTAAGAAATGGTAGAGAAGTAGCAAATAGGATTAGGAGGATCCTAGGAAACATTAAGTGGGAAGAGCGTGTAACTGACCTAGAAAGAGATAAGATGAATGAGATAATGGCTAGAGAACCGAATGGTAAGTTTTATGGTGACCCTAGCATTTTTCAAATTCCTTGCTGCATTAGCTCTAACTGTTTTGAAGATACCTACATAGACCTTAGAGCCACATCCAATATCTTGCCCATAGGAATATACAAGAATAATTTGAAGAAATATAAGAATAGGGTAAGATGGGAAGATTTAGAGATTAGGTTGGTAGGAGGAGCCAAGGTTTTAACTAAAGGCTTTAGGATAGAGGGATTGGATATCCCCGCTGATTTCTTTATAGTTGAAGATGATTCAATTACGAGAGATCACGTGATTTTAGGTCAACCATTTCTGCTTTCGGTAGGTTCATCGGTTAATGTGAAAGCAAAGAAGATAACTTTGACCATGGGATACAACCAAGTAGTTTTGATTAAGGAGGACATTAGTAAGACCAACCCCTTTGGAACTAGATGCAAAGCTAGAAGCTTTGCATGGGAACTTAAGAAAAGAAGAATCGAATCGCACTTGAAAGACACATCCGACCTTTACATTCGATTCCCAACGGGTACCGGCCCCCGGCCTACCCCGTATTCTTCCTCAACCTAGTTCCTAGGCCGAGTCCGGCTGAAGACTCGTTAAACTTAGCGCTTCTTGGGAGGCAACCCAAGCCATATTTTTATTTTTATTTTTATTTTTATTTTTATTTTTAGGAATATGTGACTAATTGCAATTGAGTGATTGTTTTAAATTTTATCATTTGTGATCTTTTTATGAGTATGTCTTTAGAATCACAATGCAAGCTTTCAATGGATCAAGGAAACAAGTAACTTATTGCAATCGCATTTTGTTTTATTTTTATTTTTAGCTTGTTATTTTCCATTTTGATATTATGATTGAAGTGTGTAGGAGTATATCGCTTTGTAGTCTGAAGGAAACCATGCACTTGGCCAAAAGCTAAGTGTGGGGGAGTTCAAGCATCAAATCATTGAAGAAATCAGACGTCGAAACACGTACAGGAGTCAAAAGCGCCGCTAGGAGACCTCCAGCGCCGCTGGGAAAGCCACCTGGGCTTCCCAGCGCCGCTCACACCTCCCAGCGCCGCTGGACCTGCACCTGTGCAAGTCCAGCGCCGCTCAACAGCTTGCCAGCGCCGCTACCCACAAGCCAGCGCCGCTCACCAGCTTGCCAGCGCCGCTCACAGCTCCGTTCTGCACACCAGATCGCGAAAAATCCAAAAAAATCAGAAAAACACAAAAATCCAAAAAAATCAAAAAAGAAAATACCAAAAAGAAAAGAAGGTGGAGACGCATCAATGGATCGCCATTAAATGGAGACGACTCAAGTTTTTGAAGTTCAACAATCAATCAAGTCGCTCCGCAAATGCCATCTTCAACAACAATCATGCAACATAAGCCCGAGAAGTTTCGTTAATCCTTTTACTTTTCGTGTTTTTCCAATTACCCTGTTATGTTAGGTCTAGTACAACGAGGACGTTGTACAATTTAAGTGTGGGGGGATGGAATAGGAAAAACCCTTGGGTTAATTGCTTGATTTATCATAAGTTTTCTACTACTTAATTCATGCAAATTTTAAGTTTTTATTGTGTCGGAAAACCATTTTGAGAATATAAGCTTTGCAAGTAGACAAAAGATGACGATAACTAAGCAATATTAGCTTTGGTAGATGAACGGTTAGTTAGGACTGTTAGTTTAACTATGATTTGTGGCTGTTCATTCTTCCAACTGGATTAGAGCTTAGACTGAAACTGTATGTGATTATGTTTGCCATAGCACATTTAACCGGACTTTAATATGCCTAGCAATTAGAGCTTTCTAGTCATTTAGTATAGGTGTATTAAGTGGACTTAATTATATACGTGCTTGTGTAGGAACTAGTTTAGACGTATGGTTCGCCTTAATTCTTACACTATTTAATGTAAACTAGTTGCATGCGGAGTAAGTGTATGAGTCATCTGGGGTCTCTGATAATGTCGATTGCATGAATAATGTAGTATCTTAAGAAAGGCAATCAGTAGATTAATAAAAAGAGTTCAAAGAACTAATAACGAGTAAAATCTATACGCATCAAGTTATGTCGCTTTGCGCGTGGGGAACCACCGGCCTGTCACCGTTGTCTTGATGTAAGGTATAAACTCTAACCATTAGTTGAGTTATGTCGCTCTGCGAGTGGGGAACCACCGACCTGTCACCGCTGTCTCAACTATTAAAGATGATAATATCGTATAACTGCTTTAGTGTTTAGCTAGTGAGCATGACTGTAGCGTGAGAGTATGTCTAAGTAGTGACTCACAAGTACACAAACGATGAAATGTAAATGCCTTTCTAGTAGCTAGTAGTTCTGATTGCTATACAAACCTTAATTAAGTGCTTAACTAGTCAGCAGAAAGGAGTAAGATTGAGCTGTAAGACATGTTGAAGTATAGAACTGTTTTAGAGGTATTAACACAAATAAAAAGTTAGCTTTTAGTTTTGATTGACCAATTAATCTTGCCTCTAGGTATAGCTTACTGATTTTGTCTAAAGCTTTCTCAAATCATTTTGCATGACTAATCTTTCAAATGTTTTAATGAAGTAGAATAACTTTAACACTTAAGCTGTCCGCTCATCATTGTTTTATTTTCTTGGACTATTTGCTTGAGGACAAGCAAAGACTTAAGTGTGGGGGTATATGATGAGCGTCCATATTGTGATAAAAACCCATATTGAAAGGCTTCATTTCAATGTCTAAATGAGTTAATATTCCGAAACTATCGGTACTTAATGGAGTCGTATGTTTACGCAGGTTCACGGAAGATGCGAGAGAGGGTAAATGGCATCAAGTGACTCAAGATGGAAGCCTATGAAGTTACAAGACATAAGGAGGTGATTCGGGAGCCGAACGAAGAAGTACGAGAAGCAGCAGCAGTTGCCAGCGCCGCTGGCAGCCAAGCCAGCGCCGCTGGGAGCCCATCCAGTGCCGCTGGGCGGCCCAGTTCAGCAACCGACTTAAACACCTATTTAAGTCGAACTAACCCTCAAAACCCTAGGAGAGAGCCAATTCAGCAGCCCTAGCCGCCCATATTCAACCCTAGGTCGACTTTGCAGATTCCAAGGAGGTTTTGGAGCTTCTAACACCTTCCGATCTTCATCCTCAGCCTAGATCTACTCTTTTATTTTACTTTCAGTTGGTAAACAATGTCTTTCATCTTTTCAGACTTTGTTATTCCTTTAATAATGTCAGGATAGTAGGCTGAATACTTGTTTGGATCAATGTGATCATGTAGACGTTTATTGTTTTACTTTATTTGTTAGAATTTGTTGGAGTGTGTTTTACTGTTTATCGTAGATCCATGTTTTACTAATTCTTCATATTATTATCGGTTCTATATCTGCATGTATTAGTTTAATTCTGATGATCGGTCTATAATCATACACTAGGATTAATATATAAGGATGGAAAACACTAGTCGGTCTTTAACTAGTTGTAAAAGGTGATTCACTTGTAACCGAGGGATCCAGAACCATAGTAACTAGGATGAATAGAACATGAAGCTTAACAATGTCAGACGTGATCCTTTGACTTGGAAACGAGCACTGTGGTCACCGGAGAGAATTACTATCTGGCCATGGCTTAAGAGCCGGGTAATTTAAAGATGAACTAGTAACACAAACTTTAGGTCATTAATGCTTAAACAATGAATCTAACAAGAATTTGTTTATAGGGTAGTGTGAGTCTAGCGACAGCACTAGTTAATTAGGCAAAGTGAATCTAACTAGAATCTGAGCCGTGATTAAGTTTCCAACAGTCTAGCAAGTAGGTAGAATGATATCTGGTCGTGTCATGAGATCTGAGATGCCAAACAAGTATTTTAATTTAATTACTGTTATTTGCTTTTTCAAACTATTTTCAGACTGAGCCTCTCGCTGAATAAGCGGTTGCAGCTTCTATTTACTTTTCTGTATTTTTAATTAGTTTAATAGGAAATCGTGACAACCCCACAACCGCTAGAATTACACATATTACTAGATTAGGTAAAGCAACGCGTCCCTGCGAACGATCCTGTTCTTATCACTAAACTATACTACATCTGATCGGGTCCCCTGTCCGTTAAGGTGTGTGTGTTTTTGAGATAATAACTTGTACAACATTTTTATAAATTTAAACACTAAAACAAAAACAACCATCAGAAGACTACGCAGGTACTTTCAAGGACACCCAATCGTTGTACTTTCAGACAAGCCATTACGACAAGTATTAACGAAGCCCGAAAAATCTGGGAGAATGGCAAAATGGGCAATCGAACTGGGAGCTTATGATATCGAGTACAGAGCCAGACACGCAGTCAAGGGACAAATACTCGCAGACTTCATCACGGAAATCAAGGAAACAGGAAGTTCAGTAACTCACTCCACGTCATTTGTAGTAACGGGGAGGTAGATTCTGAAACCTGAGATTTATATACAGATGGAGCGTCAAGATCGGAAGGTTGTGGAGCTGGAATCCGGCTAATAAGCCCAGATCAGAAAGAATACACATACGCCCTAAGATTCGAGTTTGACACAACAAACAACGAAGCAGAGTATGAGGCACTGATAGCCGGATTAAACCTAGCTAAAGACATGAAGATCAGAAGCATCAAAGCATTTGTAGATTCCCAGCTAGTAGCTAACCAGGTGAAGGGAGAATACGAAGCCAAAGGAGAAACGATAAAGCTATATTTGGAAAAAACGAAAGAATTAATCGAACAATTTGGAAGTTTCAGCATCGAACAAATACGAAGAAATCAAAATAAGAAAGTTGGCGCCTTAAGCAAATTGGCTTCATTAACATTCGATCACCTAGGGAAGAAAGTGCTGATAGAAGTCTTAAAAGAAAGATCAATATATGAGAAACAAGTGCATGACCTTGTCAAGGAAGAAGGCAAAAATTGGATGACCCCGATAACAGAATATTTGATAAGCGGAATACTCCCGGAGAATGAAAATGAAGCAAGAAAGATCAGAATAAAAGCCCCACAGTATAAGATGATGGAAGGAAATCTTTATAAGAAGGCATTTTTAAATCCATGGCTCCGCTGCGTAGGACCCAAGCAAGCAGAAACAATAATCTTTGAGATCCACGAAGGAATCTGCGGATTACATGCAGGACCTAGGTCAGTCGCAACGAAGGCGTTGCGCCTAAGGTATTTTTGGCCAACAATGCACCGTGATGCAGCCAAGTTACTACAGAACTATGAAGCATGCCAGTTGTACGCAAAAGTACCCAGGTTACCAAAGCACGACATGACGTCAGTAACTTCTGCATGGCCTTTTACAAAGTGGGGAATCGATATAGTAGGACCATTACCAAAGGCACCAGGAAAGGTAAAAATTTTAATCGTGGCAATTGATTATTTTACAAAATGGGTGGAAGCCAAACCAGTAGCAACGATTTTGTGAGGTCATATTAGGGTTAAATTGGGTTATATACCCACTCGACCCGAATGGGCTTGGGTCAACCCGGCCCACCAAATTACGAGGTCGTATTGAACTTGGCCCAATTGACCAATTGCGAGGTCGCATTCTGCCATATTCAATTACGAGGTCGTAAATACCTCCTGCACACTTTAAAATCAAATTTTTATCAAAGTTTCTGAATAATTGATCAACGAACTTCCTGGAAATATGAAATATTTAAATGACCAAACCTGTAGGCATCAAATTTTCATCTTTTCCCTGATCTTCGTCTTAAACCTGAAAAGTTAATAAACTTACCGAAATTCTTTAACTTTTCCACGATCAATCTTTCCAAAACTTTCAAATTTAGCTTTCCCGAATCTGAACCACTTGTAAACACTTACTTTGTAAAAAGTTATAAAATTGATTCGTCATTCTTATACCTCCCCCTCAATTTTATGACTAGGATGTATAACTATGATTAATCAATATAACCACTATCATTCTTATGTACTCCCCCTCAATTTATGACTGGGATACATAACTATGATCATATAATCAGAGCAAGAAACATCTAAATTTTACACATAGTATTGATTAACTACGTCATATTTATCTGAAAACCTTTCAAAACTATATGATCTAGATAATCAATATAACAACTTCTTTCACATTCATATAAACGTTTCTATTTCTAAGATTTCAAAATATATTTGACAATCTTTCAAATTTAAACGATATATCTATGTCTAAGGCATAAAAATATTAACTACGTAACCTTTTACATCCAAACATTACATTTCTATGTCTAAGGTATTACATAGTCAATAACCTTTCACATTCACCTAATGTCTATGTTTAAGGTTTTTCATAACCTCCTACATTCACATTATGTCTATGTCTAAGGTTTTACAAATATGAAGTTGATAATCTTTCATATTCTATATCTAAGATCTTCAACTAATAAAAATACAGCTATCATCATCTGTAATTACTATATAAATATATATTATAAAAACCTGATGATCTTAGCTTTTGTCTTGAACACTTCAGTCTTTTACTTAGAAATCCTTCCCTTGGATTGACTTCTCTGCAAATACACTGGAAAAGAATTTCGAGACAACAAAATTTTAATTGCTATACCCGAAACTCGATCTTCTGAAACTTCAGATTTGAAAGACAAACTTCAAACTCTCTGTATTGTCATAATAATCAACTAATGCACCATAGCTTGTTGTAGTTCTCCCCCTCAACGATAAATCCCTCCGAATTAAGCATATGCAATCTTCCTTCTTGGATATATTGCTCGAGTCCCTGCTCGCCTTGCATAACCGGCATATAATAGAGAAGTAGAATTTCCAACAATCAATACTGAACTAGTTGACTCCCATGAAAACTAGAAACTTTGAAACTTGAATCACAACCTTTAGGAACATGGAACCTGTTTCAAAAGCAATCTAAATCATGTCTCCATATCTTCATAACTTTAAATGTTTCTTCTGATTACTTACAAAGTCTTCAGACAAAACATGTAAAATACAGCTTCTTGTGCTTACACCTGCACATACAAGCTTAAAAAAACACAAAAACAAGATAAAAATGATAATGTTATTCTTCATTATTTCATCACTATTACATTTGATAGTAACGACTTAATCTAGAACTACATTCTTCATTTTCTTCTCCAAATTTGTTATTCTTTACTATCATAAGTCATAAACATATGACATTATCTTAGTCTAGAACTACAAATCTTCAAGAACCTTAAACTTCTTATTGTTCAAAAATCTAAACCGTAAGATCTCTGTCTTATTGTTCAAAATCATTGACCTATAAACTCCTTGTTTATCCGTCAACTTATCAGAAAAATTCTAGAATCTTAAGATCCCTGTCTTATCATTCTACACATACTTATCAAGATCTAGAATCTTAAGATCTCTGTCTTATCATTCTACACATACTTGTCAAGATCTAGAATCTTAAGATCTCTGTCTTATCATTCTACACATACTTATCAAGATCTAGAATCTTAAGATCTCTGTCTTATCATTCTACACATACTTATCAAGATCTAGAATCTTAAGATCTCTTCTTATTGTTCAAAAATCTAAACCGTAAGATCTCTGTCTTATTGTTCAAAATCATTGACCTATAAACTCCTTGTTTATCCGTCAACTTATCAGAAAAATTCTAGAATCTTAAGATCCCTGTCTTATCATTCTACACATACTTATCAAGATCTAGAATCTTAAGATCTCTGTCTTATCATTCTACACATACTTGTCAAGATCTAGAATCTTAAGATCTCTGTCTTATCATTCTACGGACAACCTGAACTAAGGTCTTCCAATAAAGTATCCTTCATTATGCAAACTTATATAGATTCCGTTTCCAAAGTCACTTGTCTTTAACTCTGTAAAAACATCTAACTGAAACCTAATCTCTTATACTTTTGCAAAATGACATTTGATCATGCAAAATTCATCAAAACCATATGACATACTCCTATGATAGACTCATCAAACTAGTATTCATCTTGGTTAAACAATTATAAATACTCCTATGATAGACTCATCAAACTAGTATTCATCTTGGTTAAACAATTATAAATACTCCTATGATTGCCTCATCAAACTAGTATTTATCTTTGTTCAGTATAGATTTGCATGATCAAATCTTGCTTCCGTGGTGAAATCTTGCTTAACAACCTACAAAAACAAATATATGTCCGTTGTCCTGCACATCTCAACACACACATCAAATCTTCTCAAAGTAATAACATACAATCTGAAGAAATGAATAAATAGCAAGATAAAATGAATATACTTAACAGTCTATTATTAACCTAAGTCTCATTAAGGTCAAATAATTCACTGTCAGCACTTTCAAATTATGCACATAGTTTATCAAAATTATTTAGAATCTCTGTTCCAAATCTTTTTGATTCAAAAATCTTTCAAAGATCAAATTCAAAACTATGAACAACTTTGTGTCCATTCTTATGAAAATCTTCTTTCTAAGAATTAAAACAAAGTAGTCATTAACTCAATATCTGTTTATTGAAATCAACGTCTCTGTGTTCTTTTCCTTAAACCCATATTCTGTTAATGTGACATACTTTCTTTTAGCTTTTGATCACAACACTATTGCTTAACTACCCTACTCGTTTATTCAGTGTTCCATAGAACGTAGTTGAGTCCTCTTGGAAACTAGATTCTATTATGACTATATCTCTCGTGCAATAGGAACTTTTATTTAAACAATACAATACAAATAAAAATTTAAACATTTCACGAAAAACACAAACACACACACACACACACACATACACTGAACATAAACGAATAACATAGTTACAAGAGCTAAAGATATTGCAGATTAGATCAGATTAGCATGTTACATAAGCCTACTAGCGAGAAATAATTCTCTTATTATTAGTTATGAACAGCGATCCAAAAACGATTACCAATATGTTTGTCCTCTTAAACACTCGGTACTTCCAGTCTCCTTTTTGGTTGTGACACTTTTGACATACCCTGGCCAAGGACAGTCACCATGCAACCCGAGTAGCCTAATATGTCACTTAATCACGTTTGCGAACTTATGTGCCCCATATTCAGATACACTCTCACATCGACACAAGCACTAAGATTAAGACATTTGGTGAGTAAAGTGAAAAGTCTTTAAGAATCAAGTCAGCGGTGACAGGTCGGTGATTCCTCACGCGCAAAGCGACTTAACTTGACTCGCGTACGGAAATATACTCAACATTGCATAATGCTAAGTACTTGCATATTTGTGACATTATTTTAAGCACTTATGAAAACCCGTGACTTTCGATGAGACCCGTGTAGCGAACTTTCTGACAACATATCCCAAGTTGGAAGCTTTAGGTAGGCTAGGTATACAAAGATACCCCAAGGACTTACTTGTTCGAATCTCAAAGGCCACATTAGCTTCATATTTTCAACAGATTTATTAGATATTTGCATATCTTGTCACAAATATACATCCAAAAAAGCAATACATACACATATATGTACCCGAGACCTTCTATATAAAGACCAAATATACATAATTACAATGCAAGATCTTTCATAAGATTTAAAGGACTTGTCTATTTTAAGAACAAGCATTCTCAGCCATATATCTTAATACGTTTCCCATAAGAACATTGTATACATTTAAGTTCAGATTATAAGGAAACCTTGGTACTTTGTGCCTACCGATACATCATATAATGGTATCACTGAACTGGGCAATTTAAAGTACAATTAAGTAGGCTTAAAAGCTAAAGTATCGTCACGTCTAATCGTCTTGATGCAGTGACCTTACTCTTTTTATTATATTTCTTTTTTCTTTTCTGATTTTCTGTTTTTCTGATTTTTATTTTGTTTTTCTGACACTATATGACACACATACATTACGACACAAACACTGACTCATTTTACAAAGTTCCTTTTGAGAGACACTGTCACTATAGATTTCTCATTCCAATCAATTTGGACTAACAACTCAAAACGAGTTCGGTCGAAAGCCTTAGTGAACAGATCAGCTAAATTAAAGTCACTCGGCACCTTTTATAGGACTATTAATTTCTTTTCAGCACAATCACGTATAAAATGAAACCTTATGTATATGTGCTTAGTCCTATTGTGCTTAACAGGATTATTGGTAATGGATATAGTGGATTCATTGTCTATCTTTATGGGAGTACAAAGGAAATTCTGACCGTAATCACGCAGTTGTTGCTGAATCCATAGAACCTGTGAACAACATCCACCAGCTGCCATGTATTCCGCCTCGCAAGACGAGATCGCAACAGAAGTCTGCTTCTTACATTGCCATGAAACCAATCTCCCCCCTAAGAACTGACATCCACCTGAAGTCGATTTCCTATCAAAATTGCAGCCTCCATAGTCAGCATCTGTATAAGCCACGAACTCAAAGTCTCCTCCAATTGAATACCAGAGACCCAGTACTGGTTTCCCTCTAAGGTAGCGAAGAATTCGCTTAACAGCTTTCATGTGACTTTCCATGGGACAAGACTGATAACGAGCACACAAACAAACCGCAAACATGATATATGGTCTTGATGTTGTAAGATACATCAATGAACCTATCATGGCCCTATAACGAGTAGGATCAACTTCTGGATCATTGAGAGAAAACATCCCAAGTTGATGGTTCTTTTGTATAGGAGTATCCATCGGTGAAGTATCTTCCATGCCAAATCGTTTCAAGATATCTTGTGCATACTTCATTTGATGAATGAAGAATCCGTCCTTTTTCTGTTCAACCTGCAAACCTAAAAAGAAGTTCATCTCTCCCATAGCGCTCATCTCAAAAGTCCCTTTCATAATCAGCTCAAATTCCTTGCACATCTTTTCGTCTGATGACCCGAAAATAATATCATCCACGTAAACTTGTACAAGTAGGAAATCCTCTCCCTTCCATTTTGTAAACAACGTACTATCGATCAATCCTCTTTCAAAACCATTCTCGAGAAGATGCTTCGACAGTTTGTCGTACCATGCCCTTGGAGCTTGATGTAATCCATACAAAGCCTTATTCAGTTGATAGACTCTATCAGGATGATCTGGATCTTCAAACCCTGGCGGTTGAGTAACATACACTAATTCCTGGACAGTACCGTATAAGAATGCGCTCTTGACATCTAACTGATATACCTTAATGTCCTTGAAAGCAGCAAATGCTAGAAACAAGCGAATAGCTTCTAGCCTAGCAACCGGTGCAAACACCTCAGTGTAGTCCAACCCTTCCTGTTGAGCAAAACCTTGAACAACTAGCCGATCTTTATTACGTGTCATAATGCCTTTTTCATCCTTTTTGCACCTAAAAACCCATCTGGTGCCGAAAGGATACTCTCCCGGAGGTAGATCAACAAGCTCCCAGACCTGGAGTTTATCAAACTGAAACAGTTCTTGCTGCATTGCTTCAACCCAAGATGGATCTTTTAAAGCCATTTGAATATTACTTGGCTCTTCTTGAGATACAAAGCAGCTGAACTTACATTCATCAACTATACCGGTTTCTTTCATCTCTGCGAATAAACCAGACAACTTATTAATTTGAGCTCTTGTCTTAATCCTTGCACTTGGTTCACCAATAATGTCCTCTTTCTTGGAGCCTTCAGTAATATCCATTCCTCTGGAATAACATAACCTGGTTTCAAGATAAGAGCTTCCCTTTCTGTAAAGTGAACTGGATTCCCTTTGTCACATATTTGAGATACGCTCATCAGATTATGCTCCAGCTGTTCAACAAAGTTCACATTATCCATTTTAATCTTCCCATTGACGACTTTTCCAATACCAGAAATACTTCCGCCCTTGGGACCAGCAAAACTAACATAAGACCCTTTAACAGGTGTAAACTCCGTTAACAGTCTCTTGTCACCAGTCATATGTCGTGAACATCCACTATCGACAAACCATATCCCAGTAGTTTTCCTTAGTGGTTCCTTCTGTTCAAGAACTTCAAGATGTGCCATGAAGCCAGCTTCGGCTTCTGTAATCATACTTTTACTTATAGCTCTTACTGGTTCTGATGGTTCAGGTTCCTCTTCTACCTTCTGATGAAAACAATCAAGATCATCCGTGCTGGCATACAGTGTATAGTCGAATGAATTATCAACAAGATCGTTCATTCCTCCATCAATGTCTTGAATTTCTGCCAAGAATGCATGATTCTAATCATCGGTACTAGTCGAACCCCAATTATAAGTACCATCAGATTGAACAACTAAAGCTCTTGAGTTGTCTGTTTCTCCTGAGCTTCGGTTCCCAGTATTAGCATATTGATGTCCGGAATTCTGACTCACTATAGAACCACTTTGATTGAAGTTCTGACGGCCTGTAGCTGAATTGTTATCCCGTCTTGGCCTCTGACACTCTCTTGCAAAATGTCCAAAACCATCACAGTTATAACACTTCACCTTGGTCTTGTCAAACCCTACTTTTCCATTCACAACCTTCCTTCCGGTTCTATCTGTGAAACGCTGAACTCTCAATGTTAACATAGCTAATTGCCAGTTCAGATCCATTTCTTCCAAGTCATCTGGATCAACTTGCTTGTAATCCTCCCTAACCAAATCAGGATCAGTCAGTTTTCCTCCAATTAACTTCTCATGAGCAGACACAAATGAAGCGAGCATGCCCAAATGTCCCTCAGCAGATCTTATGCTCATCGGCATCCCTGTGTAACCCGAGCTTGGAGAACTACCATTCTGAATCCCATTATGCACTACCATGGCCAATTCTGGAGAAGTTACATACATCAAGTTGCTATCAGAATCCGTTGACATCTTCATCTTGTCATCATCTCCACTATAGAAGGCAGTAATCCCTCCACTTGAAGATTTTGCAGAAGGAACGCTTGATTTTCTATGATAAAGTTCAGGACGCTGAACAAAATCACTGCTACCTGCTTCCTTCGACTTTCGTTTCATATCTTGACCTCTCAGCTTTCGAATGATCTGATCCAGAGTCCATGTGCTAAATTCGGGATTTTGTTGGATTGAAGTCACAAACCCTTCCCACTTAACTGGAAGAGCTTCCAACAACTTCTCGATGACATCTTCTGGATCAGGTTTGTTAGGTCCAGATTTACTGGACTCACTCCAGACTCGACTACTGGAGCCTTACTGAAGATCTGTCCAGAAACGTTTTCTATTGGACCTACTCCAGACTTAGAATCTGGAGTCCCTCTGAAGATTTGTTCAGAAATAATGGAAGACCAGTGAGCAAAATACTTGTATAGGAAATCTGGAGTATTCTCCAGATTAGCTCACTGGACTTCACCCCAGTCTAGATCTACTCTACTGAAGACGTTCTCACTGAAGTCAAAGACTGAAGTCAGAATAAAGAAGACTGACAAATGGCGGAGTCCACTGGAAGTCTTACCAGATCTGTACACTGGAGGATTGTCAGTGTTCTAGACCTTACAAGTCTGAACACTGATATCGAGGAATTGACTTTTGCCTTTACACACTTTCCAAAGGACAATCCACTTGTTCTTTACCAAAGTTTATACGTGTGTAAAGGTGGTTGGTTAAAAGAATAAAGTCATATTGATGTGACTTTATCCTTGTACCTTAACCAATGCATTTAATGTTCTTGTCGGATCATTAAATGCATGCAACCATATTTGTACGGAACAAAATTCACTGGTGAATTTTGTTGCCTATAAATACAAAGTCATTTCTTTGAGAAAATTACTTTAAAGCATACATTTAGCATTAGAGTGAATTTGTCTAAAAACTCTCGATCTTAAACAGGGATACTTCACAACTTTAAGTATCTCGATCCAAAAGAGTTATTTGACAAATATAGATCATTTGTAATTCATAGGTTGTTAGGATATGTAAGTCCCTTAAGTTCGATGGTTAACCAGGAAAGTGTAAAATACAACAAGTCTAATAATCACTAGAATGGACTAGTATTACTTGTAAATAAATGCAAGAATATATAAACAAAGTAATACAAGACTTAAAGCAATAAACAAGTAAAGTGGAACATTATGTATTTTTCAATTGTGTATTTTATTTATGATGTTAAATAAAATACAAGGTTGTTGCGGAATCAAGATAATACAATTAAGTGTGTATCCTAACAACCTATGAATTACAAATGATCTATATTTGTCAAATAACTCTTTAGGATCGAGATACTTAAAGTTGTGAAGTATCCCTGTTTAAGATCGAGAGTATTTAGACAAATTCACTTAAATGCAAAAGGAATGCTTAAAAGTATTTTTGTCAAGGAAATGACTTTGTATTTATAGGCAACAAATTCACCAGTGAATTTGTGCCGTACAAATCTGGTTGCATACATTTAATGATCCGACAAGAACATTAAATGTATTGGATAGGAATAAGGATAAAGTCACATCAAATGACTTTGTATCCTTTTATCCAACCACCTTTACACACGTATACTTTGTTAAAGAACAAGTGGATTGTTCTTTGGAAAGTGTGTAAAGGCAAAAGTCAATCCTCGATATCAGTGTTTGTGAGTCCCTTAAATTACGAGATGGTTAACCAATGAAAGTGTAAAATACAACAAGTCTAATAATCACTAGATTGGACTAGTATTACTTGTAAATAAAGATGCAAGATATATAAACAAAGTAATACAAGACTTAAAGCAATAAACAAATAAAGTGGACCATTATGTATGTTTCATGGTATTTCATTTATTGATGTTTAAATAAAATACAAGGTTGTTGCGGAATCAAGATAACACAATTAAGTGTGTATCCTAACAACCTATGAGTTACAATATGATCTATATTTGTCAAATAACTCTTTAGGATCGAGATACTTAAAGTTGTGAAGTATCCCTGTTTAAGATCGAGAGTATTTGGACAAATTCACTTAAATGCAAAAGGAATGCTTAAAAGTATTTTTGTCAAGGAAATGACTTTGTATTTATAGGCAACAAATTCACCAGTGAATTTGTGCCGTACAAATATGGTTGGCATACATTTAATGATCCGACAAGAACATTAAATGTATTGGATAAGGAATAAGGATAAAGTCACATCAAGTGCAAGTGTATCCTATTATCCAACCACTTTAACACACGTATACTTTGTTAAAGAACAAGTGGATTGTTCTTTGGAAAGTGTGTTAAAGGCAAAAGTCAATCCTCGATATTAGTGTTCAGACTTGCAGGATCTAGAACACTAACAATCCTCCAGTGTGCAGATCTGGTAAGACTTTCCAGTGGACTCCGCCATTTGTTAAGTCTTCTTCCTTCAGACTTCAGTCTTTGACTTCAGTCAGAATGTCTTCAGTAGAGTAGATCTGGACTGGGGTGAAGTCTTCAGTGAGCTAATCTGGAGAATGCTCCAGATTACCTATACAAGTAAATGCTCACTAGTCTTCAATTATTTCTGGACAAATCTTCAGAGGGACTCCAGATTCCAAGTCTGGAGTAGGTCCAGTAGAGAAACATTTTCTGATCAGATCTTCAGTGAGCTAATCTGGAGAATGCTCCAGATTACCTATACAAGTAAATGCTCACTAGTCTTCAATTATTTCTGGACAAATCTTCAGAGGGACTCCAGATTCCAAGTCTGGAGTAGGTCCAGTAGAGAAACATTTTCTGATCAGATCTTCAGTGAGCTAATCTGGAGAATGCTCCAGATTACCTATACAAGTAAATGCTCACTAGTCTTCAATTATTTCTGGACAAATCTTCAGAGGGACTCCAGATTCCAAGTCTGGAGTAGGTCCAGTAGAGAAACCTTTTCTGGTCAGATCTTCAGTGAGCTAATCTGGAGAATGCTCCAGATTACCTATACAAGTAAATGCTCACTAGTCTTCAATTATTTCTGGACAAATCTTCAGAGGGACTCCAGATTCCAAGTCTGGAGTAGGTCCAGTAGAGAAACATTTTCTGATCAGATCTTCAGTGAGCTAATCTGGAGAATGCTCCAGATTACCTATACAAGTAAATGCTCACTAGTCTTCAATTATTTCTGGACAAATCTTCAGAGGGACTCCAGATTCCAAGTCTGGAGTAGGTCCAGTAGAGAAACATTTTCTGGTCAGATCTTCAGTGAGCTAATCTGGAGAATGCTCCAGATTACCTATACAAGTAAATGCTCACTAGTCTTCAATTATTTCTGGACAAATCTTCAGAGGGACTCCAGATTCCAAGTCTGGAGTAGGTCCAGTAGAGAAACATTTTCTGATCAGATCTTCAGTGAGCTAATCTGGAGAATGCTCCAGATTACCTATACAAGTAAATGCTCACTAGTCTTCAATTATTTCTGGACAAATCTTCAGAGGGACTCCAGATTCCAAGTCTGGAGTAGGTCCAGTAGAGAACGTTTTCTGATCAGATCTTCAGTGAGCTAATCTGGAGAATGCTCCAGATTACCTATACAAGTAAATGCTCACTAGTCTTCAATTATTTCTGGACAAATCTTCAGAGGGACTCCAGATTCCAAGTCTGGAGTAGGTCCAGTAGAGAAACATTTTCTGATCAGATCTTCAGTGAGCTCCAGTAGTCGGGTCTGGAGCGAGACCAGCAAAACAAGTTTTCTTAACAAACCTAAATAAGGTTCCAGTAGTCCAGTCTGGAGCCAGTCCAGTAAGTCTGGACTAAATCTGGACCTAACAAATTCCCCCTATTTGTTTAGAAATAATGCAAGTGTTTTCAGACTTATAGATATACAAATTTGTATGTCTGGAAAACACTTGGTCGATTTAAGTCTAAAAAATCTAAGTTACTGGAAAACACTTTATAGATCATGAGTGTTTTCAGTTTCATCTTTTAAGTTCTAACTTAGACTAAATCTGGTCATTTACTTATAAAAATAAAAAATTGCAACTATTATTACTTTCATCAAAAAGGAAAATAATTACAACTTTCATAAGACATTTAATTACAATAAGTATAATGATAAGAGTTTAGGCCCTTCTTCTCGATGTCCTTTCTGGAGCATCTTCAGTAGCCTTCCTCTTTGGAGATGGAGATGATGGAACAGACACTGGTGGTCTCAGACCCAACACAGCTTCCATTTGTTGAATTCTCTTCCAGACCTTCTCAATCCTCTTCATAAAGGCCTTCACATCTGGAGAGAGATCAGTCTTACCTTTAAAAGTCAACCCAATCTCCTTTAGTTCAGTCCATCCAAAAGCTTGGACTGAAGTATCCTTTCTTTCATCAGTAAAGTTACCTTCTCTGGTCAACTTCACATTAAATCTGGTCATACCTTGATGATTTTCAGCCAGTGTGATTTCAGCATTTATAATCCTTCTTGCATTGGCCCTGAAAGTCATCATTTCATCAAATTTTGCCTTCTGCTTAGCCAACTGTACCATTTCTTCAGTATCCCTGGATACACCACTCTGTTGTCCTTCAGTGGACTGGTGATGTTGATTAATTCTGAGAGTAGTATCCAGAGGAATAAAGGTGCTAACATCACCATCTTTTATTGCTTTCAGTTGCTTGGCAGTAAGCTTTGGTAGACCAGTTATTCTCTTCCTGTATTCCAACTCCAGAGCACCAGCATTTCTTCTTATCTTTTTCTGGAGGCTTACCAGCTCCTCCTTTCTTTGTCTGATCAACTCTGGAATTGTAACACCATATATCAGTGAGTCATATACCTGTTCTTCTTCAGCATAGAACGAGCGTATATGAACATCATTCAGTGCATCAAGACACTGATGAACTCTTGGGTCATCTTTCATCCTTTTGAAAACTTCAATATTTACGCCTAACCTGCCAGCGTTGTAGGAGTCCAGAGTACCATTGTTGCCATATCCCTATGATGGGCCAGCAGTTCATCTCTTTGATTATTCTTGAATATTTCAATCATAATGCACTGTTGTTGTAACTTCCTAGATGTTTCATTGTCAACATCTTCAGTCTGTTCTTCTTCTTCACCAGATACAACCTTTTCTTTTCCTTTAACCGCCTTCACATCTGGAGAGAGATCAGTCTTACCTTTAAAAGTCAACCCAATCTCCTTTAGTTCAGTCCATCCAAAAGCTTGGACTGAAGTATCCTTTCTTTCATCAGTAAAGTTACCTTCTCTGGTCAACTTCACATTAAATCTGGTCATCATAGGTACTTGTGCCCAGTCCTCTTCAGTTTCAACATTTGAGACTGGCACACTTTGTTCGGTTGGGTTTACTGGGGCTTCAACTGGTGGTGATTGAGTTTGTGTTGGTTGAATGAATGGTGTGAAGTATGGAGTTGATTGAGGAATTGATGGTGGTGGTGGTGGCATTCTAGGTTCTGGTGGTGGCATTTGGTTCTGGTGGTGGCATTTCTGGTTCTGGTGGTGGCATTTTTCTGGTGGTGGCTTCTAGGTTCTGGTGGTGGCATAGTTATGGAGTTGATTGAGGAATTGATGGTGGTGGTGGTGGTGGCATTCTAGGTTCTGGTGGTGGCATTTCTGGTGTAGGAGTTGGTATTTCTGGTGGAGGTGTTGGCATTTCGGTTTCTGGAGGAGGTGGTGGCATTTCTGGTGGTGGCATTCTAGGTTCTGGTGGTGGCATTCTGGTTCTGGTGGTGGCATTCGGTTTCTGGTGGTGGCATTCTGGTTCTGGTGGTGGCATTCTGGTTCTGGTGGTGGCATTCTGGTTCTGGTGGTGGCATTCTGGTTTCTGGTGGTGGCATTCTGGTTCTGGTGGTGGCATTCTGGTTCTGGTGGTGGCATTTGGTTTCTGGTGGTGGCATTTCGGTTTCTGGTGGTGGCATTTCTGTTTCTGGAGGAGGTGGTGGCATTCTGGTTCTGGTGGTGGCATTCTAGGTTCTGGTGGTGGCATTCTAGGTTCTGGTGGTGGCATTTCTGGTTCTGGTGGTGGCATTCTAGGTTCTGGTGGTGGCATTCTAGGTTCTGGTGGTGGCATTCTAGGTTCTGGTGGTGGCATTCTAGGTTCTGGTGGTGGCATTCTAGGTTCTGGTGGTGGCATTCTAGGTTCTGGTGGTGGCATTCTAGGTTCTGGTGGTGGCATTCTAGGTTCTGGTGGTGGCATTCTAGGTTCTGGTGGTGGCATTCTAGGTTCTGGTGGTGGCATTCTAGGTTCTGGTGGTGGCATTCTAGGTTCTGGTGGTGGCATTCTAGGTTCTGGTGGTGGCATTCTAGGTTCTGGTGGTGGCATTCTAGGTTCTGGTGGTGGCATTCTAGGTTCTGGTGGGGCTTTCAACTGGTGGTGTGAAGTATGGAGTTGATTGAGGAATTGATGGTGGTGGTGGTGGTGGCATTCTAGGTTCTGGTGGTGGCATTTCTGGTGTAGGAGTTGGTATTTCTGGTGGAGGTGTTGGCATTTCGGTTTCTGGAGGAGGTGGTGGCATTCTAGGTTCTGGTGGTGGCATTTCTGGTGTAGGAGTTGGTATTTCTGGTGGAGGTGTTGGCATTTCGGTTTCTGGAGGAGGTGGTGGCATTTCTGGTGTAGGAGTTGGTATTTCTGGTGGAGGTGTTGGCATTTCGGTTTCTGGAGGAGGTGGTGGCATTTCTGGTGTAGGAGTTGGTATTTCTGGTGGAGGTGTTGGCATTTCGGTTTCTGGAGGAGGTGGTGGCATTTCTGGTGGTGGCATTCTAGGTTCTGGTGGTGGCATTCTGGTTCTGGTGGTGGCATTCGGTTTCTGGTGGTGGCATTCTGGTTCTGGTGGTGGCATTCTGGTTCTGGTGGTGGCATTCTGGTTCTGGTGGTGGCATTGGTTTCTGGTGGTGGCATTTCGGTTTCTGGTGGTGGCATTTCGGTTTCTGGTGGTGGCATTTCTAGTTTCTGGAGGAGGTGGTGGCATTTCTGGTTCTGGTGGTGGCATTCTAGGTTCTGGTGGTGGCATTCTAGGTTCTGGTGGTGGCATTCTAGGTTCTGGTGGTGGCATTCTAGGTTCTGGTGGTGGCATTCTGGTTCTGGTGGTGGCATTCTAGGTTCTGGTGGTGGCATTCTGGTTCTGGTGGTGGCATTCTGGTTCTGGTGGTGGCATTCTGGTTCTGGTGGTGGCATTCTAGGTTCTGGTGGTGGCATTCTGGTTCTGGTGGTGGCATTCTAGGTTCTGGTGGTGGCATTCTGGTTCTGGTGGTGGCATTCTAGGTTCTGGTGGTGGCATTCTAGGTTCTGGTGGTGGCATTCTAGGTTCTGGTGGTGGCATTCTAGGTTCTGGTGGTGGCATTCTAGGTTCTGGTGGTGGCATTGGTTCTGGTGGGCTTCAACTGGTGGTGTGAAGTATGGAGTTGATTGAGGAATTGATGGTGGTGGTGGTGGTGGCATTCTAGGTTCTGGTGGTGGCATTTCTGGTGTAGGAGTTGGTATTTCTGGTGGAGGTGTTGGCATTTCGGTTTCTGGAGGAGGTGGTGGCATTTCTGGTGAACTTTCAACTTGTATATTTTCTTCACCCAAAAAGTCCATATTTACATCAAAATTCTGACCTCCAGACATAGGAGAGTCAGCCTCATCCCAAAACGATGCACCAGCAATATCAATTCTTCAGTGATCTCTTTCAGCATATCATTTCTGAACCTTCTTGTACATTCTTCACTGATAGTGCGAACAACTGCACTCTGGTCCAGTGTGGGCCTACTCTCCAGAGAGCTTACCCTTGTAACCAGCTGCTCAACCTTTTCTTTAAGACCTGCCAGTGGACGAACAACCTTACTTTCCACTGCAGTTTCCACATAACTTACCAGTTTTGTTTCCAAACTCTGGACTGCCACTTTAATGTTTTCAGAATTGCGATTGGTGGCCAGTACCAGCTCATCTAACTTATTAAAACCAACTTCTCATTCCCAGCAAAAAGGTTCATTTCTGACGCTAAATTGTTGACAGTATTGATTTGAAGTCAGAAATAACCTGGGAAGATGACTGGAGTGATCTCTCCAGGTCCGCCACCTTACTAAGAAGGCCTTGGACCTCGGTTGAAGAGGAAGTGGAGAGACCAGAGGGTTGTTCCAGATGAGAAGTCAATCTGGTCATCATAGGTACTTGTGCCCAGTCCTCTTCAGTTTCAACATTTGAGACTGGCACACTTTGTTCGGTTGGGTTTACTGGGGCTTCAACTGGTGGTGATTGAGTTTGTGTTGGTTGAATGAATGGTGTGAAGTATGGAGTTGATTGAGGAATTGATGGTGGTGGTGGTGGCATTCTAGGTTCTGGTGGTGGCATTTCTGGTGTAGGAGTTGGTATTTCTGGTGGAGGTGTTGGCATTTCGGTTTCTGGAGGAGGTGGTGGCATTTCTGGTGAACTTTCAACTTGTATATTTTCTTCACCCAAAAAGTCCATATTTACATCAAAATTCTGACCTCCAGACATAGGAGAGTCAGCCTCATCCCAAAACGATGCACCAGCAATATCAACTTGTTCACCAACATCAACATTGAGATCAATCTGGGCTTCTTGTTCGCCAGATGCTTGTTCTTCAGTCTGAACAACTTGCTCACCAGCTTGAGCCACATCTTGTACAACAGCCTGGACTTCAGTGTCCACTCTCTGTTCAGATTGTACAGTAGAATCAATATTCTCCTCTTCAAAAATAGGAGACCCATCTATATTCATTATATCACCAGGATGGGTTGATGGATTTACCTGGACTCCTCTCCTCATCAGACGCCTATGTGATCTTGGTCGTCTGGAAAGCTCAACAGTTTCTGGTCCACCAACTGGAGCCACTTGTCGAATAGGTTGAACCAATTCAACAATTTCAACATCTTCGCTACCAGCAGGTACTTCAACAACTTGGACCCTGCCTGGTGCCACATTCTCTTCTATTCTTTGAAGTGACAACATTGCTTGAGGAATATCCACCTCACCATCTCTGGACCTTAAGTTGGTCAGATCTCTCATGTACTCACTCATTGAAAAATGAGTGGTTTCAAAATCGTACTGGGCTCCAAGAACGTTCTTAAATATGATTGAAAGAAAACGAATGTATGGTACAAAGGGCTTTCTACCTTTTACCTTTAAACGCTCTACCAGATCGTCAAATAATATCTGGGCAAAATCAACCCTTAGCCCAAACCACAAACAGTAGGCAATCTGGAGGTGGGTTTGATTGATCTGGTCTAACCCTCCAGAACTACCTCCAAGGCACTCGACAATGTGTGTGAAGAAATATCTCCACGAATCCGTCAGTCTGCTCATATAAATTGTTCCTTTTCTTAGTAACTGACCATGCTCATCCACTATCTCTGTATGCCCCATCAATCTGCATACCTCTCTGAAGTTGATACCAGTAGGGAGTGGTATTGCCAACTCATTCTCATCCAGATAGCCTAATTGAAGAGCTGCTCTGAGAGAATCTACTGTAAAAGCCAAGGGTCTGGTCCCTTGCTCAAGAGAATATTCAATAGATGAATTCGCTTCATTATATTCGGCTGTGTACCAGAATTCACACAAATAATCGTGATACATCTTTTCTGGATTTATTGTTAAAGCACCATATAGTGGACATGAGAGAAAAAAGGTATTTAATCTCCCAATGATTGATTGTGGATCATGGACACTGGATAGCGAGAGTTTTGCCATCCAGTTATTCATATTCATCCTTATAGCCTTTGCTTCAAGGGTGATATGAGGTGCTTTAACGACATCTGCAGCCGGAACATATTCAGCAGATAGAAGATTTCTTGGTGAGTTTGATTGTCTAGGAGCCATTGGAATTATAAATGAAGATGAAATTGAAAGTGAAAGTGGGTATATATAGGATTGAGAATGTGGAACTCAAACGATTAATTTGAAATTATCAAATACAATTTTTGATCGTGTTCTGAGATCCGCATTAATTACATCACATCACACATAAATGCATGACGGTTTACAGCCCACAAAACAGTAACAACTTGTACTTTTTGTTTTCCCAAAGTAAAAAGACCATCATTGCGTTTGAAAAATTTACATGCCACGTAGGATTTATAAGATAAATATCTTTGAAAAAGTTTGCTTACGTGGCACATACAAAGATCAAGTATTTTGAAAATATTATGACATATTTCAGTGCATCTGGAGGTTGACAGGACCGTCCAGTATCACTGGTGGATTAGTCCAGTGAACATGTACTGATGGTACACTGGAGGGACACTCCAGTAAAGTACCAGTGAAAACCAATTTTTGAAAGACTGGAAACCTTAAACTTGCACGTCAACTAATACAGACAAATGAGAGGGACACATTTACAAGGAGACAAAAGTCAACTCAAACACGCACTTCAACTTGTCCAGTTACCAGTGAGAGGGACATATTTACAAAGCACCAGTAATATTTTCTGAAGAATTTGTCCAGTGAGAAAATTAATTCCCCCTGAACTTAAACATTTTTAAGAGAAAATATTTTTCAAGTCTTCCCTGGAATGTTGATCCAGAAATAAATTTTTGAATCTTTAAATCAAAGATCCTTAGTAGTACACAATGGCGTTCAATACCAAGGTTCCAGATTTAAGGGTTTAACATTCCCAACTCACCAACAAGATATTCAAAAGTTTTTACATCCAGTGGTTTAGTAAAAATGTCAGCGAGTTGTTTGTCAGTGGGAATAAAATGGAGTTCAATGTTGTTTTTCATAATATGATCGCGAATGAAATGGTACCTTAGATCGATGTGTTTGGTTCTGGAGTGCATGACTGGATTGTTGGAGATAGCGATGGCACTGGTATTATCACAAAAGATTGGAGTTTTTGAATATTTAATACCATAATCAAGCAACTGGTTCTTCATCCAGAGTATCTGAGCACAACAACTGGCTGCAGACACGTATTCAGCTTCAGCAGTGGATAATGAAACTGAAGTTTGCTTCTTACTGGTCCAGCTGACCAGTTTGCCACCTAGGAAATGACATCCACCAGTTGTGGATTTCCTATCTATCTTACAACCTGCATGATCTGAATCTGAATAACCCATTAGATCCATGCCTGAGCCTTTGGGGTACCAAAGACCTAGACTGGGGACACCTTTAAGGTACTTCAGTATGCGCTTTACAGCAAGCATATGAGATTCCTTTGGATTAGACTGATATCTGGCACATAAACATGTTGAAAACATAATATCTGGTCTACTGGCCGTTAAATACATCAGTGAACCAACCATGCCTCTATAGACAGTGGTGTTCACTGGTTTGCCATCTGGATCCGAGTCCAGTGTCAGTGGTGCAGAAATTGGAGTTGGTTTAGATGGTGAAGAATTCATATCGAATTTCTTTAAAAGATCTCTAACATATTTTTCCTGATTAATAAAAATTCCATCTTTGTTTTGTTTAATCTGGAGTCCAAGAAAATATGTTAATTCACCCATCAAACTCATTTCATATTCAGTGGACATGATTTTAGAAAATTTCTTGCACATGTTTTCATCAGTAGACCCAAAAATTATATCATCAACATAAATTTGTACCATTAACAGATTACCTTTCTCATGAAGAATGAATAAGGTATTGTCAATTGCACCTCGTTTAAAACCATTTTTCAACAAATGTTTAGTCAGAGTATCATACCAGGCACGTGGGGCTTGTCTGAGGCCATATAGCGCTTTGTCCAGACGATATACCCAATGTGGATGCTTGTCATCAACGAAACCTGGAGGTTGTCTGACGTAAACTTCTTCTTCAAGCTTCCCATTCAAGAAAGCACTCTTTACGTCCATCTGGTAGACCTTGAACTGATGATTAGCAGCGAATGCTAAGAAAATTCTGATCGCTTCAAGTCTAGCCACTGGAGCAAAAGATTCATCAAAGTCGACATCTGACTGGCAGTAGCCTTGTGCTACCAGTCTGGCCTTGTTTCTTATTACGTGGCCATCTTCATCTACTTTGTTTCTGAAGACCCATCTTGTTCCAATTGGTTCTTTCTTTCCAACTGGGAAAGGAACCAGATACCATACTTTGTTCCTTTCAAACTGGTGAAGCTCTTCTTGCATAGCAGTCACCCAGTTTGGATCTTCCAGAGCCTCGTCAATCTTCTTAGGTTCTATCAAAGATAGAAAACTGACGTATAAGCATTGATTACTGGAGGCTCTTCTGGTCTGAACACCACGACTGGAGTCACCTAAGATCTGATCAATAGGGTGAGCTTTTGTCCATCTGGAGTACTGACCAGGATTGTTACTGACAACAATATCAGTGCAAGAATTCAGTTGAGTCTCCTCTGAAGTTGCTTCAGGAGGAGGTTCTTCATAGACTACTTCAACATCTTCATCTGATTCATTTAAATCACGATTTGCATCATGAAATTCTTCATATGAAGGTATTTCTTGTAGTACTGGTTCAGTTTGGTCACCAGAAGACATTTCTGGTACATTCTCAACTGATACTGATACTGGAGGAGTAGTACGCACATCTGAACCAATATTAATTTCAGAGGGTAGTTTGAAAATAATAGAGGGATAGAATGGAGTACTACTGGAGAGTTTCTTTTTCTGAACAGGTTCCAGATCAGGATGACTGGAAACTGTGTCTGGTGAATCTTCAAATTTGTCGTTTATAGGATCAGATTCACAAAAGACAATTGGAGTTTCTGGGGGAGTGTCAGGGACTGGCTTCTTGTTGATTGAGGCATTTGATTCATCAAATGTTACATGAATTGACTCATGGACCTTCTCCAGTCTCTTGTTGTAGACTCTGAAGGCCTTGCGAATGGCTGAATAGCCTAAGAAATACCCTTCATCAGCTTTGGCATCAAATTTGCCTAGCTGACTGGAGTCGTTCAGGATGTAAACTGGACATCCAAAAACGTGAAAATAACCAATATTTGGTTTTCTATTTCTTAAGACTTCATAGGCTGTCTTTTTGTGTCTTTTGATGTACACTGATCGATTCTGGGTGTGGCAAGCAGTTGCAATTGCTTCCGCCCAGAAACTGGTAGACAGTCCAGATTCAGCAAGCATACTCCTGGCAGCTTCTATCAGCGTTCTATTTTTCCTTTCCACAACTCCATTTTGCTCTGGAGAGCGGGCTGAAGAGAAGTTCTGGGAGATGCCAGTGTCAGTACAGAATGACTCCAGAGTTGCATTCTGGAATTCTGTTCCATTGTCACTTCTTAACTGACACACTTTTCGACTGTACTTGAGCTCAATTTGCTTGATAAGACTGATGATTTCAGCAGCAGCTTCACTTTTGGACCTCAGAAAGATCACCCAACAATATCTGGAGAACTCATCTATGATCACCAGGGTGTATCTTTTACCAGCACGAGTCTGAACGTTCACTGGACCAAAAAGGTCCATATGAAGCATGTGAAGAGGTTCAGTAATGCTGAAATTCTGTCTGGTCTTGAAACTGGTACGCTTTTGCTTACCCATCTCACATCCTGGACATGGTCTTTCCTTTTTGAAGGAGACTGAAGGTATCCCATCTGCAAGTTGTTTTCTGGACAACTTGTTAATGTTTTTGAAGTTTAAATGGGATAACCTTTTGTGCCATAACCAGTTTGTGTCTTCATCAGCTTGAGTATAGAAACACTGCTCTGAAGGAGAGCTTTCCATATCCATCACGTACACATTCCCTTTTCTGGGAGCAATCAACACTACCTTCCAGTCCTTGTTGAATACGATGCCCTGAGCAACATTGAATAAGACTTGATAGCCATCGTCACACAGTTGACTTACACTGATCAAGTTATATTTCAAACCATTCACAAATGCAACTCGTCTGAACTTGACTTGTCCATTGTTCAGAACACCATATCCCTCAGTCTTCCCACAACCATCATTTCCAAACGTGATGGAGGGTCCATCAGAAATGGTGAACTCCTCCAGTAGGGTCTTACATCCGGTCATCGTCCTGCCAGCTGCACTGTCAAGATACCAGATAAGCTTCTTTCGATCGCCCTACACATACACCAGATATTTATCAGTTAGATTTGGGAACCCATCGACTGATGGGTTCACTGGACCCTCCCTTATAGGTCCCTGGGGCAATCTGGTCTAGTTCACTTTGTTCAATAGTGGTCTTAGAAGAAAAGACCACTGGGGTTGATGGTTTTAAAACCTTTTTCATTTTCTCAACTGGAGAAATAAGTTTGTCTTTCTTAGCAAAAGGTTTTGTATTTTGTCTAGGGCCAGATGAAGTACCCTCAAGAAAGTTTAATCTTGCATTAAAACTTTGTGATTGACGAGTCAGAATTTGAATCTGGCTCTCTATCCTGGACAAAATATTTTCTTCAGATGTTACCTTAGCCTTTCCAGTCAAAGGCTTTGGTAAGGGATTGGTCTGAGGTAAAGGTCTATTCTGCTTCACCTTTTTAACTGGAGCAGTCATCTGGACAGCTCCAGTCTTAACCTCTGGGGATTGAACTGGGTCTAAATTGGTCTTGGGTGTTACAGGCATATCATAAACAGTTGTGGGCCTTAACACCTCTGGTAACCGATCGATTACTGGTATTAATGATGCAACATTAGTATTTCCATCTAAATATGCACGTTTTTGAGCAGGAAATTGTTTAACTGAAGCATCATATGGCTTTTTGGTTTCTAGCCATGACTTTATTACCAGTTTTTCTTTCTCTAAAATGATCTCAAGATCTTGCTTTTCTTGAATCAATTGTTCAGTTACCAGAACCTGGGCTTGAAATGCCAGTTCAATGTCTTGAAGCTCTTTTAATTTTGATTTTAAAGCATTTATTTCAGAAGAATCTGTTTCTAGACCATTTACACAATCAGATCTAACAGTTTCTACAAAAATCAAATCAGAATTTAAAGCTTCAGCAATGTCCAATTTTAGTTCTTGGTCAGTTGCATTATCATAATCACTAACCTTTTTAATAACTATGTCCACCCATCGTCCAGATGTGACATCTTCCTTCACCAGGTGCTCATCAACTTCCAGAGCCATGTAACAGCAATCTCTTTCCTCTTCTTCATCAGCAGATGATTCATCAGAAGGAACCCACTTCTCTTCAGTTGTTGCAATCATGCACTTATTATTGGTTTCCATTTGTTGTGCCATGAGAGCAATTTGGGCCTTAAGCTTTTTATATTTCAATTTATAGCTATCATCAGGCTTATTATTAGAAGAGAATGGACCAGGCTTGGATGCAAACTGGTTGGACCTGCACTCTTTCATGAAATGACCCTTTTTGCCACACTTAAAGCATGTCAAATTGGTCTTGTCAGTGGAAGAACTGGATGCAAATTGTCCAGATGGCTTATTTGCTCTTGCTTTGAAACGGTTAAACGTTTTAGCAATCATTGCAATAAGGTCATCATCTTCAGTTTCATCACAACAGTCTGGAGAGACTTGACTGGACTCTCCAGAATCCATAAGTTCAGACACCATCTTCTTCATAGAAAATACATTCTCAGAAGATATCAGTGCTGTACTTTGTGGTTCAGAATAACTAACCACTTTAGGAGTACTGGAGGCATGGTTAAAAGCATCTTGTTCTGCAACCACTCTCTGAGCTTGATTTTCTTCAGTGTACCTGAAGGCTCCATATAGAGTTGAGAGAGTGTGTGTGTGCAGAGTTTTACCTTGTCGTAAAACAAGTATCATGTGAGACCATTTGGTGGGTAGAATGTCACAAAATTTCTCCAGAAGTATATCCTTGTCCTTCTCAACCCCAAGACCTCTCAATTGGTTTATGATACTCATAAATCTGGTGTAAGTACCAGTGAGAGACTCGTTAGGTTGAGCAAAAAATGACTCATACCTCTTGTTTAAGGAGACCTTTCTGGTGACAATGGTGTCATCTCCTCCTTCATGTTGGTTAAGAAGCTCATCCCACATGGTTTTGGCACTAGGAAAAAGAACTAGTGTGGGAATGAGGGTTTCTGGAACAGCCCCGAGGATCATGTTTTTAAGGAGGGTGTCTAGATTCACCAATCTCCTCTCCTCTTCTGACCAATGTTCCTCCCTCTTTTCCCTTCCCCTTCTAGATCCAGAAGGATCAAGAAGTGGATTGAGAGGTGATGTAGGTACATAAGGACCTTCGTTTAAAATCTTCATCATGTTCCTCTCAATACCAGTGACATGCAAAACCATCCTAGCCTTCCACGTACCAAATTCATCACTGTTCCCACTGAATTTAGGAACAGGATTATTTGAGTAGTGCACATGCACGTGTGGAGAAGCAGGAGTAGGAGGAGGAGGAGGAGGAGGAGGAGGAGGAGGAGGAGTGAGAAGCAGGAGTAGGAGGAGGAGGTGGAGGATTAGTGTTATTAACATTTTGTGGTTCATTTTGATCATGAATATTTACATTAGGATCGGGACCAAGACTAAAACCTTGTGTATTTTCTTGGTTAGCCATCAAGAACAGATCTAGGCAATGATTAGCCTTCTGCTCTGATACCAAATGTGAGTCCCTTTAACTTCGAGATGGTTTACCAATGAAAGTGTAAAATACAACAAGTCTAATAATCACTAGATTGGACTAGTATTACTTGTAAATAAAGATGCAAGATATATAAACAAAGTAATACAAGACTTAAAGCAATAAACAAATAAAGTGGACCATTATGTATGTTTCATGGGTATTTCATTTATTGATGTTTAAATAAAATACAAGGTTGTTGCGGAATCAAGATAACACAATTAAGTGTGTATCCTAACAACCTATGAGTTACAATATGATCTATATTTGTCAAATAGCTCTTTAGGATCGAGATACTTAAAGTTGTGAAGTATCCCTGTTTAAGATCGAGAGTATTTGGACAAATTCACTTAAATGCAAAAGGAATGCTTAAAAGTATTTTTGTCAAGGAAATGACTTTGTATTTATAGGCAACAAATTCACCAGTGAATTTGTGCCGTACAAATATGGTTGGCATACATTTAATGATCCGACAAGAACATTAAATGTATTGGATAAGGAATAAGGATAAAGTCACATCAAGTGCAAGTGTATCCTTTTATCCAACCACCTTAACACACGTATACTTTGTTAAAGAACAAGTGGATTGTTCTTTGGAAAGTGTGTTAAAGGCAAAAGTCAATCCTCGATATTAGTGTTCAGACTTGCAGGATCTAGAACACTAACAATCCTCCAGTGTGCAGATCTGGTAAGACTTTCCAGTGGACTCCGCCATTTGTTAAGTCTTCTTCCTTCAGACTTCAGTCTTTGACTTCAGTCAGAATGTCTTCAGTAGAGTAGATCTGGACTGGGGTGAAGTCTTCAGTGAGCTAATCTGGAGAATGCTCCAGATTACCTATACAAGTAAATGCTCACTAGTCTTCAATTATTTCTGGACAAATCTTTAGAGGGACTCCAGATTCCAAGTCTGGAGTAGGTCCAGTAGAGAAACGTTTTCTGGTCAGATCTTCAGCGAGGCTCCAGTAGTCGGGTCTGGAGCGAGACCAGCAAAACAAGTTTTCTTAACAAACCTAAATAAGGTTCCAGTAGTCCAGTCTGGAGCCAGTCCAGTAAGTCTGGACTAAATCTGGACCTAACATATGACCTATCGTTAGAATCGTGTGAAAGTCTATTTTCTTATGATAACATTCATTTTGTATGAATCCTTCTCCATTTCTAAAAATGTCGAGTCAAAGTGTTATGTTTCACACTTGGTAATGTTAAAGAAGTAATTGTGGGTTCGTGACTCGACTTAAATGAGCTAAACCAACTTGTTTACGACTATATAGTTGTCATTATGGTATTTTATACTACTTTTAATGACTATGTCATTGATTTTACTAACTAAAGGTAAACAAAATGAAAGTTTGGAACACGTTCTCGGTTATGGCATTCTAGGGTCTATAGCTAAGTAGTTGTACGTAGGATACTCGTCGTCAAGAGATTTGATCCTCATTATTGGTAATGATATCATAGGTTTTGGATAACGTGGAGAACTGATTGTTGAATCTTCTCGAGCTACTTTGCACCTTTTAGCACTAGATCGCTAAGGTGAGTTTATGGCGCCCTTTTCCTTTTACTTTGGGCCTGAAAAGCATGTGTTATTGTATACACGATTTGTTAAATAAATGATTGTTTTGTGAGTATGCCATGTGATTTGGATGCTTAGATCATTTGACTTAAATTTGCCATGTTGATGGTTGTCGAAAATGTGTATACGTGTCATTTATTAAATGTTGGATAAAATGACGTTGAATTGCCGTGTGATGGCTGATTAAAATGTTTCTTTGTGTTTGACGAACTAAAATGTTGTCCCTGTAGTTATCATTGTTATGGAACCCTTGTGGTCGTGTTGTCAGACTTAGTTCTTGACTGTCTTGTTTAGGGTCCGCACCCACTAGTAGAAGGAAATCCTGTGCGAGGCATGTTGACTGATACTGTCGGACTTGGCTCCCGGCTGTCATATGCTAGTCATAAACATTGTTGTGGTGCGCACCCCATTTTAGAGGGAAATCATGTGCGAAGCAATGTAGCATAGTGACTGATACTGTCGGACTTGGCTCCCGGCTGTCATATGCTAGTCATAAACATTGTTGTGGTGCGCACCCCATTTTAGAGGGAAATCATGTGCGAAGCAATGTAGCATAGTGACTGATACTGTCGGACTTGGCTCCCGGCTGTCATATGCTTTAGTCGGACTTAGACCCCGGCTGTCTTGTTATGAAATATTATCAAGTGTTGAATTCTGATTGTCTTGTTGAAAATAACTACAAGTCATTGTGTGCTCACAATGACGAATAAACTTGGTCAAACATTCTGTAAACTCACCAACTATTTCGATAGTTGATCCTCTCAAATTTCATGCTTTTCAGGTAACCAACAGTAAGTATTGGAAGCGTATTTGGCATTTTGAAGCCATCTTTTGAACATTGGACGTACAATTAGCGTCAGACCTCTGAGGACTATCATTTTATTAGTCCTAATTGTACTTAGCTGTCCAGATGTTGTTATTGTATTAAGTGGGCCCATTTCCAATTGAGGATAGTTTGTATCCGTGTATTGGGGTCCACATCTGAACGATTATACTTGTAATAGACTTGTATTTGGATTAATAGATGTAATCTCTATTTACCTTCTGATTAGTACGCAATTCTTTTGTTAACCCTGTATTCCGCTACAACGGGGTGTGACACTATGATAGTCAATACATAAAGAATAAAATAACAGTAAAATGAAAAAAAAAGGCGCGAATTTGAGAAAGTTACCGAGGGCGGGAATATAATCAGAATCCCTATTTTTACCTCCATTTCATCTTAAGTTACGCTGCCCTTTGCAACTGCTTCAACCAAAAAATTCTTTTATAAGGTGTTTGGTTGGTTGAATTCATTGGAATTCTTAGGAATTGGAATTTAAATTCCATTCTTTTCCTTGTTTGGTTGAGAAATGAAAGGAATTGGAATTTCACAAATTCCATCAAATTCCTATAAACATGGAATTTACTTCCTTCAAGAACTTGATGGAATGTTAAACATTCCAAAGGAATTCATTTTTGTTTACCAAAATACCCTCTCACAATTAAATACCAAAACAAAAACTCTTCCCTGATTTGATGTCTTGCCGGATTTTAATCACCATCACAATCCACCGCCACCGCTGCTTCTTATTCCGGTCACCGTCGCCGCTGCTTATTGGATGGAGATGGCAGACAGATCCAGATTGTAAATAAAGCCAAAATCAAAACTTTACTTCATTTATGTTTTTTGTATGACGGAAACGGCGGACCAATCAATATAGTATATATGTATTTACTTCATTGTGTTTAGTTTGTATGATGGAAAATTCGAAGCGGTGTTTGATGTGTGCGTTTTTAATTTGTCTGCAAAAAGTGATTTGAGATGAATGGAATGTGGTTGTGTGTTATTTCATATATAAAATCAATGTTCAATATATGTTACTAGTATTTATTTATCATTATTATAATTATCAGTTTATCATTATTATCATATTGTATAATACACATAGAATATAATATGTTATTAAAATGAAAAATGAATTACATTATTAAATAGCAACAAGAGGTTAATCTTGTCTTTTGACATAGTTTATATTCAAATTCCTATCACTGAATTCCATTGAATTCTGTCAACCAAACACATGATATATTTTAAAACTTTCAGATTCCAATTCCTACAAATTCCAATTCCTTTGACAGATTCCAATTCCTTCAAAAACATTCTGCGAACCAAAAGCCCCTTAATTTACATATACTCTCTGTATCCATATCTGTTATATATCTTTTGTGTAGTTTATTATTTTAATCTGGAAAATATATAATGATTTCCTGTTTGAATTAATACTTTTTTTCTTCAAGTATGATTCTTCTGATCCGTTTCTTTTTATGAATATATTTTTTAATATCCGTCGACATAACCTTGTAAATCTTTATAAATCCATTAGTCAATCGCAAACCATAAAGTTAAATGTAGGAGGTTACCCTAGGATGTCGATTATTTAACTCAGTTGTATGTGGCCTAATATGGGTATCCTTTTGATCGATTCCGAACCCTTTTCCTTGACCACTCCTTAGGTAGCTATATATAAGGAGTTTCGTACTTTAAGCTCTTTTGTGAAGACCAAGACACCTAACTACTAGGTGTTACGAGTATAATGTAATCTTTGCGTACCCTGTAATATATAGCATTTTGGTTCATAATATTTCATTTGACATAGTTACTTAGTTAGGGTTGAGAGAGTGCAGTGGAGAGGGAGCCGGTGACCGATTGGTGCCTATTGCACACCGCCTCGACCCTCGGTGCCAGTTGGGTGGGGAGTAAAGCGGGTACAACCCTCCCCAGTTTCCTCACCACCTTCTGAACGTTACATTTAACGGTTACCCCCCAACCCACCTAGACTTTTTTTTTTATCTAGACCACTAGTTTTTTAAGTATTTATAGTTTTCGTTCTAATTTTTATATATTTATGTTAGTATTTAAATTCATATAATGAAAAGTTAATTTTTATTTGAAGTTTTTTTAAAAAAAAGAGAGGGTTGGGAGGGGTGGTGAGGTATTCCTTGCAAGTGGGCAAGGGGTGGAATGGGATAGAAAGGTGGGGAAGAGTGGGAAGGAGTGGTGAGGCGCTCCCCTCACCCCAATGTATATAATTATATATAGTTGTTACTAAAGTTAATACTATAATGTTTTAATTTGTTGATGACTTAGCCTAATATTTCGTTTTGTTTGCGGATGCCAAAGTCATGAGGCGAACCACATCAGAATCAAATGAACGAAAAGCCAAGAAGGTTAAGCTTGCCACAGAGCCTCCAAGGAACTGGTTGGATGTTCCACCAAAAGTAATGGCCAATATACTCAGGCGAATTGGTCTAGTTGAAATAGTTGAGAATGCCCGAAAAGTATGCACTACATGGGCTGGAATCTGCAAGGACATATGCAAAGACCCTGCTATGTGGCGTGTTATTTATGTGGATGCTCCTTTGTATCCAGGTGCAAGACAGACACGTGAGGAGACGTGTAAGTATGTTCTGGAAAAAAGCCAAGGCCACTTGGTAGATCTCACCGTTGTGAATTCTCATGACTGGGAGCTTCTTATACATGTTGCTGAGAGGTATGTTAACTTACGTTAATAGGTCAAATGTAAATTTGTGCAGTTGTGCTTATGTATTAGTACTATTGCAAACACATTTATGGTCTGCAAATGATTTGTGCAACTTATAAAGCATGATGCCCAGTTCAGTAGCTTTACATTTATGTTCTGACAGTTACTTTCAAACCAAATTGGAACAAAAAAAAGTTTCGATATCTTTGAGTTTCCTATTAAAGAAGTTTATATTCCTTAAACAGATCAAGCCAGCTGAAACGCCTGGTATTTGCTTGTTGCGGAGGTGATATGGTTGAAAACTGGAATGAGAGAGGAATTTTTAAGAAATTTACATTGCTGGAGGAACTCAGCCTTTTCAATACACCCATACTTATAAGAGGCATCGAAAAAGCTGGCAAGTATTGCAAGTTGCTAACAACACTAAAACTGAATCAGAATCCCGATCCATACTCGATGGAATGAAGATTACATTGAGGATGGTATAGCCACAGCTATAGGGGAAAGCTTACCTGGGTTAAGGCACCTTGAACTCATTGGAAACAACATGTCAGATTATGGGTTGAAGGAGATTCTGGACGGTTGTCCTCACCTTGAATCACTTGACTTGCGTGGGTGTTATTACATTAAACTCAAGGGAGCCCTAAGGAAAAGATTGTTACAATCCATTAAAAATCTTAAAAGCCCGAGGGACTCTCTTGAAGGCTGTCCATATATCTTTGAATATCGTGAATGGTTCCACTGACCACAAGGACTTGAACAAAAAAGGCATGTCATTGTATAGATGTTATTATGTTAATATGTAAGTATTGCATTTGAAAATCCTAATCGTGGTTTTTGTTTTACAGATGTAGCTGTTGAACTGTTTGCTGCAAAAGTTATTTCTTTTTTGGCTTTTCTACTCAACTTAAGGTAACGGTAATCTGGTATTCAATATCCGATTTGTCCAATCTCAGGAATGACATTTTGCCCGTCTTTAAACTCTTAATATATGTGGGTTGTTTCTGTTTTTGTGCTTAGTAAACTTGTTTGGTACTGTAAAAGACTTGATATGTTTTGGGAATTGTCCTAGTATGTTATTAGGAGTGTGTTTTCTTTCACAAATGTAATGCACAACTAGTTTGTCTAAAAGAACATATGGGAACTTTATGCTAAATTCTGATGCTATGACTTAATTGTGGCACTCAATCTCCATCAATACTTGATGAATGACTCGGTTCACTCATGCTGTGCTTCTCCCGTAACACGTCTAGTTTTGGAGTATCATTCTGAAATTGCTATTAGGAGTAACCATGAGTTTACCCACATTATCATACTTTGTGAATTCAAGGTTTGTTTAGTTTTTAAAAACTCACCATTCACAACTATCTTGCTCAGTGTATATATATAATCTTAACAATAACAGCTCAACTTTGACCTGCTGTTGCACCAATTGCACTAAATATTTTCCCTATTACCTTAGATTTCGAAGTATTACATTAGAATATTAGATTAGTCATTCAATTACCAAGTTATATAGAACGCAAGTTCTGAGGCATGGAATCAGAATCGTAGTCAATAAGTTTTTGTAGCTTACCAAATTATATATAACATAGTTCAAGCCGTTTTGGTGTTTGATCGACACATTTGCTACTTATGCTTTCAAACAATTTCTCTTTTACCCATTTGACCCGTTCAATAAAACTCACAATCAGATCAAAATATGCCATTTTCTAGTTTGTGATGAAATGACCATGTTAGGATGCGTGGATTGACCTGAAACACTTTCTATCATCCGGAGTTTTTTCTCGGTGTCTTAATTCTTTTCAGTTTCCTGACTATTAGTACCCAAATCCCAACTGGTCGAACAAATCATGCCTGAATTACAGCTAATTTAGTATATGTAAATATGTAATGAATTAAAGTCTGCCTATGTTTATGCTTATTGTGTGTGTGTAATTATAGTTCGAATATGTATCGAAATCGATTCCTAGACTTGTATCTACGACAGTCAGAATGATACTTTATAAGGAATAAAAATCATTAATACACCATAAACTGAAAAACTACATCACAATCTAGCACACATGATTAAAAAAAACACATCAAAAACAGTCCAGACTCCAAATATTTCATTCTAATTTCCATCTTACAAAATCACCATTAATCCACCTGAAATCACCAACATCACTAGCCATTTCCACCCAGTAATTCCGCAAGAGCTCGATGATGTAGTCGACCTAGCAGCGGTACTGGAACCTTTCTCTTTCCCTTTTTCTTTTCTGCCATCAGCCTCTGGGCCGTCAGCAATCGGTGCAGCATCAGGTGCTGGCACTGGGGCCGATACTAGTGCCGGGGGTGGTATATCACTTCCAAAAATAGCCTCAGGTAGTAACACTTTATTCACTTCGTATATTGCCACAGGGTCCTTGTCATGCACACTACTACTAACTACAGTATTGGTCCACCCGGACCCAATGTGGACCGAACCCGAATTATCAGTAAAATTTAACGTGAACAACCCACCAGCCAATGTGTTCACGGGCCCTGACCCGCTAAGGTTTTTAAAATCAGATAACGAATAATAATGTGGTAAAACATGGAAAAGACACAGTTGTTTTAGTTGATCTGATGTAAGGTTTGAAAGAGATGGTTTTTTAAGGTTAGAAAAAGCCTTGTCTTTGGGTACGAAGAGGGTTATTCCTTCTTCAGTGTCGTTTGCTTGGGCTTGTAGTGTATCAATTAGTTTAGTGGACTCAAGGTATTTTAAAAAGGTTGAGAATGGGCCCGCGACACTTAGGAGGTTAGTTAGGTTCACGTATTCGTGTGTGGGTTCGGGTGCGGGTGCTGGGGTTGGGGTTAAGGGTAGAGTTGTTTGGGATGAAAGAGCTAGTAAGGCTGAACCATAAGCATCATCAGATGTTTCTCCATACCCTGCTTGACCGTATGCGAATGTAGAACATAAAAATAAAAATGTACAAGCTTTTACTAATATTTTGGTTGTATTCATCTTTGATAATGAATTCTTCAAATTCCTGCAATCAATTACAAACTCAATGTTACATTCTTGATTCTTGAAACAAATGATATACAAATGTTTATTTCAATAGTTCAACTTATGAAAACTTTTTCTTATTCTTTATCTTTAATAATAGTATGGCCAGAGAATATAGTAAGAGTACTCATATAGTAAATATGACCTTTCTGACCAAAGGAATCTTGTGCATATTTAACTCTTATTAGATCTCTAGATTCTTATATTGAAAGTTTTTGATTAATGATAAATCAGAATAATTTGGTAGGCATAATCACATATTTAAATTTTCTGGTGATACATGGATTCCATTATATCTATCTCTTAATCTTAACTTTGATATGCAGATTTTTATGCTTAAATTTATGTTTACCAAATTAGTCACATTTATTATTAATTTTTAAAAGTTTAACATGCTTGTGATTTGTAAAGGTTTTTGGCAAAGTTAATGCCATCATTTCAAATGACTAATATTACTTTTTTTTTGGTAAAATGCAATAGATATGCTAACATTTTAACTCTTCTGAAGACCTTTTTGCGCAAGTTTGAATTTCTAATGAATTTCAGCAGTTTTGCTTCAATGGTGAAGTATCGTCTTGCATCTGATTTGTGCAGTTAGTGTTGCAGACTCGGCCATCAAATCTTATTTTAAACGTAAACAAAACAAAGGTAGCACACCCAAACTTGCATGAAAAAGAAAAAGAAAGCACGACTACATGATCAGCCCGATTAACTAGACGCCCTTATCTATATCAGTAATTTCGGTTTTGAGTACATTTTTATCCTAGCATATATCATTTTACCCAACTCAATAGTTACAATGTTAGCCTTGAATCAAAACACATATCTGGCCAAAATATGAAGAAATAACATATAACTTTTTCTGCTTATACAGAAATATATGTCCATATTACCCAAAATTATCTCTTTCACATTATGGTCAAAACTCATGAAAAGCTCAAATCTTTTCCAAATTCAAGAGGATTATAGTGGTAACAAATTCAAAGATTAAAGCTCCCATCATGCATTGGTCCAACAAAGTCACAAATTTGAGAATAGTTTTTGTTCAAAGTTGTAAATGAAAGCTATATACAAGTGTTTAAACTAGCCCACTTGAGATAACCAGTGGGCCTACATTATGCAATGTAGTACATTACCAGATCTAAATATCAATCAACAAAAAGCAAATTTACCAATGGTATTATTAACACACTTTGATTTATATACAAACAAGAAGCAAACATATATGATCATCAAATATGATAAAGACAAAGAACTTAAGGTAACTTCAAAAGAAGAAAAACTGACCTTTGGCAGGAGGAATTCAAAGAGAACAAAGGTGAAGTGAAGTGATAATACAGTAGAGATTGAATGTGTATATATATATATATAAAGAGTAAAAGGTCAGTGAGAGTGGCAGGTGGTGGGGGAGGGGTAAGAGCTGGTGTAGATTTATATATTAACAGAGATTTAAAGTTGTTTGTTTGTAAGCTCAATTTGGTGAAGTAAATATTCATGGATACTAAAGAAAGTACTTTGGTTATTAAACCATTTGTTACAATTTACAAAAAAAATTAGAATAACAAAATTCTTCTTGTTTGATCATTTATGTATATATTCTGTTCTAAAGCAATGACTATAAGTAATTTGGAGGAATTTATGTTATCATTGTGCAAGTCTGTAACATATAGTTTTACCTGTAAATTTTCATATGTCATGACATCGGCTTTTAGCATGTACTGTATAAGTTATATAACATGGTAATTATTGTTGGCTTAATGTCAATAGTTCAAACAAAATTTTATCTATGTAATAATGATATTCGATCCCGGTCTTTAAGTATTGTGGATTATATTTGATTACTGCTACTAGGGGCGGTACTTGGAAAAAAATTCAAGACATCCGTCTTTGAAGCTTTATATTAATTCTTTGGATATATTACAAATAGAAAAGAAAAAAACAACTTTGACACACCGCAGAATTCAACCATTTCCCCAGCTTGAATCTCGTTCAACCCATAAACACGTGCAATCCCATCTCCAACTGAGACCACTCGACCAATCTCATCCACTTGAAAATTTGTGTAGAAGTGGTTAATTTTACTTTCTATGATACCTTCGTAACTTATGGGCTCAGGTTCCTTCCTCCTCTAGTCAGAATCAAGATGGCACCCCCCGGTCTTGTGATGCCTTCAGCCCAAAATTCTCCAGATAATTGTCTTTACTTTTATATTGGTCAAGAGAAAACTTGTGATGCCGTCCCATCGTTTCGCCCTGGATGGTAGGGAGTTTGTAAGCTTTTAGAGTTTCCACACCGGTCTTGTGCCTTGTTATTTAGTGTAGAAGGTTTTGAGTAGCATAGTTGGCATGTCGTTATAAACGGGATTGGGTATCATATGCTACCTTAGGCTCGGAGAAACAAAGAGATTAAAATTTGTAATAAATTTAAATCAACTAACGGATTTATAACCCATTTCACTGGAATCTTGTAATGAGTTTTACAATATTTAACTTGTTGAATCTATATACTGTTTTCTAAGGCAAAACATAAGATGCCAGCGTTTTCAAAGATCAAACAAAATTTTCGAGATTGCATACATAATATTTAATATGCCAATCTCTTAGATTATAACCTTATCTCACTCAATGTCTTAAGATTCCCCATATAATATTGTTGGGTTACTTTATCCCCCTATGTCTAGCGGTGGGCAAAAACCGGGTTTGACCCAACTCGGCCCGAACCTGAACACGACCCGGTTTTTGGTCAATGGGGCCAAAACCGGGTTTGACCCAACCCGACCCGGTTAGAACCCGGTTTTGGGTCAAACATTAACCGGGTTTTTTTTCATTTTTTTTTAACAAAACTGAACCCGACCCGATTTCAACCCAGTCTCAACCCGATCCGAAAACCCGAAAACCCAGTTACAACCCGCCAGGTTGGGTCAACCCGGTTGTTGACCAGTTTAGGGTTCCGGTTCGTTTTCGGGTTCCAGCCCGGTTTTTTTTGTACACGCCTACCTATGTCTATATAGGTTACGAGTGCATGGCAGAACAAAAGCTTTACACATACAATGTCTTCTTCATTCTGAATCAAAATAATGAAATGTATAAGATACAATTGTTGAATACCCTAACAGAACCACAACCAAACCAATGTAGACCACCAAAGAGTAGTAATTTACAAGGGATAAACAATGGAGCAAGTTCACACCCATAAGGCCATAACAAACAGACCAACATTATAATCAATATATATATTTGCACACCATATATACAACAGGGATACAAGGATGTAATTTCAAATAAATCTTGAAACATACACGAAAATTAGGATCATCTAACCTCAAACTCCGTCTTTATTGAGGATAACACAAGCACATGAACACGAAAAAAAGAACAACTCTTTCTCCCATCAGCTTATGGCATCAACACTACAATTGAATTTATCTACATATCACACTAAGAGATTGAAACCTTCTTGAAGGTTTTCTAAAGTTATACTATGAATTTTCTTTGTCTATTCTCTATTCAGTGGTGGCCCAATCCTTTCGAATGTCAAAGTGATAGCTGATCTCCAAGTAGCACTTATTGTCATCGTCCACAAACTGCAAAAGATAAAATATATAGTTTTGGGTATAAATGATGTGCATAATCCAAAAGCTATATGCTTGCCTGCTTGGTATGATAAAGCGACAACTTTTCAAGTTGTAATGGCAAGTGGTCGATGTATCTACGTATGCATACATTTGTGTGTGTTTGTGCAAAATGAACCAAGCTTGATCTTTTGTAGGCAAAGCAATTTAAAGAAATTGGCATCTGGGTCAAGATCAAATAATGCATCCTCAGATAATATTTGTAGCACCCTAAGTTCTAGCACCCTAAGTTCAATGTAGTAAGTTACCCAATAACCTTCAAATCAACTTATAAAGCATTATTACAATATTCTAAAATGGAGATATGCAAATGATATCAAATAGTATGTAGAAGGAAAGAAAGGGGGAAAACCTAGTTTGATTCCAAAAAAGGGTTGGCTTTAAGAGTCAAAATGCATAAAAACAAGAAAGTATTCATTGGAGTTAAATTTCTAATTTACCCTAGTTTTAGCAGAATACGAGCCTCTTGAGAAATAGCCAGATGGAGTAGTATCCTCAGGCATCTCGTAGGTATACGGTTCAGGTTGTGGACTAAAGGTTCCAAGCATTGCCTTTGCACTATCCACTGCATAAATTAAGTCCAATAAACTGTCACATACAAATCCAACTGCATGTCATGGCCCTAGAGGTTAGAGGTGGGAATTTTGAACCATTTACTTGTGAGCAATTTAATTTGGGTATGTTTCATTTCTAATGGGTCAAACAGGCAAAATTATAAAAAAAAATGTTTAAAAGGGAACAGGTCAAACGGGTCAAAAGATGCCCAAAGTTAAAAAATGAATGCATAAAGCCTCCTAAATTTAATTAATTTTTTTTAAGGTTGTTGAAACTACATAAATCATTGTCTGCAAAATTTATGGAAACAAAGTTATTCGGGTATAACTGCCCATATAATATAACTCCTGTTCTGGCCCATACCCGCCATTATCCAAACCCCAATTTATTCAGCTCTACATGCCCCTGATAACAGTTGGACAAGAGCAGCTTACCTTTGACACCAGTTTTCCAAACGTTGTTGGTGTACTTTAGGCCTGCAACAATGTTATGGCTGACTTGAAAGGTGAACCTGAGACTGTAAGGACATCCTTCTTTTAGAGTAAACCAACGACCTTCAGGTTTGCCATTTTCAGGTATCGGAAGAACAATATCAGATCGCCCAGGAGACATGATTGAAAGACTAAGGATCTTAACTTCTGGTTCTAGTGATTCTGAAAACACATAAATCATAGCTACAGACTTGGTGGTTTACGGTAAATGTCCTAAAGAAGTTAAGGATATAAAAGTAGGCTACATTGATAAAAACAGGTAAAAGAAAAGACATGCTAAACATGGAACTAGTAAAACATGTTATATGATTAATAGGCGCCTCAAATGCTTTATTACAACTTTACAAGTATTGATTAACTAGTTTAACCATATCTTCGTAATCACATCTAACAGTACTTTTATATGCAACTAATAAAATAAAGTGTTGACATGTCAACCCAATTTGACCCGACACATGTTGACCTGTCATGACATTCTCACATTTACCCCCCTACGTAATCTATATCATTGTCTGTGATTCATTAAATCCGAAAACATACCAATTCCCTTATTTGAACATTCACAATAAAGATCTACCATTTTTGCCCTAGATAATTAATAACATCATTTTCTCCAACATTCATTAATCACTTATATAAAACTACATGGCCATATATGCATTTATTTTGGTTAAATTATACCATATCTAATCATAACATATACAAAAGAGAACTATATGTTTTGTCAAATTAACAATACCTCCAACATCATTAATATCAACATTTCCAAGAAGTTGTTCCTTCCATTTTCTCAAGCTCTCATCATCCTAAACATATCAAACATTCACAAAACATGTAACATAACTCATAAAATATAATTAAATAATGTATATAACACTTTTAACATATGTAACAAAACATTAATGACAACCGTTAAAACTGCCATTATCAAAACCAATAAAGATAAATAGGTACATTGACATAATAATTATATTTAAAAAAATGTACCTTGTCTTTTTCAAATTGTTCCTTAAGTGTACATTGAGGACCCAATTGTATCTTATTTCCTTCTGCATCTTCACCATCATCCTCTGTTTCATATAAAGAAGATTCGCTCTCAACTCTTTTCAAATTACCATCATTTTGTTTCTCATCGCCACTTTCATCATGCCCGCTTTTTTCGCCTTCTTTCTTTTCTTCAAATCCCATTTTTGGAACCAAAATCAGCTCCAACATAAAAAAAACACACACTAATTTACAAATACCCAGATCAAAATTTTGATGTCTTATCACAAAAGATTCAATCTTTAACAACACCCACTTGGTAATTCACAAGATTAAGGCCAAAAAAGGTGTAAAATTGTAAAAAAAATCAAATGGGGTTGGATTTTTTGAGAATCTTAAAATGTGGAGTTTGTGTCTGTTCTAGTATTCCGGAAAAAGAAATTTTATTAGAATTTGGAGGTTACTAATTGAAGTCTTTGTTTTTCTTTTTTTTTTGAAATAAATTGATGGTTTTTGAATGGATGAGAGAAAATACAGGTGTAATTGGGAAGATTGAAACAGAATTGTGGTGATCCGAAGTTACGAACAGTGGGTCCAAAATAAAAGAGAAAGCATGAAAAGCGTTTGATGAACTAGCACGGCGGGGGAGATAATTAATGTAAAAGTAATTAATTTAAAGGTTAATAAAGATATTTTAAAAATAAAAATTAATATTATAATAAATGGTTAATTACAAAAACGGTACCTGAATTATCCATTATATTGCACAAATCATACCCAGGGTTTATTAATTACGGTCGTCATACCCAAACTTACCATTTTTCTACTCGGACCATACCTGGACCAAACGTCCGTTAGTTGTGCTGTTAAGTGCCCCATGTACATGTATGAAATCTGTAATTTTCATTATACTTCAGGTACCATTTTTGTATTTACCCTTATTATTAATATTTTAGCTTATAAAACTATATTTTATCAATTAGTATTGCATGGTGGTTGTGTAGGTACTAATGTGATACAAGAGATTAAAACATTCTTTCTAATTTATTTTTTTAAAAGAAGAAAATAAATCTTGAAATACATATCTATCAAGATCATTATAGATATATAATTCAATATGTAATAGTTTTTAATAAAATAAAAATATTAGAAAAATAATATCTTTTATAGACTAATAATAATTTTTTTTATAAAAATAAAATGTTATATTTTAAAACAATATAAATATTTATAAAATATTAATAAATTTTTATAAATTATAATTTATTACTACATAATAATCATTAACAATAATATTTTTGATTAATTATAAATACTAATTGATAAAATATAATTTATAAAGTAAAGTATTAATAATAAGGGCAGATTACAAAGATGGTACCTGAAGTATAGTAAAAATTACAGATTTCATACCTGTACATCAAATAGAGCATGCAAAATGACGAAAATACCCCTCACGTGCACGGCACATGGGGGCACTTAACAGCACAACTAACGGACGTTTGGTCCAGGTATGATCCGAGTGGAAAAATGGTAAGTTTGGGTATGACGGGTGTAATTAATAAACCCTATGTATGATTTGTGCAATATAGTGGATAGTTTAGGTACCATTTTTATAATTAACCCTATAAATAAATCATTAAGACGAACGTGATAATGTATGTGAAAATATTTTAAGGGGTGCTAGGTGATAATCTAAATCTATAACTATATCTATACTTATATAATAAAGCAAATAAGGTTTTTGTTTAAATTTTAAGTTTCAACTTTCAACAATTAATTTTCAATAATTTATCAAACCACATTACATAAATAACCTAAACTACTCACCGCCACCATCACCACCAATAATTGCCCATCACCGCCGCCACTACCAATTGCCACCGCCACCGCAGCCACCTCCACCGCCGACATTATACCGCCGCATCGCGCGGGTACCGTTATATTACATTGTATAGATAAGGGAAGACATTTTAGATATTTTACCCATGTAATGTTCAATAAGGGGGTGCTTTTTAATAAGTAGTATAGATAATTTTGTGTTATTCTTTTTTTCTTCTGAATAATCATATTTGGTGTACTTTTAAAAATAGTACTAGTACTAGTATTTGTTGACCGTTGACATATTCAATCCACAAAATAATGGTTATATGTTTTACAACACGATGGTAGGCAAACGGGCAATAAGCTGCGCCGCCACCCCTTTTTGAATATTTAGGGCCCTATTTATGTGATTGTGTCTCTTGAGAATTCTTTGGTACAACATTCAACTAACGTATAAGACATCTAAATATTTAGGGCCCTATATTGTGTCTTTTGAGAATTCTTTGGTACAACATTCAACTAACGTATAAGACCGATCACAATAATAAAACGAGACTCGTGGGGGACTCATGTAACACTTTACGAGCCCACACGATTATGTGGGACTCGTGGTGATCGGTCTGTGGGTTTAGCAATGAGCGAGCCCACACCATTGTTGTATGTACTTATATATAATGTATGAGAGGGTGAGAGTTGGTACGCCTATGATGCCAGCTCTCATATATAGTCAAAATTACTATTATATATATAACAATTGAAGTTCACTTAGTTACAGTGAACTTTTATTGTTTTACACTTTTACACCAAACTTTCATATCTTTTATATCTAACACAAACTTAGTTTATTTACATTTTTGAGTTTCTTAATTTTTGACACATAACTTTAACTTTTTAACTTTTTATCAGATAACTTTAATTTCTTTTACTTTTGGCATGTAAGTTTTGTTTTATTTAGTTTTTAAACTTTTGCTTTTCTAACTTTTGCCACAAAAGTTTTATTCTCTTTACTTTTTATCACATAAACTATTAACCTTTTACTTTTTGTCACATAACTTTAATTTCTTTTACTTTTGTCACGAAAGTTTTGTTTTATTTAGTTTTTAAACTTTCGTTTTTCTAACTTTTGACCCGAAATTTTCATTCTTTTTACTTTTTATCATAAAAACTTTTAAACTTTTGCTTTTTTCTTCAAGTAGGCTTAGCTACAGTAACAACTTTGTCTTATTTACAATGGCAACTTTGTAATTAACATGAAATATATGTCCAGATATAAAGCCACCAAAAAAAAAACATATACAGAAAAACATAACACCAAATCTAAAAATAACCACCAGGATGGACCATTGCCGGGAAAAAAACGCCGGGAAAAGCTGCAGCCATTGGGCTTTCGTTCATTTTTTCGTTCGTCGCAACTGACAATCATCGACAACTGACACTGGTATTAAACAACAGGAACAATGACGAGTCTTTTTTCATCGCTAGCACAATCACCTTTCAAATCACCAACCCGCCCAACAACACTCAACAATTAAACTTTAAACCTAACGAGAGTAAGTGCTCGCGCGTTGCGGCGGTGAGATGGTGTGGGTGATAGCTAGGCCATAGAGTGTGATATGTCATAGAGTGTGATAGGTCATAGGAGTTGATATGTCATAGAGTATGAGTCAAATGCCTTAGTCGTACGGGTTCCGCCCTCGGATTTAAAAATTCGTCGAAAGTATATCGAATGACATCTCTAATGAAAGAGCATGAAATTTTAAGAACACCCATATAATTTTTATAATTTATCGATGTACGGTTTTTGAGATAAAAGATTTTGAATGAATTGGAGGAATAAATGATTTATGGAGAAGAGGGAAAAAAAATGATTGGTTGAGATTTGAGGAGAGAGAAAGGGTATTATAGTTATTTTAGATAAATATAGAATAGATGAGAGGGGCATTTTGGGGAAGTACTTAAAATCAATATTGAAAATTTAAGTTCAATGTTGAAAATCTAGAGGCTTTTTGCTTTATAATATAGTATAGATATAGATTAACAAAATGTTAAAAAAATCAGAAAATAAGGTAAGCGACATGTTACAGGGTATATATATCATACTTACATGAGAGAGAAATGAGAGGATGTTGCAGCTTCCGTCGGCGGCGGCGGCGGTGGCCACCGGAGGTGCTTCCGGTCGGCGGTGATGGTTTTCATCATGTTGCCATGTTGCCTAAGGAGCCTACTCTTTTTCTTCATAAATCAGTCTTGATTCATATAATCACAAACTCATGTTTGAATATTTATCTTTCTTTTCATTGTAGATCTCTCTATTTTTTTTCTTTTCATTGTAGATATGTCTCTTTCTATTGGAATATTTGTATCACTATGATAGTATGAAGTCGATGATGAGAAAGAAAGAAAATGTGAACACTTAGGAAATAAAAGGTAGGTGGAGGTGGTACTATAAGACCATTCGTAACCGTTCACCCTTTCACCTACACTTTTTCCTGCCACATCAGCATCACCTTCTCACATGTTTCACCTTCTATTTTTCTCCTTAACCATTCACCTATTATTTGGTCCCCACCTTTTTTTAATTAAAAAATGAATAGATAGCTATACTGCATAAATAATCAAAATTGTGAACTTGCAAAAGATTCCCATTGGCCCACTAATTTGTCATCTTCCAGTAGGTGAATGCATTGGCCTAGCCATCTTCACCTTTATATTTAACCGATGTGTCATAAAGCTTTCACCTGTTAACCTACCTATTTCACCTATAGCTTTCACCTACTCTTAAGAATGGTCTAAGAATAAAGAATACTGGAGGGAGTACATCAAAAAGATAACCCACAGTATTTTGGTGGAGGTGGTTTTGGTTTATTTCAACTTTTAATTTTAAGAACGAATTGCATTTTTAGTTCCTGTGGTATCACACCATTTGCAAGTTTCATACAAATGAGTGCAAAGTGGTGTTCGTGGTCCCTCTGGTATCACACCAGTTGCATCCTTGGTCCAAAACTAACGGCCGTTTATTTTTTCCCGTTAGTGAGCCCATGTGCCACGCACGTGATGGCCAATAATGTCTTTTCATACAAACAAGAACCATTCTTGCAAACTAACTCAATTAATACTCACTTTTATATCACTTGTAAAAAAAAACTCACTTTTATATAAAATTACACATAAATAAAAATAAAAACACATTAATTAATCTGTTAAATCCCCCTTCATTCCTGACAGACTATATATGAATAATCAATCTCCTCCTTCCCCATCAATCGATCACTTCAATTTCTTACTTCAATCTGCCCAAATCCAAATTATTATTAATCTTCAATCAATCTCCTCTATCTTGAGTGATCCTTCGGATCCACCACCGTCGTCGCCGTCGCCCGTCATATATGCTGTCACCACCGTCGCCGCCCTTCGTATCCACCACCGCCACCACCTTTCAGATCTGTTGTCGCCCTTGAGGTCCACCACCGCCACCACGTTCAGATTTTCCACAACCCATTCTTGATACCCAAAAAACCTTTTTTCAGAATATATATATATATATATATATATAACTTCAAATATGATCAAATCTTTTTATTATATATATATATATATATATTATATACTATATATATATATATATATATAGGTTTTCAGATCATAACTTCATGATCAAATCTTTTTATTGGGTTTGTAGTCGGATCTTGTTAGTGGGTTTGTGGCCAGTTTTCTCGGCCGGATCTTTTTCACCGGAGCTTCCTTCGCCCGATCTTCTTGCCGGATTTTGTTGTGTTTTGTAGGTGGGTATGTACTTTTTTTTCTAATTTATATCATAGTTGTATTTTGTAAAACAATTTTAAATTGACACATAAAATTTCTTGTTAACTTTAGAGGAGATAAATATGTTGTTATTTTTTATGATGATGATGATGGTAAATATATGAACAAAGAATAAAGAAAAATAAAAATTTGAGTTACTTTGCAAGAATTGTCCTTGTTTGTATGAAAAGACACTATTGCCCATCACGTGCGTGGCACATGGGCTCACTAACGGGGAAAAATAAACGGCCCGTTAGTTTTGGACCAAGGATGCAACTGATGTGATACCACAGGGACCACGAACACCACTTTGCACACATTTGTATGAAACTTGCAAATGTTGTGATACCACAGGGACCAAAAATGCAATTCGTTCTAATTTTAATTATGATTTAAAATGTGGCCATTACTCAGTACCCACAACTTACACGTGTGTTTTGTAAATACCTACATGACATGACTCATGATTTGAGGCTTTATTATTTGTTTAGTCACTTTTATTAATACAAAAAAATAATTATTAGGCACGATAATACCTTTTACATAGCATAAAGTGAGAAATTAAGCAAACAATGTGGTACGATTCATTAAACATAAGCTGATCATTTCGGCAGCGAAGCGCGGATCGTATAACTAGTTAAAATATATATAACGTCAACAAAGTCACAGTAGGGTTGACAGTTTTTACCATGTTGCACCAAATTAAAATAGTTGCAACTTTGTTAATATTTCTACATTCTTACCCGCGTATTACGCGGGCTTACACATATTATTACATTTTTACAACTTTTGATATTAATACAACATAAACACAATAAATGGAGAATATTAAGTTAACAAATAAAAACATAGTAGAACATATCTATAATACCTTATAAAAGGGGAACTCACTCCCCAAAAATCTCAAATAAGGAATTGAACTAACTAAAATACCTCTCTTTATTCATTAATTTAAACATCTCTAGCTAATATACCTATAATACCTTTAATGAAATAATTTACAACATAAATTCCTAATCCATAAAATAACTACACTACCTCCTTTAAAATCAATTACTTTTACATTCACCAAAAACATATAACTATCTATAATACCTTATAAAAGGGGAACTCACCCCCAAAAATCTCAAATAAGGAATTGAACTACTAAAATACCCTCTTCTTTATTCATGTATTTAGACATCTCTATCTCTAATATACCTATAATAACCTTAATAAAATAATTTACAACATAAATCCCTTAATCCTTAAAATAACTACACTACCTCCTTTAACATCAAGTACTTTACATTCACCACCATTGCCACCCCGACCACCCGTCACCGCCACCGCCCCCACCTCGCGCCGCTACCAGCATCGCCTTCGCATAGCGCGGGCATATGACTAGAATTATAAAAAGTGGGTTTCTTGTTTAAAAAAAGGTAGCATCAAAAGTAACAAATTAGAGATAAAACTACATATTTATTGAACGATCGACTTCGAGAATATAAGTATATATAAATATTCTGGTAGATAAATATGAATTCCATTCGGTTATCACTTGTGTACTTATAACATAATAGATGAATAAATATTATTAGTGGAAAAAAACTACGAAATTATTAATTAATTTTGGTAGATTCATCGAATTTTGTAAAAGTTAGTATACCTTCTATAATTTTAGCTCGGGCAAATTACAGAATAATAAGAATTTTGTCTTTAAAAATTTGAGAAGTAATGTAATATAATTGATTCACAAAATTACCGGTGAGCATGTAATAAATATTATAACCGTCTATTAAAAGTACAGTTGTATTTCTAAATTAGTTGATTAAAATATGGTGAAAAATAATCATGTAATAAAGATGGTGTTTAGAAAAAAATCCATAAGTTGTGTTATGTAGACCCAGATATAAAACTTTTGTCTATTCATTATTTTGAACTTCATCTTGTATATCATATCAAAAAATACAACCGATAATATCTATATAAATAAAGATTAAACTATTTTTAATATTTTAAAATAATAAAATTTGTAAGTAAATGACAATAGCAATAAAATAATAAACATGATAGCATCTCGCTAATTTACTATTAACAAATAAATAAAAAATTGAGAATATAATCAATAAAGGCCATGTACATATTCTTTAGTATTTAAATTCACGGAGATACGATTTAGATATTATAGACTTATAGGTGGTCGATTTCTATATATTTATTTAATTTGAATTAATAAAATTAAAGTTATTTAAAAAAATTAATAAAGTTAAAGTTACATCTAAAAAAGGAATTAAAAAAAGATGACATCAGCATTGTAATCTAACGGCTATCATTAAATATTGAACTTCATCCAAGGGGTCCAGACTGTTTTATTTATGAATTAAGGTTTTTCTTTTATATATATTTATACTCTTTATAAAAATTATAGGGGTGGTGTTGAAAGTTTAGAATTTTTGGAACATGAAAAATTACCAACTTACCCTTTCCCTTACAACAAAACACAAATATCACCATTCTCTCTTTCTCTCTGCCAAACCAACACACACACAAAATATTCTCTCTTTCTATATACCAAAACAACACACACCTCTTTATTTCCGTCAATAACCACCGCCGTCATCCATCATCACCAACACCCCGGCCACCGCCGTTCATGGTATCCGCCGCAACGCGCGGGTACCATGCTCGTTTTAAGATTATTATTTTGATGTTTTACCATGTTGTATATCACCCAGGAGTAATAGATTGTGTAAGTCCTTTGTTCCCCTCCATATCATAATGTCCTAATTAGAATACTTTTGATGGATTTTAAGTTTATTCGTCTAGATTTTGTAGCATTTCTCTTTAGGGCAATCGTTAGCAAATCTCTTTCTGTAAATGTAACAGTCACTCAATCTATAGTCAAGTTCTTTTAGCTTTTGTAGTATATAGAAAGCTGTAATATGAAGGTTAGAATAATACTTGGTGACATGTATGCACCATCCCATGATATTGTGATATGCCAGGAGAAGACAAACTAAATAGAGGTCATTTCTTAGATTATGTTTAACATTCGAATACAATAAAAGTATCTCTATTATTAATTTTAAGATGACTACATGTCTAAATAACAGGTTCCATTGTTGATCTATCACGATTAGTTATGTAAAGTTGGCTTGTAATAGTGCGCTGCGAAAATTGGTTTAGTTTTCTATCTGTTCTTTATAATAACTTACTAACCAAAGCATGGTTAGGAACACTTAACTTCAGATTATCTGAATAAAAGGCAATGGAAATGCTTTACGATATAGAGGTCAAAGCGTCTTTTAAGTGGAACATCTATATTTAAGTACCATCCAGAGCACAGACCAAGTTATAGCCCCCTCTATTGTTTAAACGTATTTCGTCGTCTAATTACTAAGGGGTGAACTTGCTAGAGGAGGGGTCAGAAGAAGCTGATTATGTTTATTGGCGGTTCCCTATCGGTGATGGAAGCTATTCCACGCCACTAAAATAATCAGAGGAAAGTGTGTGAGTGTGTGAAATCATCTGCCTCAAATGAATGATTGAGGCGGGTATTTATAGAGGCCAAGGAGACAAGGTCTGAATACTTGTCTCCTGTGACCCATCAGGTACGGCCTGGAGCCCATTGAGAATGTACCTTCTTTGGATGGGATTGGTTTAATATTACGTCACCTTGTCAGGTTGGTCGGCCACGTGTCTTTCAAGTGATGACCTCCTTTGTGGTTCACTTGCTGTCCGGAGCCTGGTCCGGAACCTGGTCCGGAGCACAGTCCGCTCCCCCAAAGCATGTTATACTTAGTTTTGTTGACTAGGTCAAGGTGTTGACTAGCTTTGACTGGGACAATGTATTATCATACACTATCAAGCCCCCAGCTTAGCGTTAGTGTTTTCATAATGCTAAGTTTGATGCATATTTCCCGATTTTAACTCATTGATCCGAACCATGTGTGTACGTGTTTAAATCACGGTCTGAATCATGCTTAGTCGTGTAATAGGTCTTGAAGTGGCCCGAACCCACTGAGCCCAGGTCATATTTGGGCTTCGTGAACTATGGGCTTTGCCCTTCATTAGGGTATGTTGTTATATACTCTCTTCTCCCCCCTTTTTGAACTTAGAAAATAAAATAAAATAAAAAATAAAGAACACCATTATTATTTTCGTTAATGCGTTCAAACGTCATCCCTCGGACTGACACGTAACGTTGCAGCTTCCGACGAAATGTCACATCGTGTCGGCCATTTTTTCGCATTTATTGCTTTGAGCTCTCTTATAAAAAGGGGATCCATATCCTCATTTTCCTTTTTCAACCATCTTTGTTACATATTTCGCCTCCCTCTCTCTACCTCGCCTCCGACCCGGAGCGTGGTTGATCCGAAACCCTATATTTGCTCCGATCCGGAGCACGCCGTGTAGAAGCTGCTCATTTGTTCCGATCCAGAGCCATCTTAGACCGGAGCTCTTTAATTTATTCGATCCGGAGCCCTCTTAGACCGGAGCTCCTTTATTTTTTCGATCCGGAGCCCCCTTAGACCGGAGCTCCTTAAGTGCTTCGATCCGGAGCCCTTTAGACCGAAACCCCTTTATTGCCTCGATCCGGAGGCTGTTTGACCCGAAGCTTCTTGATTGCTTCGATCCGGAGCTACTTCTTACCAAAGCTTCTTTGTTTGCTTCAATCCTCCTTGCATCTTCCAAATATCATCAACTATTTGCCTACTTCAGGTTTGTTTTCATATTTCCTCATTTTCTTCATGGCAAAAAACGACTTAGATTTGCAAACTTGTAGTTTAGATCGCAAACAACTAGGTTCTTTCCTATCCAAACATAGGTTCCCTCCTGGCTTAGGTTATATGCTTCCGGAGCGTCATCATATAGCCACTAATGTTCCGGATGGAAAGATTACCCTTTACTGTGCTCCTTTTGAAGTTGCTAACCTTCGGTTCCCTTTCACTACTTTTTATCTATCAGTGTTTAACTACTTTAAGATCCATGTTTCCCAAGTGAATCCTTATGGTAATATTCGAATAGGTATGTTTGAATTGAGTTGTCGTGCCCACGGGGGGGAGCCTACTGTTATTTTGTTTCGAAGGTTCTATAAATTAGCTAAGACTGGTAGTTGGTACACTTTTGAGAAACGGTCCGAAGACGAAGTTGGGGAGTGTATATCTGGCGTACCCGACTCTATTAAGGGTTGGAAATCTAGGTTTTTTTATGTGGATGCTTCTGTTGTTCCTCCAGACTTTCCTTATGCTCGGACCCTCCGTACAAAGGAGACAGAAAACTTGTCCGATGACCTTCCGGATCATGGCTTTGATTTTTCTCTTGTTGATGAGATGACTTTGTACCCCTTGCGCTATCGGGTTGTTCCGGAGCCAATTCTTTATCTTGCTGGCTTGTCTAAGTGTTGGGCTTATCATCCTGCTATTCCAGTGATCACCCTCAGAGGGGCGGTTATGGCTTCGGAACGACTTGGTTTACTTTATTTTCCATCTTCTTTCCTCCTTTCTCTTTTCTGAACTGTTATTTACTCTATTTGTTCACCATTGTTATGCATATTGTCATTTTTGTATACATATATATGTGTGTGTACTCCTGACATAATGTTCACTTTGATTCTCTTTTATTTTTTTGCAGCAATGGGACTTGCCAAGTTTTTGAAAGGAGGCTACAACAATGCTACATTCACTCCTCATCCCGAAACTGCTTCAGCCGTGCCACTTCGGGACTTTTCTGAAGAGATTGTTAATGCTGCTGACCATGAAGAAGCTGTTGATGCTGCTGTTGAGGCTTCTCAAGAAAAAGGTGATGAGAATATTGGTCCTAAAAAGAAAAGGAAGATTTCCAAATCTACTACTCTGCTGCCTTCTCAAGTAAATGAAGGTACTTCTACTGCTCCGAACACTTCTGCTGCTCCAAAGCGCTCCATTACTCGGATGCTTATGGGCAAGCTTCCTAATCCTCCTAGAAGAATAAGACTTGTTGATGGTGGAAAACCTATTGCTACAGTGAGCGGGCCCGGAAAGGGTAAAGGTCAAAAGGTTTTAGATGACTTAAGTGCCGAAGTGGCTGCCTCCGGAGAGGTAGTAGGGAGGCTTAAAGAGTTTGTGTTGAGTCCTAATGTTCATTGTAAAATTGGTGATGACAAATCTGACTTATAAACACTTAGTAATCTTTAGGTTCTTGTAATCTGATCTGGGTCAGACTAAGGTTACACAGCTTACGATCTGTTTCTGACCTAGATCATGCTTCATGTTTTGTATTGTAATAATTTGTGGAAGCAAGTGTTATTCAAGCTGCATCAACAATGTTATAGCATTCAATCTTAGTCGAAGAGGAGGATTGAAGATAGAAGACCAAGCTGGTAGTGGAAGGCAACTTGGGATTAGCAGTTAGCTTGGAAACACTTAGGCAAATTGGTGCTTTGACAAACGGCCCAATCTGTGTCCGACAATCAAGTGAAGATAACACCCTGGATTGAAGATAAGGACAAATGACGTGACTAGGAAGAATCCTAGGATCTAGGTTGGTGGTTGGTTTTACATATGCGTGTCCATACTCTTATTGGATGATAAAGAATGTGCGCCAGTACGTTGGGGACCACAAGTACCATGAAAGGCACGGTCAAATATTCCTTTGTCATCCAGTGAAAGAAGAATACGTGGCTTTATTGGATACCAAGAGAAGAAGGTCTTTCGCCTATAATTACTTGATTGCATATGTGTGGCATTCCTGAAAATCATTCTTCACACAAGTTTTCTTTGCTCTTACACACAGCTTAGTCTGTTGGAGATCAACTTGGGCTGATTCTCTTGAGTAGAAACTTATTGATTGTAGTTTGTCATTTCAAAGGGTTGTTTAGATATCTGTAGGCTATCTTTGTTCCGCAACAACCCTGTAATTCTTTGTATAGATTATTTCTTAATAAAGGATTACATTGAAAACTATAATCTATGTTCAAGAATGTTTCCTTTACTTTACTGCTTTACTGTTTTAAAGATTCAGTTTATATATTAAGTAAGTAAAGAACAAGAATCATTAAAACAGTAAAGCAGTAAAGTAAATGAAACATTCTTGAACACAGATTATAGTTTTCAATGTAATCCTTTATTAAGAAATAATCTATACAAAGAATTACAGGGTTGTTGCGGAATAAAGATAGCCTACAGATATCTAAACAACCCTTTGAAATGACAAACTACAATCAATAAGTTTCTACTCAAGAGAATCAGCCCAAGCTGATCTCCAACAGACTAAGTTGTGTGTAAGAGCAAAGAAAACTTGTGTGAAGAATGATTCTCAGGAATGCCATACATATGCAATCAAGGAATAAGGCTTTTATAGGTGAAAGACCTTCTTCTCTTGGTATCCAATAAAGCCACATATTCTTTTTTCACTAGATGACAAAGGAATATTTGATCGTGCCTTTCATGGTACTTGTGGTCCCCAACGTACTGGTGCACATTCTTTATCATCCAATAAGAGTATGGACACGCATATGTAAAACCAACCACCAACCTGGATCCTAGGATTCTTCCTAGTCACGTCATTTGTCCTTATCTTCAATCCAGGGTGTTATCTTCACTTGATTGTCAGACACAGATTGGGCCGTTTGTCAAAGCACCAATCTGCCTAAGTGTTTCCAAGCTGACTGCTAATCCCAAGCTGCCTTCCACTACCAGCTTGGTCTTCTATCTTCAATCCAGTGTTATCTTCACTTGATTGTCAGACACAGATTGGGCCGTTTGTCAAAGCACCAATCTGCCTAAGTGTTTCCAAGCTGACTGCTAATCCCAAGCTGCCTTCCACTACCAGCTTGGTCTTCTATCTTCAATCCTCCTCTTCGACTTGGATTGAATGCTATAACATTGTTGATGCAGCTTGAATAACACTTGCTTCCACAAATTATTACAATACAAAACATGAAGCATGATCTAGGTCAGAAACAGATCGTAAGCTGTGTCAGCTTAGTCTGACCCAGATCAGATTACAAGAACCTAAAGATTACTAAGTGTTTATAAGTTAAATTTGTCATCACCAAATTTACAATGAACATTAGGACTCAACAATCTCCCCCTATTTGATGATGACAAAACCCAACACACTTCTAACTATCAGCTTACAAAGAATCAAAGTAAAATATTACTAACAGCTTGTGACCCTTTGAATCTTTTGGGTTCTTTTCAATCTGATATGAAGTTTTAACAAGAAAACAGACTTTGTACAAATGCTTTGCATATATTGAGAAATGAAAAACATTACAAACATAAAGACCTATTCCCCAATCATTTCTACTGCTTCTTGTTTAACTTCAAATGACGGGGCAACAGTCACATTCAACTTCCTATCTAAACCCTCATCAATAAGGAACTGCTCATACCCATTACCTTTTTCACCAAAACTAACACAGAATCTGTATAAGGTAAAAAGGTGCATATGTGGTACCTTTTTCAGCTCAGCAGTCCTTTGGAACACCAACTTGCCTCTAGCATTTAAGAAGTACATTCCATGCTCTGGTTGAGTAATAAACAGCCCACTTCTTGCATTAGTAACACCAGCAGGTAGAGACAGATCAAGATGACTTAGAATCTTGTCAAGAGCATCAGGAGACAGTTGATCAAGTAACTCTGAAGGGTTTAAGTTCTTGAGGAAATCTGTATGATCACCTTCAGGAGCATTGATTCTTCCAAGTCTTCTCCTTTTCTTTTTGAGAGGCTCAGCTGACTCATCTTCATCATGCATATCATAAGCTTTTGGTCTTGGAAGGCCAGTGATGTCAATCTTAAATTTGACAATTATTGCAAACTTCTTTTCAATGGCTTCCAAGACTGTCTCTCTATGAATGCCAGGCATTCCAGTGATGATATTGTGCAACTCCACCCACTCAGTATATCCCAAATCAAATAGCTTGTCAAGATCACAAGTTTCATAGCTTGATTCATAACCATCTCTTGTGATCCTGATGCAGGGAATGGACTGTCCTCTTCTTCTTTTTAATTGAACCTTAGTGATCAGCTCTGGATGCCTTCTGTAATTAAGTCTTTCAGTTACCTTCCTCTTCTCCAGAGCTTCCCACTGATCATGGAACTCAGCACTTTCTTTCACATCTTTCAACTTTTGTGATGGTTTAGCATGAGCTACCACTTTCTTTTTCCCTTTTCCTTTTCCTTCATTTTTCTTTGATCCCATAACTGCAAGTTCCTCTTCATCTTCTTTATTCAATGTTTCTTGAAGAACTTTGGCAATTTCAGGATCATTTTGGGTCTTTTTAGCATTCCCTTTTTCTTCTATCTTCCACTATCATGTCGTATGCCATCTCAACGGTTATATCTAACAATTCAGCCTGTTCCCTTGCAACCTCCCAATCCTTTTCATCATCAGAAAGAATCTTCACACCACTTGAACCAGCTTCCTGAGGCCTTTTCTTTATCATAAACTGGTCCAGAGTAGTGTTGTCTTCACTGGAAGAAGATTCCACCAATTTTTCTTTGGGAGCTGGGTCAGCTTGAGATGACACAGCTTGTACAGGGTCAGCTTGGGAAGACTTCTTCTTTTTACCAACTTTCACAACATTTTCCACCTCAAATTCCTTCCTTATCTCTCCAACAACATTCATCACAACATCAGTAGTCTCCCTCTCAATTGTACCACTCTTTTCAACAGCTTTCTCATTCATCTTTCCAACAGTCTTTTCACCACCAGACTCAGACTCTGGCATTTTTATCTCATTTTCTGTTTCCTTCTCACCTTCCACATTTGAACCATACACAACCAGTCTCCTATCATTGGCCTCCCCCTCAGCTCTAGCCTTCCTCTGTCTTTCTTTAAGCTTTTCAAAGTACTTCTCAATTTCTTTGTCAACCTTAGCTCTTTCTCTTTTTTTTTCTAGTTCTTGTTGCTCAACTTCAGCAGCACTCTTCTCCCCCTTTTTGTCATCATCAGCAGGGAAAGAGCTTACTGGAGTGGCAAAGATTCCTTTGAGCTCATGGTTGAGCACTTCAAGTTTGACATTGTTAAGACAGCAGGCTCTATATAAATCAACATAATCATCATGGAGGGATCCAATGCTAGTTTTGACACCCTTTGAGACTTCAATTAAAACTTTCTTGAAATCTGCTTGTGATTTGTTTGCAGATCGAAGCTCTAAGGTGACATCTCTTGTAAACTTGGTTGCACTTGTCTCAAACTGACTCAGAGTGCTCTTGTTTCTCTCCATTTCTTCATTGATGGCTTTTGTGAGACCATCAAGAGACTCTGTCAGCTTGGATTGGTTCTGCTGCATCAAGTCAACTGCCTTCTTCACACTTTCTTCTAGAGCAGTCTGACCTTGACACAGCTTCTCCACCTTCATATTCGTCAATTCCTGATCCTTTTGGATCTTTTCCAAGCTTTTGGTCAGCTTTGAGCTCTCAACCTTATAGGTTGAAGTGAACTCAGTGAGCTGACCCACCACATCTGAAAATGAGATAGTGGCAGCTTGGGAAGGACTTGCAGTTGGCTTAAAGGCCACTGACTCTGGAAAGAGCAGCCTGCAATCCTTAAAATTAGGGTCATTGGGCTCATATAGAAGGGGGTGGAGGCTAAGGGAGTTTTGGTGAATTTTCTCATGAGAGTGAGTCTCATGAGCAGATCTGTCAGAAATGACAATGTGCTGGTCAGCCTGAGAAAGATTGACGTTTAATTCAGGCTGAGGGCCAGTGGGAATGTGTTGATCTTGATTTTGATCAACTCCTCCACTGGCATCTTCCATCAGATCATTCCTTGAGGATGGATGGGTAAGCACATCATCGAATGAAGAATCACTTCCGGAGATAGTGATTTTGTTCTCATTCATCTTTCCAACAGTCTTTTCACCACCAGACTCAGACTCTGGCATTTTTATCTCATTTTCTGTTTCCTTCTCACCTTCCACATTTGAACCATACACAACCAGTCTCCTATCATTGGCCTCCCCCTCAGCTCTAGCCTTCCTCTGTCTTTCTTTAAGCTTTTCAAAGTACTTCTCAATTTCTTTGTCAACCTTAGCTCTTTCTCTTTTTTTTTCTAGTTCTTGTTGCTCAACTTCAGCAGCACTCTTCTCCCCCTTTTTGTCATCATCAGCAGGGAAAGAGCTTACTGGAGTGGCAAAGATTCCTTTGAGCTCATGGTTGAGCACTTCAAGTTTGACATTGTTAAGACAGCAGGCTCTATATAAATCAACATAATCATCATGGAGGGATCCAATGCTAGTTTTGACACCCTTTGAGACTTCAATTAAAACTTTCTTGAAATCTGCTTGTGATTTGTTTGCAGATCGAAGCTCTAAGGTGACATCTCTTGTAAACTTGGTTGCACTTGTCTCAAACTGACTCAGAGTGCTCTTGTTTCTCTCCATTTCTTCATTGATGGCTTTTGTGAGACCATCAAGAGACTCTGTCAGCTTGGATTGGTTCTGCTGCATCAAGTCAACTGCCTTCTTCACACTTTCTTCTAGAGCAGTCTGACCTTGACACAGCTTCTCCACCTTCATATTCGTCAATTCCTGATCCTTTTGGATCTTTTCCAAGCTTTTGGTCAGCTTTGAGCTCTCAACCTTATAGGTTGAAGTGAACTCAGTGAGCTGACCCACCACATCTCAAAATGAGATAGTGGCAGCTTGGGAAGGACTTGCAGTTGGCTTAAAGGCCACTGACTCTGGAAAGAGCAGCCTGCAATCCTTAAAATTAGGGTCATTGGGCTCATATAGAAGGGGGTGGAGGCTAAGGGAGTTTTGGTGAATTTTCTCATGAGAGTGAGTCTCATGAGCAGATCTGTCAGAAATGACAATGTGCTGGTCAGCCTGAGAAAGATTGACGTTTAATTCAGGCTGAGGGCCAGTGGGAATGTGTTGATCTTGATTTTGATCAACTCCTCCACTGGCATCTTCCATCAGATCATTCCTTGAGGATGGATGGGTAAGCACATCATCGAATGAAGAATCACTTCCGGAGATAGTGATTTTGTTCTCATTGGCATCGTGAGGACCACCAATGGTTCCCATTGCTGCACATGGGGCTAGCATGACTGCCTTAAAGACAGCCATGTAACCTACAGGATCCCTCTGTCCAAGGACAGATGCAGACACAGATCCTGCAGGTGTAATGTTTTGTGTAGATGATTGCCCTTCAACAGAGGTGTGTTGTTGCACCAAAGTATCCTTAGGGAGAATTATTGAAGCTTGTACCCCTCCTTGTGAACTAGAAGGGGCATTGACAGCCTGTGCAGACTCAGAGTGTAAGAATGAAGGGTTTGATCAGCTTGGGGAGGAGAAGTAGTGTCACAAGTGCGTTCAATACTTCTCTCCTTTGGCTGGTCATCCTCAGAATTGATGTGCATAGACTCTGACTCATTTTGGATCTGGGCTGGATCCACTGTTGTCCCTTTAATGATATCATCATCCTTTTTAGAGGGTGATGATGGCAATTTAGGTGGTGACACAGTATGACCTTAGGAGGAGGTCTTTATTTCAATACCTTCACCATTTTTGGAGGGTTGGGTAGCAGTAGGTGATCCCTTTTTCTTGTCTACACTCTTTTGGGAGAGTGCAGATGTGCGTGGTGATTTCGGCTTATCAGCTTGGGTGGCAGGGACAACTTTGGAACGTTCCTTAGCTTCCACTGCACCTTGGGGGACTTCAAATAAAGATGATGTTGCAATGTCAACCCTAGAAGCTGATACAGACTTCCTTTTTGTTCTTTGCTTTTTAACATTGTGAGGTACTAAGTCCTCAACAATGGGTCTTTTAGAGTCGGATTTAGAACGAATGGATGAGGGTGTGGCTAGGGTGGCTGATGATTTGGCCAACCCTTCACCCTCTTTTGAAGGAGAAGAAGATTGAATAGATTTGGAAGAGTTTGAGGGTTCAGAAGCATGTGTACCTTGGTCCCCCTGATTAGCAGATTGAGTGTCAGACTCAGATCGCGTCGAATAAGGGACAACTTCCTCACTTGCAACTCTCTCATTCTCCATTGCCCTGCAAAAATTAAGGTAGGTCTGCATTACTGGGGTCAGACCCTGCGCAGTTACCTTAGGACTATTGAAAATATTATTATTAATGGCCTTACATTCCACAGTCTGACCAGTTGCCAGACTGAAATCATTGTCAAGAATAGCTTCAATGTTAAGAGCAAGAATCCTACCATAAGGTATGGTAAGACTCTTATTATTGACTCGGCCAACTAAGTCCCTAAAAATCACAGCAGCAAAATCTATTCTGGTCATAGTGACCATTGCATGAAAAATCTGCAACTCTAAAGTATTAGGTTGGTCAAAACTGCCTGCCTTTACTTGCAAAGATTTAGAAGTTGTGCTCAAAAGATAATTCCATATACCAGTTAAATATTTCATTTTTACAACTGAAGCCAATGGACCAGTATAACCAACATCTTGCAAAACACTTTTGGCTTCAGTGTGAGACACTAAACTTTCATAAATATCTTCAGGCATATATGACAGTTCAAACTTAGACCTAATCCTCTTTAAAGAAATGTATACCTTTTTCCTACCGTTGAGGATGGTGCCATAGATTGCAGGATCTCCTTGTTTGTTCTGACCAACATAGCAACTCGCCCAAAATTCACAAAGAAGGTCTTTGAACACCACACCTGGTTTCTCAATCAACATTTTGCCAAACGGATGGTGCCATAGATTGCAGGATCTCCTTGTTTGTTCTGACCAACATAGCAACTCGCCCAAAATTCACAAAGAAGGTCTTTGAACACCACACCTGGTTTCTCAATCAACATTTTGCCAAACGGATGGTGCCATAGATTGCAGGATCTCCTTGTTTGTTCTGACCAACATAGCAACTCGCCCAAAATTCACAAAGAAGGTCTTTGAACACCACACCTGGTTTCTCAATCAACATTTTGCCAAACGGATGGTGCCATAGATTGCAGGATCTCCTTGTTTGTTCTGACCAACATAGCAACTCGCCCAAAATTCACAAAGAAGGTCTTTGAACACCACACCTGGTTTCTCAATCAACATTTTGCCAAACGGATGGTGCCATAGATTGCAGGATCTCCTTGTTTGTTCTGACCAACATAGCAACTCGCCCAAAATTCACAAAGAAGGTCTTTGAACACCACACCTGGTTTCTCAATCAACATTTTGCCAAACGGATGGTGCCATAGATTGCAGGATCTCCTTGTTTGTTCTGACCAACATAGCAACTCGCCCAAAATTCACAAAGAAGGTCTTTGAACACCACACCTGGTTTCTCAATCAACATTTTGCCAAACGGATGGTGCCATAGATTGCAGGATCTCCTTGTTTGTTCTGACCAACATAGCAACTCGCCCAAAATTCACAAAGAAGGTCTTTGAACACCACACCTGGTTTCTCAATCAACATTTTGCCAAACGGATGGTGCCATAGATTGCAGGATCTCCTTGTTTGTTCTGACCAACATAGCAACTCGCCCAAAATTCACAAAGAAGGTCTTTGAACACCACACCTGGTTTCTCAATCAACATTTTGCCAAACGGATGGTGCCATAGATTGCAGGATCTCCTTGTTTGTTCTGACCAACATAGCAACTCGCCCAAAATTCACAAAGAAGGTCTTTGAACACCACACCTGGTTTCTCAATCAACATTTTGCCAAACGGATGGTGCCATAGATTGCAGGATCTCCTTGTTTGTTCTGACCAACATAGCAACTCGCCCAAAATTCACAAAGAAGGTCTTTGAACACCACACCTGGTTTCTCAATCAACATTTTGCCAAACGGATGGTGCCATAGATTGCAGGATCTCCTTGTTTGTTCTGACCAACATAGCAACTCGCCCAAAATTCACAAAGAAGGTCTTTGAACACCACACCTGGTTTCTCAATCAACATTTTGCCAAACGGATGGTGCCATAGATTGCAGGATCTCCTTGTTTGTTCTGACCAACATAGCAACTCGCCCAAAATTCACAAAGAAGGTCTTTGAACACCACACCTGGTTTCTCAATCAACATTTTGCCAAACGGATGGTGCCATAGATTGCAGGATCTCCTTGTTTGTTCTGACCAACATAGCAACTCGCCCAAAATTCACAAAGAAGGTCTTTGAACACCACACCTGGTTTCTCAATCAACATTTTGCCAAACGGATGGTGCCATAGATTGCAGGATCTCCTTGTTTGTTCTGACCAACATAGCAACTCGCCCAAAATTCACAAAGAAGGTCTTTGAACACCACACCTGGTTTCTCAATCAACATTTTGCCAAACGGATGGTGCCATAGATTGCAGGATCTCCTTGTTTGTTCTGACCAACATAGCAACTCGCCCAAAATTCACAAAGAAGGTCTTTGAACACCACACCTGGTTTCTCAATCAACATTTTGCCAAACGGATGGTGCCATAGATTGCAGGATCTCCTTGTTTGTTCTGACCAACATAGCAACTCGCCCAAAATTCACAAAGAAGGTCTTTGAACACCACACCTGGCTTCTCAATCAACAATTTGCCATTTTTATCTTCACCCAGCTTATCACCAATTCCCATAGGAGTTTTCATAGGTGAGCAATCACTAAAACCAAATTTGTTTAAGAGATCTTTAACATATTTTCCTTGGTTTATGAAAATTCCATTTTTAGTCTGTTTCACTTGTAAACCCAGAAAACTTTTTGCAAAGTCTTTCACTACTAGACCCAAATATGATATCATCTACATAAATTTGCACAAGAAGGATATCACCATTATACTTTCTCACAAATAAAGTCTTTCTTTTGAATTTGTTAGCCAAAAGGAATTTAGACAAAGTATCATACCATGCCCTTGGAGCTTGCTTTAAGCCATAGAGAGCTTTGTCAAGCTTGAACACATGGTCAGGAAACTTTGAATTTTCAAAACCTGGAGGTTGTTCAACATAGACTTCTTCTTCCAATTTCCCATTAAGAAATGCACTCTTCACATCCATTTGATAGACCTTGAAACCTTTGTGAGTAGAAAAGGACAAAAACATTCTGATTGCCTCTAGTCTTGCCACAGGAGAAAAAGTCTCATCATAATCAATTCCATCTTCTTGTCTGTAACCAAGAGCTACCAATCTTGCTTTGTTTCTGGTCACAACTCCCCTTTCATCCATTTTGTTTCTGTAGACCCACTTGGTTCCAATCACAGTCTTGTGATGAGGTCTAGGAACAAATTCCCAAACTTTGTTTGTTTCAAATTGTGTTAATTCATATTGCATAGCATTTACCCAAGATGGATCTGCCAGAGCTTCATCAATCTTAGTTGGTTCCACCTTACTTACAAAGTTGACAAACATGCAAAAATTTCCTGTTGCCTTTCTTCTTGTTTTAACACCAGAAAGAGGATCACCAATGATTTGATTGATTGGATGACTCCTTGTCCATTTAGTAACATGATTTGAATTGTTTCCAACTGGTACAATAGGCTGATTCAGATTTGAAGGCCCAGCATGATCAGCTTGAAGAATGGGCTGATCAGCTTGGATTGGAAAAGAGGAATCTGAGTCAGCTTGAGCACCATTTGATGGATTACAATTAATTTCTTCAGTAGGAGTTGGATCAGCTTGCACATTTTCAAAGATTGGAACATCTTCTTCTTCTTCAATAAGTTGCTTCCCCTGAGTTTGAGCATTATCAGCTCCAACTGGAGGATTAGTTGGAGGCTCATTCTCAGGTACAGCCAGTTCTTCAAAGTTGAAATCTTCATCTTCAGGAGGAGAGCAGTCTGGCTTAGAACAACCTTCATCAATGCTTACATTTACAAAATTTTCAATAGTTTTAGTTCTTTTACTGTAAGCCCTATAGGCCTTCATCATTGTTGCATACCCAAGTAGAATACCTTCATTTGCTTTCTCATCAAACTTTCCAAGATGGTCTTTCTGATTTAGAATGTAGCAAGGACTCCCAAACATTCTTAGGAACCCAATTTTAGGTTTTCTCCCCCTAAGAAGTTCATATGCAGTCTTCTGGTGCCTTTTCACAATAAGGGATCTGTTCTGGGTAAAGCAAGCTGTGTGAACTGCTTCAGCCCAGAAATGAGACTTGACATTGTTTTGAGCCATCATGGATCTGGCAGCTTCAATTAGAGTTCTGTTTCTTCTTTCTGCAACACCATTTTGTTGAGGAGTTCTGGCAGCTGAGTAGACTTGTGAAATTCCCTTTTCACTGCAGAATGAATTAAGAGTGATATTCTTAAATTCAGTACCATTGTCACTTCTTAATTGCCTAACAGGCCTTTTGTAGAGAATTTCAGCTTGCTTGATAAAATGAATAATGATGTCAGCAGCTTCACTCTTGTGCTTGAGAAAGAAAACCCAGGTGTATCTTGAATATTCATCAACAATAACCAAAGAGTATCTCATTCCAGTGAATGAAGGAGTACTAATTGGTCCAAAAAGATCCATATGAAGCAGATCCAAACAATTATCAATGGTTGAGCATGTTTTAGACTTGAAAGTAGCTTTGTGTTGTTTGCCTTTCTCACAAGCACCACACAACTTGTCCTTCTCATAATTTATAACAGGAAGACCAGACACTAGTTCTTTCTTACACAACTTGTTGATGTCTTTGAAATTCATATGAGATAACCTTTTATGCCACAACCAGTTCAGCTCATCTTGAGTCTTTGACATGAAACAAACTTCTCTTGTCACAGTTGGTTTTCTCATGTCAAAAGAATACAAAGACTCATCCCTTTTTGCTATAAGAACCACATTTCCTTCTAAATCAAGAACAATACCCTTATCAGACCTGAATCTCACTTCATAGCCAACATCACACAATTGACTCACACTTATCAAATTGTGCTTCAAACCATTCACATATGAGACCCTTCTGAAAGTAAGGGGACCATTTGAAAGTATACCAAATCCTTCAGTCTTTCCTTGAGAGTCATCTCTAAAAGTAACATTAGGACCAGCGTGAATCCTAAAGCTACATAGCAGGGACTTACATCCGGTCATATGCTTGGAACACCCACTGTCCAAGTGCCAGGTATTATCGTCATGATTGCCCTGCATTTTCAATAAGAGATTAGTTCTTTTTGGGAACCCATCCAAAGATGGGTTCACCAGAGCTGACCATCTGGTCTGACTCAGACTGGGAAATAGAACTTAAACTCTTATCACATTTGGACACCCATTGTTGCTTGATCTGTCCTTTACCAGATTTGAAATTCTTTTTAGCAACATTTAGAGTTTCCTTTTTAGCAAATGTAAGTCCCAACTTGTTAGATTGGTACTACTGAAGACACCTCTATGTCGATGGTGGAGTTACTTTGCAATATACTTACTAAACTGGAGACGACCAGTTAGATAAGTGTATACCAAGTTCTAGATAGATTACTTATATAAAAGACAATAAGTAAAGAACAATGCAATAATACAAATAACTTGTAAACAATCTTGATGAGACAATATGTAGTTTTCAAGTGTAATTTATTTATTGATATTAAACAAATTACAAGGTTGATGCGGAACCAAGATAATACACGAATGTAAATATCCTAACAACCTATGAAATACAATTGATCTATACTCGGAATTTCTCTTCTACAATCGAAACACTTAAAGTAGTGAAATGTTCCTTTTAGCGATTGAGAGAATATTGCACAAGTTCACCAAGAATATTGCAGGTTTGCAAAGTAAGAAGTTATTCGTTTGAGAGAGAAATAACTTAGACGAATACTTGAATAACTTGTGTTTCTTGGTTGTGCAATGACTTGTATTTATAGGCAAAGTTAACATATGGATGTTAACTTTAGCCGTACAAATGTGGTTGGAAGCATTTAAGGAATAGCATTTAATTCCTTAAAAAGTGTTGTAAAGTCGCATGTTACAGTGACTTTACACAACCACCTTTATGTACCTTTTAATACTTAAATAATAAGATAAGGCTTATTATCCGGGTAAAGGTACATAAAGTGTACAAGTCAATTCCTCGTAATCAGTGTAAAGCTTTGTAAGTGCTTTCCACTGAAGGTCTCCAGTTTGTAACTGACTAGAATGTCAACTGGGCTTCGCTGCCATTGTCATTCTCTTTCTTCCATTTGTTGTCTTCGACTTCAACTGGAATGTTTCTTCAACTTGGTCAGTTCTCAACTGGAGGAAGTCTTCAGTTGCGTTAACTGTACGGTGCAACTGGACTTCAATATATTTCTCGACAAATCTTCTTGGTCACCAGTTTACTGGTCACCAGATGCAACTGGTGAACTGGTCAGTGGAAACTGGTGACTGGCCAGTTCCAGGTGAACTGGACCTAACAAATTCCCCCTATTTGTCTAGAAATATAGTCCAAGTCTTTTCTAGTTTTTGTATCTATACAAGTGTGAACTATAGAGACTTGTTTGATTTAAATCTATCTAAGGTATCTAAGGCATTTTTATAGATCAACAAATGCCTTAGGTTTTTCTTTTTGTGTTTGTTAGATTTTAATCTTTTATCTACCTTGTGGTTACAAACTGGTAACTTCTTTTATACAAGGAGCAAAATTTACATAAGTTACAACAGAATGTACAACAAATTACAAGAAGATAAAAATGAAGAAAGAACTTAAACAGATGGCCCTTCGCCAGTTCTTCTTCTTTTGGCAACTGTGGAGATGGGCTGTTTGTCTTCAGGATCACCATCCAGTCTCTCTTCAATATTTTCTTTAAACTTGAGCAGACTTTGAAGCACAAACATCCATCCTCTTTCAACCTTATTTCTTTGTTGCTTGGCCTCCAACAGCTTTGCCATTTCCACCAGTTCCGAATACCCATAAGAAAGTACATCAGGATTCTCAGTTTGCCTCAAGGGACCATCCAGATGTTGAACCCCAACTGTGAAATGTTTGGTACCTGGTTTGATAAACACTTTCAAATCAACAATCTTACCAGGGTGATATCTCCGCTGCTGCACTTCAGATAAATACGCTCTTGCTTCAGATTCATTGGCCAGTTTGATCTGGCCAGTGCTCATACTATGCACTGCAGCTTTGATATCTTCAGTTGAAGGTTCAGTTGTATCCACCCAGGTCCTAAGGTCAGCATCTCTTGGCAACATCTTAGGTTTACCTTTGGACTTAGGTGGATTCATCACCTGTTTGACTACCTTCTTGACATGTTCAGCTCTCTTGGCAACATCTTAGGTTTACCTTTGGACTTAGGTGGATTCATCACCTGTTTGACTACCTTCTTGACATGTTCAGCTCTCTGGAGAATTCCTTCAGTTCTAACTTCTTTGGCCTTCTCCACTGTGATATTCAAACACCTGGCATCATACTCAGCCTCATCCTCCCTGTAATGTTTGTCAAGCTCAATCTCCAGTTGTTCTTTTAATGCATTAATAATTCTGGGATCAGCCTTGACCTTGGCATACTCTGCAAGTGTCATGCCCAGAAGACGACCATCACTAATGTCAAGAAGAGTTGGGGCTAAAGTATTTCTATCTTTCATTTGATTAGCCCTCATTTGTTTCTTTCTCTCCTTGATGGCATCTCCAAGCCTTGCCAGCTGCCTACTCACATCTTCTGAAACTGGAGGTAGCTGATCAATGTTGCCAGTTTCTAACACACTGGCTTCAGTACCAGTTGTTGTAGCTTGTTCACCAGTGGCCGGCTCAACTAACTTTCCTTTCCCTTTATTCCCCCTATCAACCACATCATCAAATTCTTCAATCACCTGCTCATCACCTTCATCAGATCCAACAACCGTCCTCTCCACCAGTTGCCTTGCACTAACTGGACCTGGCAGTCTTGGTCCAGGTGCAAGGATATTCCTTCTATCCCTTTCCCCCTTGGCAGCATCGAGACCTGCACGAATAGCTGCCCAGTCTTCATTGCTAGAGGGCAAACGGGCTAGAGGCTGCCACGATTGCATATCCTTGCACTCTCTGAACACAGTGCAAATCATCCTAAAGGATCTCCACAAGTGGTTAACTTCTTGAGACTGGGACAATACATTTGCAGCAGTTTGGTCTTGTCCAGTCTTCAAGTCTTTCAATATTTGAGAGTCTTCATTTAGGCCCTTAACCACTTGTTCCTTTACTGCATCATCCTTCCTTTTCAAGTTTTCCACTTCAGTTGCCAATTTATTGATAGAAGAAGTGTGGGAGGCCAACTGAGTGTTCACTGCATTCACTGCACCCCTTAACTGACTGACTTCAAGTGCCAGAGGCTCCAGATTAATCTGAGGAGGTGGGAGCTTGGCAAATTCAGCCATAACCTTCTTGACCAATGCATCTTCTCGACTGGCCAGTTTCTCATCAATCAACTGGCCAACAGAAGTGGCCACCTGCTGACCAATATCACTTACATTAAGGCCAGGTCTATCCAGCAACTCCTTGACCTGCCTTTCTATCTCCTTAAGATCCACCTCTGATGATCGAACAGTGTTGCTTAAGAGGTTGGAGATAGATGTATTGACATTTGAATGGGTCAAGTCAAAAGCTTCCTTCAAAGATGTTGACAAATTGTTACAGCTTGAGACCAACTCATTCAACTTTTTAAATACCAAGTCTTCATTTGCAGCGAACTTATTGATTCCCAGATCAACAACCTTTGAATTTATAATTGTGTCCTTGTTGAATCTGGAAATAGACTTGGCATTTTGCTCTATTGTCTTATGAACACCCTCCACCCGTTTGATCAGGTTTTGGATGTCGGTTGAGAACGAGACAAATTGAGCTTCCAGTGACAAAGGAGCAGTTGTCACTGGACCAGTAGCAGGCTGTACCAGTTCAACTGAAGGAGGCAAAACAAAGGGAGCCTCTCCAGTTGTTCCAGTAGCAGAAGAAGGAAATATAGGGGGTGAAAAAGAAGGCTGAGGAGAAACAATGTGTTGGTCAGGCTGAGAATGCTCAGGTATGACCAACGGCGACGGTGGTGGTGATTGAGTTCTTTGTGGGGAAATATTTGTGGGAGTATCTTGGTGGGAAACTGAAACTTGGTGTTCTAGGGGTTGATCAAAGAAAGAAGGGAGTTGAGCATGTACAGATGCATCAACCATTTCTTGATCAGCTTGTGTCTCTTCTGAATCCGAAGATTCAAGATGAAACTCATCCTCATTTATGCCTAGATTCATAAATGATAGGGATGGCTGAACAACCTGTTCAGGCTCCTGATGACCAGTTCCAGTTACCTGGATGGTTTCATCAGTTGAAGGATCAGATGCCGAAACATCTTCACCAGGGATAGACGTGATAGGAACGGCTTGAGTTATGGTTGTTCTATCCTCAACCACAACTGGAGACGAACTGGAGGGTCCCTCATTATTTTGAGGCCCGCCCAATTGTCTTTCTGGCTCACTTTCCAAAGGTGCACCAGTTTTAGCAAACGCCAGTAGCATTTGCGCAGGAAGTTCAACCTCACCAGCTTCAGAGACTAGTGAGTCTAAGTTCCTCAAAACATCTGGCCTTGTGAACGAAGAGTCTGTATTACGATACTCTTCTTCACCCAGAATCTGCCTGAAACACAAAGAAAGAAATCTGGAAAAGGGGATACAAACACCCCTGGAGCCTTTCAGCTTCTGCACAAGACTTCTATACAATATGTCAGCAAAATCCACCCTCAACCCCTTCCACAAACAATAAGCCATTTCAGCTTGGGAAGAGTTGATCTGGTCAAGACCACCTGAACTACCACCCAAACTTTCGACCAGATGCACAAAGAAATACCTCCATGAAGGTGTAAGGCCCTTCATGGTCATCGCCCCCTTGGTCTTTAACATACCATCACTGTCCAAGCACTCCCTATGACCCATCTCAAGGAGTACTTGACGAAAATTTATATTGGAGGCTAGGACAACTGGAGACTCACCCTCTCTCCAGTAATTGAGGCGAAGAGCATCCCTCAACACTTCTACATCCAGAGTACATTTGATTGTTCCATCCTTTAAAGTGAAACTGATGGAGGAACAATCGGAGGAAAGTGTGGCAGTGAACCAGAACTCACACAAGTAATCATGGTACATCTTGCGTGGGTTCCTGGTGAATAAGGGTCCTATTGGAGAATCCTTCAAAAATTTTCTGATTCTACCAATAAGGGTTCTAGACCCTTGAGAGCCTTGTAGGCTAGCCAAAGGATTGTTTGGATTTAATTTGAGGGCCGCACTATAAGGAGCACCAGGTGCCTGGGCGACATCTGGTGAGGGATTGTAAGGAGCAGTCAAGAGATTTACATCTCTTGAGCGAGAAGATTTAGGTGCCATGAATGAAACTGAAATTGGTGTTCTAGGGGTTGATCAAAGAAAGAAGGGAGTTGAGCATGTACAGATGCATCAACCATTTCTTGATCAGCTTGTGTCTCTTCTGAATCCGAAGATTCAAGATGAAACTCATCCTCATTTATGCCTAGATTCATAAATGATAGGGATGGCTGAACAACCTGTTCAGGCTCCTGATGACCAGTTCCAGTTACCTGGATGGTTTCATCAGTTGAAGGATCAGATGCCGAAACATCTTCACCAGGGATAGACGTGATAGGAACGGCTTGAGTTATGGTTGTTCTATCCTCAACCACAACTGGAGACGAACTGGAGGGTCCCTCATTATTTTGAGGCCCGCCCAATTGTCTTTCTGGCTCACTTTCCAAAGGTGCACCAGTTTTAGCAAACGCCAGTAGCATTTGCGCAGGAAGTTCAACCTCACCAGCTTCAGAGACTAGTGAGTCTAAGTTCCTCAAAACATCTGGCCTTGTGAACGAAGAGTCTGTATTACGATACTCTTCTTCACCCAGAATCTGCCTGAAACACAAAGAAAGAAATCTGGAAAAGGGGATACAAACACCCCTGGAGCCTTTCAGCTTCTGCACAAGACTTCTATACAATATGTCAGCAAAATCCACCCTCAACCCCTTCCACAAACAATAAGCCATTTCAGCTTGGGAAGAGTTGATCTGGTCAAGACCACCTGAACTACCACCCAAACTTTCGACCAGATGCACAAAGAAATACCTCCATGAAGGTGTAAGGCCCTTCATGGTCATCGCCCCCTTGGTCTTTAACATACCATCACTGTCCAAGCACTCCCTATGACCCATCTCAAGGAGTACTTGACGAAAATTTATATTGGAGGCTAGGACAACTGGAGACTCACCCTCTCTCCAGTAATTGAGGCGAAGAGCATCCCTCAACACTTCTACATCCAGAGTACATTTGATTGTTCCATCCTTTAAAGTGAAACTGATGGAGGAACAATCGGAGGAAAGTGTGGCAGTGAACCAGAACTCACACAAGTAATCATGGTACATCTTGCGTGGGTTCCTGGTGAATAAGGGTCCTATTGGAGAATCCTTCAAAAATTTTCTGATTCTACCAATAAGGGTTCTAGACCCTTGAGAGCCTTGTAGGCTAGCCAAAGGATTGTTTGGATTTAATTTGAGGGCCGCACTATAAGGAGCACCAGGTGCCTGGGCGACATCTGGTGAGGGATTGTAAGGAGCAGTCAAGAGATTTACATCTCTTGAGCGAGAAGATTTAGGTGCCATGAATGAAACTGAAATTTAGGAATTTAGGGTTTGAATATGGAAGCAAAGAGAAGAATGAATTTGATATTTATGATTGGAAGTAAATGAAGAGAGTAAATGAAGAGAGTAAATGAAGAGAGTAAATGAAGAGAATGAAAAAGAAAGTAAATGTGTTATGAAGTAAATAAGGGTATTTATAAGGGGATTCAAGATCCCAATGTAAACCCACAAATCATATTTTATTAAACCAAATATTTTTGAAGATATTTTGAAAATAAAATATAATTTTCCATGTAAGCATTAAATGTTACCATGTCAGCATTAAATGCTACGACGGCTTACTTTACCCATAACCCCACACACTTTTTGTTTTCCCAACACAAACAGTTGTCAAGTACTTAAAAATGGTTTCAACACGTCAGATCACGATATCAAGTGGTTTAAAAACACTCGAGTATCATGACGTGTCACATAAATTGACCAAGTATTTGTAACGTTATGAAAATTTGACAAAGACCGAACCTGGTAACTGGAGGATCAATCCAGTTCCAGTTCCAACTGAAGAGTTCTCCAGTTGCATTTTCAAACAAAAACGAATTTTAGTCAGAAAATTATTTTGAGTCTTTCCCCCTAAAATGATGATCCAGATATCAATTAGTGCCAAGATAGTATCACAAAGGCGTTCGATAGCCTGGCGAGCAAAGATAATCTGGACCTCCTCAACTGGAGAACTTCATCAGTGTCACTGACGCGTTCAATAACAAAGAAAGCTCCAGTTAAGGGTTTAGCATTCCCAGTTCGCTGATGAGATGTTTAAAAGTTTTCTCATCGAGAGGTTTAGTAAAAACATCAGCTAACTGTTTGTCAGTGGGGATGAAATGAATTTCAATATCACCTTTCATAACATGATCACGAATAAAATGATACCTGATGTCAATATGCTTTGTTTTTGAGTGCATCACTGGATTGTGAGAGATAGCAATTGCACTGGTGTTGTCACAAAAGATTGGGGTCTTGGTGTACTTCTGACCATAATCTAGTAACTGGTTTTTGATCCAGAGAATCTGGGCACAACAACTGGCCGCAGAAATGTACTCTGCCTCTGCAGTGGACATAGAGACTGAAGTCTGCTTCTTGCTGGTCCAACTCACCAGTTTTCCTCCAAGGAAATGACAACCACCAGTTGTTGATTTTCTATCAATCTTACAACCTGCATGATCAGAATCTGAATAACCCATTAGATCTAATCCTGAGCCTTTGGGGTACCAAAGACCAAGATTAGGACACCCTTTCAGGTATCTAAAGATACGCTTTACAGCGTGCAAATGTGATTCTTTAGGGTTAGCCTGAAACCTGGCACATAAACATGTTGCAAACATTATATCTGGTCGACTGGCAGTTAAGTACATTAGTGAACCAACCATACCTCTATAGTCAGTTACATTAACTGGTTTGCCAGTTGGGTCAGAGTCCAAATTCAATGGTGCTGCAATAGGTGTGTTTTTCGATGGGATTGAATCATATTTGTATTTTCGTAACAAATCTCTGACATATTTTCCTTGGTTTATGAAAATTCCATTTTCAGTTTGCTTAATCTGAAGACCTAAGAAAAATGTTAATTCACCCATTAAACTCATCTCATACTCAGATGACATGATTTTAGAAAACTTTTTACACATTGCATCATCAGTTGAACCAAAAATAATGTCATCAACATAAATTTGTACCAATAAGATATTACCTCTTTCTTTCAAGATAAACAAGGTATTATCTATTGCACCTCTTTGAAAGCCATTTTTGAGAAGATGTTTAGTTAAAGTATCATACCAGGCTCTTGGGGCTTGTCTTAGACCATACAATGCTTTGTTCAGTCTATAAACCCAATGAGGATGCTTCTCATCGATGAAACCTGGAGTCTGCTTCACATAAACTTCTTCTTCCAATGTTCCATTAAGGAACGCACTTTTGACATCCATCTGGAAGACCTTGAACTGCAGATGGGCTGCATAAGCCAAGAAAATTCTTATGGCTTCAAGTCTTGCAACTGGAGCAAAAGTCTCATCAAAGTCAACGCCCTCTGCTTGACAATAACCCTGGGCAACTAATCTGGCCTTGTTTCTTACAAATCTCTGACATATTTTCCTTGGTTTATGAAAATTCCATTTTCAGTTTGCTTAATCTGAAGACCTAAGAAAAATGTTAATTCACCCATTAAACTCATCTCATACTCAGATGACATGATTTTAGAAAACTTTTTACACATTGCATCATCAGAATCTGAATAACCCATTAGATCTAATCCTGAGCCTTTGGGGTACCAAAGACCAAGATTAGGACACCCTTTCAGGTATCTAAAGATACGCTTTACAGCGTGCAAATGTGATTCTTTAGGGTTAGCCTGAAACCTGGCACATAAACATGTTGCAAACATTATATCTGGTCGACTGGCAGTTAAGTACATTAGTGAACCAACCATACCTCTATAGTCAGTTACATTAACTGGTTTGCCAGTTGGGTCAGAGTCCAAATTCAATGGTGCTGCAATAGGTGTGTTTTTCGATGGGATTGAATCATATTTGTATTTTCGTAACAAATCTCTGACATATTTTCCTTGGTTTATGAAAATTCCATTTTCAGTTTGCTTAATCTGAAGACCTAAGAAAAATGTTAATTCACCCATTAAACTCATCTCATACTCAGATGACATGATTTTAGAAAACTTTTTACACATTGCATCATCAGTTGAACCAAAAATAATGTCATCAACATAAATTTGTACCAATAAGATATTACCTCTTTCTTTCAAGATAAACAAGGTATTATCTATTGCACCTCTTTGAAAGCCATTTTTGAGAAGATGTTTAGTTAAAGTATCATACCAGGCTCTTGGGGCTTGTCTTAGACCATACAATGCTTTGTTCAGTCTATAAACCCAATGAGGATGCTTCTCATCGATGAAACCTGGAGTCTGCTTCACATAAACTTCTTCTTCCAATGTTCCATTAAGGAACGCACTTTTGACATCCATCTGGAAGACCTTGAACTGCAGATGGGCTGCATAAGCCAAGAAAATTCTTATGGCTTCAAGTCTTGCAACTGGAGCAAAAGTCTCATCAAAGTCAACGCCCTCTGCTTGACAATAACCCTGGGCAACTAATCTGGCCTTGTTTCTTACAACATGGCCATCTTCATCCATTTTGTTTCGGTAGACCCATCTGGTACCAATAGGTTCTTTCTTTAACCCTGGTGGACAAGGAACAAGCTCCCAAACATTGTTCCTTTCAAACTGGAGGAGCTCTTCTTGCATAGCTTCCACCCAGCTTGGGTCTGCCATAGCCTCGTCAATCTTCTTTGGTTCAATTAAAGATAAGAAGGTGACGTTTAAGCATTGCTCACTGGTGGCTCTTCTAGTCTGAACCCCACTAGTTGGATTACCCACAATTTGTTCAATTGGGTGGGCTTTAGTCCATCTAGTGTATTGACTAGGCTGGTGAACTACAATATCAGTGCAAGGTACCTGGAGATCTTCTTCAGTTGCAGCAGCATCTGGAGAAGGATCAGTCCAAACAGCTTCTACATCCTCATCAGAGTCAATGAGGTCTCGATTTGCATCATGAAATTCCTCAGTTGAAGGTATTTCATGAGTAACTGGAGAAGTAGGGGCTTGAACTGGTGCTGATATTGGAGTGGCACGTACATCTGATCCAATCACCAATTCTTGTGGTAAGTTAAAATTGATGGAGGGATAAAATGATGTGTCACTAGTGCTTTTCTTCTTCTTGACTGGTTCCAGTTTGTTGTAACTGGAAGCATCTTCTGGTGAAACAACTGACCGATGAACTTGGTCAGTTTCACCAAAGTTGATTGGAATGACTGGAGAAATATCAAGGCTTGGTCTCTTGTTGATTGCTTCAGTTGATTCATCGAATGTGACATGAATTGTCTCATGCACCTTTTGGAGTCTATAATTATAAACTCTAAAGGCCTTTCGAATATCTGAATAGCCTAAAAATACCCCTTCATCAGCTTTTGCATCAAACTTTCCAAGCTGACTGGAATCGTTCAGTATATAAACTGGACAACCAAATACATGGAAATATCCAATATTTGGTTTACGATTCCTGAGTACTTCGTAGGCAGTCTTCTTGTGTCTCTTGATGTAGACTGACCGGTTTTGGGTGTGACAAGCAGTTGCAACTGCCTCAGCCCAAAAACTGGTGGGAAGACCAGATTCAGATAGCATGCTTCTGGCCGCTTCTATCAGTGTACGATTCTTCCTTTCAACAACTCCATTTTGCTCTGGAGAGTGAACTGATGAGAAGTTTTGAGAAATGCCAGTGTCAGTGCAAAATGTTTCAAGTACTTTATTTTGGAATTCAGTACCATTATCACTTCGCAACTGACAAACTTTTCGAGTGTACTTGAGCTCAATTCTTTTGATAAGGGAGATGATTTCAGCAGGTGCATCACTTTTGGATCTGATGAATACCACCCAGCAATATCTGGAGAATTCATCAACCACAACTAGAGTGTATTTCTTTCCAGCTCTAGTTTGAACATTCACTGGACCAAAGAGATCCATATGAAGCATGTGAAGAGGTTCAGTGATGCTAAAATTTTGCCTAGTTTTGAAACTGGCTCTCTTCTGCTTGCCCATCTCACAACCTGGACATGGCTTTTCCTTATTGAAGGAAATCTGGGGTATCCCATCAACCAGTTGTTTGCGAGACAACTTGTTAATGTTCTTGAAATTAAGGTGGGATAACCTTTTATGCCATAGCCAGTTGGTGTCCTCATCAGCTTTGGTATAGAAACATTGCTCTTTTGGAGCTGGTTCCATATCCATGATGTACACATTCCCTTTTCTTGGTGCAATCATCACCACTTTCCAATCCTTGTTAAATATGGTGCCTTGTGCAATATCGAACAATACCCTGAAGCCATCATCGCAAAGTTGGCTTACACTGATCAAGTTATATTTCAAACCATTCACAAATGCAACTCTTTTGAATTCGACTTGTCCATTATTGAGCACACCATATCCTTCAGTCTTTCCAGATTGATCGTTACCAAACGTCACTGTCGGTCCATCTTGGACAGTGAACTCTTCCAGTAGGGGCTTACATCCGGTCATAGTCCGGCCAGCAGCGCTGTCCAGATACCAGATATTCTTCTTTCAACAACTCCATTTTGCTCTGGAGAGTGAACTGATGAGAAGTTTTGAGAAATGCCAGTGTCAGTGCAAAATGTTTCAAGTACTTTATTTTGGAATTCAGTACCATTATCACTTCGCAACTGACAAACTTTTCGAGTGTACTTGAGCTCAATTCTTTTGATAAGGGAGATGATTTCAGCAGGTGCATCACTTTTGGATCTGATGAATACCACCCAGCAATATCTGGAGAATTCATCAACCACAACTAGAGTGTATTTCTTTCCAGCTCTAGTTTGAACATTCACTGGACCAAAGAGATCCATATGAAGCATGTGAAGAGGTTCAGTGATGCTAAAATTTTGCCTAGTTTTGAAACTGGCTCTCTTCTGCTTGCCCATCTCACAACCTGGACATGGCTTTTCCTTATTGAAGGAAATCTGGGGTATCCCATCAACCAGTTGTTTGCGAGACAACTTGTTAATGTTCTTGAAATTAAGGTGGGATAACCTTTTATGCCATAGCCAGTTGGTGTCCTCATCAGCTTTGGTATAGAAACATTGCTCTTTTGGAGCTGGTTCCATATCCATGATGTACACATTCCCTTTTCTTGGTGCAATCATCACCACTTTCCAATCCTTGTTAAATATGGTGCCTTGTGCAATATCGAACAATACTCTGAAGCCATCATCGCAAAGTTGGCTTACACTGATCAAGTTATATTTCAAACCATTCACAAATGCAACTCTTTTGAATTCGACTTGTCCATTATTGAGCACACCATATCCTTCAGTCTTTCCAGATTGATCGTTACCAAACGTCACTGTCGGTCCATCTTGGACAGTGAACTCTTCCAGTAGGGGCTTACATCCGGTCATAGTCCGGCCAGCAGCGCTGTCCAGATACCAGATATTCTTCTTTCGATCGCCCTACACACACACAAAAATCATTAGTTATTTTTGTGAACCCATCTTTTCTTGATGGGTCCACTGGACTTCTCTACAGAAGCCACAGTTGATTGTTGTTGTGTTGAACTGGAGGCTACATCTGGAGCATTATCACCAGCTCCAGGTGCAGAAGTAAAAACGATTGGTATTTGATATTTACTCACCTTAAGTTTACCAGATTTTGTTCCAGATGGAACATTCTTTTGTTTAGGTACAGAAGGGAGTGATTTAATGTTTTGTTTTAAAACTGGAGGTGGTGAACCTCCTTCCAGATTGTTAATTCGGGCAGTGCAACTCTGAACCTGCCGAGACAAAAGTTGGAGTTGCCTTTCCAAATTAACCAAAACATTGTTTTGTTCAGGCAGTTGAACCTTGGACATTGGTTCAACTGGGGATTTAGTCTTTCGGGTCTTGGGCTCCTTAGACTTATGAGGTAAAGGCTTGTTAACAGTGGCCTTTTTGACTGGAGCTTTAGCCTGTTTGGCTCCAGTTTTAACCTCAATGGGGGAGGTCTCAATGGTTTCAGTTTCAACAGCTTCAGGTTGATCATAAGGTGTTTCAACCTGGAGAGCTGGAGGCAATGCATGAAGATCTGGTATAAGAGCTGCCATCTTCAGATCTTCAGATTTCCATGCATTTTTCTGGGCATCGATGGTTCTTGAAAATGCATCATAGTTTTTGCCAGATGCTTTTACCCAGGACTTGATAATCATTTGAGCTTTTTCAAAATCATCAGAAAGTTTTTGATTATCAAGTTCTAATGCCTCAATTTTTAAAACTGGAGGTGGTGAACCTCCTTCCAGATTGTTAATTCGGGCAGTGCAACTCTGAACCTGCCGAGACAAAAGTTGGAGTTGCCTTTCCAAATTAACCAAAACATTGTTTTGTTCAGGCAGTTGAACCTTGGACATTGGTTCAACTGGGGATTTAGTCTTTCGGGTCTTGGGCTCCTTAGACTTATGAGGTAAAGGCTTGTTAACAGTGGCCTTTTTGACTGGAGCTTTAGCCTGTTTGGCTCCAGTTTTAACCTCAATGGGGGAGGTCTCAATGGTTTCAGTTTCAACAGCTTCAGGTTGATCATAAGGTGTTTCAACCTGGAGAGCTGGAGGCAATGCATGAAGATCTGGTATAAGAGCTGCCATCTTCAGATCTTCAGATTTCCATGCATTTTTCTGGGCATCGATGGTTCTTGAAAATGCATCATAGTTTTTGCCAGATGCTTTTACCCAGGACTTGATAATCATTTGAGCTTTTTCAAAATCATCAGAAAGTTTTTGATTATCAAGTTCTAATGCCTCAATTTTTAAAACTGGAGGTGGTGAACCTCCTTCCAGATTGTTAATTCGGGCAGTGCAACTCTGAACCTGCCGAGACAAAAGTTGGAGTTGCCTTTCCAAATTAACCAAAACATTGTTTTGTTCAGGCAGTTGAACCTTGGACATTGGTTCAACTGGGGATTTAGTCTTTCGGGTCTTGGGCTCCTTAGACTTATGAGGTAAAGGCTTGTTAACAGTGGCCTTTTTGACTGGAGCTTTAGCCTGTTTGGCTCCAGTTTTAACCTCAATGGGGGAGGTCTCAATGGTTTCAGTTTCAACAGCTTCAGGTTGATCATAAGGTGTTTCAACCTGGAGAGCTGGAGGCAATGCATGAAGATCTGGTATAAGAGCTGCCATCTTCAGATCTTCAGATTTCCATGCATTTTTCTGGGCATCGATGGTTCTTGAAAATGCATCATAGTTTTTGCCAGATGCTTTTACCCAGGACTTGATAATCATTTGAGCTTTTTCAAAATCATCAGAAAGTTTTTGATTATCAAGTTCTAATGCCTCAATTTTTAAAACTGACTCCTTGAGAGCCAACTGGACACTTTGCAAATCATTCAGTTGTGGTTTGACATTGTTCAGTTCAATTAAGATAGTGTCTAAATATCTTTCACTATCTGCTCTAACAGTTTCTACAAATGCCAGATCACCACTTAATGATTCAGCCAGGTCCAGTTTCAATTCAGGGTCAACCTGGTGATCATAATCACATACCTTTTTCAGTATGATGTCCACCCATCTTCCAGAGACGACATCATCTTTCACCACATGCTGCTGTTGTTGTTGATCTTCCAAGGCCATGAAACACATGTCCCTTTCCTCTTCTTCATCCTCAGATGAGTCATCAGAGTACTCCCATTTTCCTTCAGTTTGTGCAATTAAGCACTGGTCCTTTTTCTTATCCATGGACAGAAGGGCAATCTGGGCCTTAAGCTGCTTGTATTTAGCTTTATAGCTATCATCAGGCCGATTGTAATTAGGGACAGAGGGGCCAGTTTGGTTATTCAACTGACTAGATCGGCATTCCTTCATAAAATGACCTTTCTTGCCACACTTATAGCATGTAAGATTGGTCTTATCCAGAGAGCTGGAGCTGGAAGCATTGTTGGGGCCATTAAATCTTTTAGATTTATGCTTAAACCTATTAAAGGTTTTAGCAATCATGGCGACCAGATCATCATCGTCAGTTTCATCATAACCTTCACTGTTTTCAGTGGTCAGCCCAGAGTTTAAGAAGCTGTTTAACATCTCCTTCATCGAGTGTGCCTGGACACTCTCAGCAGACATTAAAGCAGCACAAGGTCGCTCAATTACATTAGCAACCTTGGGACTCTGAGCATGGTTCATGGCATCTTGCTCAGCCACAAGTCTTGCAGCATTATTATCTTCAGTGAATCTGAAGGCTCCATAGAGCGATGCAAGAGTGTGAGAGTGCAAGGTTTTACCTTGTCTCAAGACAAGAACCATGTTTTCCCATTTAGATGGAAGAATATCACAAAACTTTTCAAGAAGAATATCCTTATCCTTCTCTACACCCAAACCTCTCAACTGATTGATGAGGCTAGAAAATCTGGTATAAGAGCTGCCATCTTCAGATCTTCAGATTTCCATGCATTTTTCTGGGCATCGATGGTTCTTGAAAATGCATCATAGTTTTTGCCAGATGCTTTTACCCAGGACTTGATAATCATTTGAGCTTTTTCAAAATCATCAGAAAGTTTTTGATTATCAAGTTCTAATGCCTCAATTTTTAAAACTGACTCCTTGAGAGCCAACTGGACACTTTGCAAATCATTCAGTTGTGGTTTGACATTGTTCAGTTCAATTAAGATAGTGTCTAAATATCTTTCACTATCTGCTCTAACAGTTTCTACAAATGCCAGATCACCACTTAATGATTCAGCCAGGTCCAGTTTCAATTCAGGGTCAACCTGGTGATCATAATCACATACCTTTTTCAGTATGATGTCCACCCATCTTCCAGAGACGACATCATCTTTCACCACATGCTGCTGTTGTTGTTGATCTTCCAAGGCCATGAAACACATGTCCCTTTCCTCTTCTTCATCCTCAGATGAGTCATCAGAGTACTCCCATTTTCCTTCAGTTTGTGCAATTAAGCACTGGTCCTTTTTCTTATCCATGGACAGAAGGGCAATCTGGGCCTTAAGCTGCTTGTATTTAGCTTTATAGCTATCATCAGGCCGATTGTAATTAGGGACAGAGGGGCCAGTTTGGTTATTCAACTGACTAGATCGGCATTCCTTCATAAAATGACCTTTCTTGCCACACTTATAGCATGTAAGATTGGTCTTATCCAGAGAGCTGGAGCTGGAAGCATTGTTGGGGCCATTAAATCTTTTAGATTTATGCTTAAACCTATTAAAGGTTTTAGCAATCATGGCGACCAGATCATCATCGTCAGTTTCATCATAACCTTCACTGTTTTCAGTGGTCAGCCCAGAGTTTAAGAAGCTGTTTAACATCTCCTTCATCGAGTGTGCCTGGACACTCTCAGCAGACATTAAAGCAGCACAAGGTCGCTCAATTACATTAGCAACCTTGGGACTCTGAGCATGGTTCATGGCATCTTGCTCAGCCACAAGTCTTGCAGCATTATTATCTTCAGTGAATCTGAAGGCTCCATAGAGCGATGCAAGAGTGTGAGAGTGCAAGGTTTTACCTTGTCTCAAGACAAGAACCATGTTTTCCCATTTAGATGGAAGAATATCACAAAACTTTTCAAGAAGAATATCCTTATCCTTCTCTACACCCAAACCTCTCAACTGATTGATGAGGCTAGAAAATCTGGTATAAGTACCAGTTAAACTTTCGTTGGGCAAGGCAAAGAAGGATTCATACTTCTTGTTCAATGCAACTTTACGGGTGACAATGGTGTCATCACCTCCTTCAAACTGAATCACTAATTCATCCCACATAGACTTGGCACTGGGATACAACACAAGTGTTGGAATTAGGTCTTCAGGGACAGCCCCAAGGATCATGTTTTTCAGTCTGGTGTCCAAGTCCACCAGTCTGCGATCCTCATCAGACCAATGGTCTTCTGGCTTTTCCCTTGAGCCTCTTCTTCCAGTTGGATCAAGAAGAGGACTCACCCCAATAGACATAGGTATATATGGTCCATCTTTTATGATTTTCAACATATACCTCTCAATACCACCAAAATGCAACAGCATTCTAGCTTTCCATGTACCAAAGGTCTCACTGTTTCCATCAAATTTTGGAACAGGAGTGTTAGAGTAATGTACATGGACGTGGTTTGAGGAAGAAGGAGGAGGAGGAGGGTTGGTGTTAACGTTTTGAAAAGGTGGTGAATTATTGTTCAATGGGTTTTCACCTAAACCAGAACCATCTCCACCTTCAGTAGTGTTCATCTTTGCAGATCTAGGCAAGTATATTAGCCTTCTGCTCTGATACCACTTGTAAGTCCCAACTTGTTAGATTGGTACTACTGAAGACACCTCTATGTCGATGGTGGAGTTACTTTGCAATATACTTACTAAACTGGAGACGACCAGTTAGATAAGTGTATACCAAGTTCTAGATAGATTACTTATATAAAAGACAATAAGTAAAGAACAATGCAATAATACAAATAACTTGTAAACAATCTTGATGAGACAATATGTAGTTTTCAAGTGTAATTTATTTATTGATATTAAACAAATTACAAGGTTGATGCGGAACCAAGATAATACACGAATGTAAATATCCTAACAACCTATGAAATACAATTGATCTATACTCGGAATTTCTCTTCTACAATCGAAACACTTAAAGTAGTGAAATGTTCCTTTTAGCGATTGAGAGAATATTGCACAAGTTCACCAAGAATATTGCAGGTTTGCAAAGTAAGAAGTTATTCGTTTGAGAGAGAAATAACTTAGACGAATACTTGAATAACTTGTGTTTCTTGGTTGTGCAATGACTTGTATTTATAGGCAAAGTTAACATATGGATGTTAACTTTAGCCGTACAAATGTGGTTGGAAGCATTTAAGGAATAGCATTTAATTCCTTAAAAAGTGTTGTAAAGTCGCATGTTACAGTGACTTTACACAACCACCTTTATGTACCTTTTAATACTTAAATAATAAGATAAGGCTTATTATCCGGGTAAAGGTACATAAAGTGTACAAGTCAATTCCTCGTAATCAGTGTAAAGCTTTGTAAGTGCTTTCCACTGAAGGTCTCCAGTTTGTAACTGACTAGAATGTCAACTGGGCTTCGCTGCCATTGTCATTCTCTTTCTTCCATTTGTTGTCTTCGACTTCAACTGGAATGTTTCTTCAACTTGGTCAGTTCTCAACTGGAGGAAGTCTTCAGTTGCGTTAACTGTACGGTGCAACTGGACTTCAATATATTTCTCGACAAATCTTCTTGGTCACCAGTTTACTGGTCACCAGATGCAACTGGTGAACTGGTCAGTGGAAACTGGTGACTGGCCAGTTCCAGGTGAACTGGACCTAACAATCTTGATGAGACAATATGTAGTTTTCAAGTGTAATTTATTTATTGATATTAAACAAATTACAAGGTTGATGCGGAACCAAGATAATACACGAATGTAAATATCCTAACAACCTATGAAATACAATTGATCTATACTCGGAATTTCTCTTCTACAATCGAAACACTTAAAGTAGTGAAATGTTCCTTTTAGCGATTGAGAGAATATTGCACAAGTTCACCAAGAATATTGCAGGTTTGCAAAGTAAGAAGTTATTCGTTTGAGAGAGAAATAACTTAGACGAATACTTGAATAACTTGTGTTTCTTGGTTGTGCAATGACTTGTATTTATAGGCAAAGTTAACATATGGATGTTAACTTTAGCCGTACAAATGTGGTTGGAAGCATTTAAGGAATAGCATTTAATTCCTTAAAAAGTGTTGTAAAGTCGCATGTTACAGTGACTTTACACAACCACCTTTATGTACCTTTTAATACTTAAATAATAAGATAAGGCTTATTATCCGGGTAAAGGTACATAAAGTGTACAAGTCAATTCCTCGTAATCAGTGTAAAGCTTTGTAAGTGCTTTCCACTGAAGGTCTCCAGTTTGTAACTGACTAGAATGTCAACTGGGCTTCGCTGCCATTGTCATTCTCTTTCTTCCATTTGTTGTCTTCGACTTCAACTGGAATGTTTCTTCAACTTGGTCAGTTTCAACACAGATATTTCCTTTTTGAGTTCTTGATTAAAGTATTTTTGTAAAAGAACCTCATCACCCAATCTATTTAGTCTAGATAGTTTTTCATTATCAGACAGATTAGAGAAAGAAATTACCTCAGGTGGAGTAGTCTGACTGGTAGATGCCTGGTGAGATGACTCAGATTGCTGTTGTATTTTGACAAGATCTTCAGCAAACTTTTTAGTTGCTTCTTTGGCCATAAAGCACTTGGCATCTTTATATAGTTCATCATCAGATGAAGTTGCACTTTCAGCCCAGTCTTTGGCTACCAGACTCTTCTCACTTTTGTTTACTTTCTCACTCAGCTCAGCTACTTGTGCTTTTATGGCTTTATATTTTGTCTTGAGCTTTGAGTATTTTTCACTTCTTCCACCTTTGGATATTCTCTTTTTTTCTTTTATATATATATATATATATATATATATATATATATATATATATTATATTTATATATATATATATATATATATATATATATATATATTATATACATATATACAAGAATACATATATATATATATATAAGTATATGTATATATATATATATATATATATATATATATATATATATATATATATATATATATATATATATATATATATATATATATATATATATATATATATATATATATATATATATATATATATATATATATATATATATATATATATATATATATATATATATATATATATATATATATATATATATATATATATATATATATATATATATATATATATATATATATATATATATATATATATATATATATATATATATATATATATATATATATATATATATATATATATATATATATATATATATATATATATATATATATATATATATATATATATATATATATATATATATATATATATATATATATATATATATATATATATATATATATATATATATATATATATATATATATATATATATATATATATATATATATATATATATATATATATATATATATATATATATATATATATATATATATATATATATATATATATATATATATATATATATATATATATATATATATATATATATATATATATATATATATATATATATATATATATATATATATATATATATATATATATATATATATATATATATATATATATATATATATATATATATATATATATATATATATATATATATATATATATATATATATATATATATATATATATATATATATATATATATATATATATATATATATATATATATATATATATATATATATATATATATATATATATATATATATATATATATATATATATATATATATATATATATATATATATATATATATATATATATATATATATATATATATATATATATATATATATATATATATATATATATATATATATATATATATATATATATATATATATATATATATATATATATATATATATATATATATATATATATATATATATATATATATATATATATATATATATATATATATATATATATATATATATATATATATATATATATATATATATATATATATATATATATATATATATATATATATATATATATATATATATATATATATATATATATATATATATATATATATATATATATATATATATATATATATATATATATATATATATATATATATATATATATATATATATATATATATATATATATATATATATATATATATATATATATATATATATATATATATATATATATATATATATATATATATATATATATATATATATATATATATATATATATATATATATATATATATATATATATATATATATATATATATATATATATATATATATATATATATATATATATATATATATATATATATATATATATATATATATATATATATATATATATATATATATATATATATATATATATATATATATATATATATATATATATATATATATATATATATATATATATATATATATATATATATATATATATATATATATATATATATATATATATATATATATATATATATATATATATATATATATATATATATATATATATATATATATATATATATATATATATATATATATATATATATATATATATATATATATATATATATATATATATATATATATATATATATATATATATATATATATATATATATATATATATATATATATATATATGTAGAACACATTTTAATAGAATGATAAATATCTTTGGGCACAGCTTGGACAATGAAATTTCTAGCCTTCACATCCAAGTTTGCCAATCTCCTATCCTCATCCCCCCAATCTGCCTTGTCCTTAACAATAGATTTAACTGTGGCAGGAATGGTTGGTTGACCTTCTCTGACCACAACCTCTACCACAATGGTCTGTATAGGAACATAAGGACCATCCGCAAGGATGTCAGGCATATTGTTATCGATGGATTCAAGGAACAAAGACATTCGACCTTTCCACCCACTGAAATCATCTTTATCAAACATGGGTGGTCTGGTTGAAGAACCATTATCAATATAGGATGACATAATGCTTTACTATTAAAGAAAATAAGTAGGATCTAGTCAAGTTAATTCTTAACCCCTGCTCTGATACCAATTGATACGTCCCAAGGTGTATACACAGAACAGTTGTAGAGGGGGGGTGAATACAACTGTTCTATGTACAATATACTTTGGTATATTGATACACCTTGGGACGTATTAGTTTGTTACTGTATCTTCTGGAGAAGGCATTAGTGTGACTGGTCCTAAGCATGTTGGTAAGGTGAAAGAAAAAATGAAGGGAGGTGAGAAAGAGAAGGAAAAAGAAGCTGAAACTGATGAGGTAGAAAGAGTTGAAGATGAAGATGTCTCTGGCAACTATACTGATAGGTCTTGGGGTTCTGATGATAACCCTTTGGAGTTTGTTGAGGGTAAGTTTGTTCCTCCATTTGCTCGGGTTCAGCATATGAGCACTCTTGAGGATAGCGACGATCGTGCTGATTATGTCCAGAACATCATGGTGCCTTATCAAAAACGTGAGGTTGAGAAGCTGTCTAATGGGGACTTTATGAACTTTTCAGACGGGGCTGTTATTGATATCATCAAATCTTTGGTATGGCTTCTTGTACTTATACTTATTTTTTCTCTTTTTTATTCTCTTTTTTTTGTTATATATATGCATGTGCTATGTATACATTTATTTATATATATTATATTTATATATATATATATATATATATATATATATATATATTATATACATATATACAAGAATACATATATATATATATATAAGTATATGTATATATATATATATATATATATATATATATATATATATATATATATATATATATATATATATATATATATATATATATATATATATATATATATATATATATATATATATATATATATATATATATATATATATATATATATATATATATATATATATATATATATATATATATATATATATATATATATATATATATATATATATATATATATATATATATATATATATATATATATATATATATATATATATATATATATATATATATATATATATATATATATATATATATATATATATATATATATATATATATATATATATATATATATATATATATATATATATATATATATATATATATATATATATATATATATATATATATATATATATATATATATATATATATATATATATATATATATATATATATATATATATATATATATATATATATATATATATATATATATATATATATATATATATATATATATATATATATATATATATATATATATATATATATATATATATATATATATATATATATATATATATATATATATATATATATATATATATATATATATATATATATATATATATATATATATATATATATATATATATATATATATATATATATATATATATATATATATATATATATATATATATATATATATATATATATATATATATATATATATATATATATATATATATATATATATATATATATATATATATATATATATATATATATATATATATATATATATATATATATATATATATATATATATATATATATATATATATATATATATATATATATATATATATATATATATATATATATATATATATATATATATATATATATATATATATATATATATATATATATATATATCTTTATATCTCTCTTTTTATTCTCTTTTTTTTGTTATATATATGCATGTGCTATGTATACATTTATTTCCCTTCTCATGCGTATTTATTTACTTGCATTGTTTCTTTTGCTTCTTTTTGTAGTATGAATATAAGAGGCGCTTTTCTTTGACTGAGGATGACCGGTGTAAGTTGCACCGTCAGAATGTAAAATTGAAGGATAAAGTGGAGCAGTTGAAGGGAAGTGAAGCATGTACTAAGCAGCGGGATGCGTTTAAAGTCCTCCATGACGATCTTTCAGACAAGGAGAAGAAGAATGCCGAACTCTTAGAAGAAGTGGGCAGGTTACGGGGTGAGGTGGAGCGACTTAGTGGTTTGGTTTCGGAGCGGGACTTGTGGAAGAGTAACTACCTTGAAGCCAAGCAACAAACTGAAGGTTTTACTCTTGATTTGATTCACGAACAGGATAAGGTGAAAGAGCTTCAGAGTGTAGTTAAGGCGCTTCGTTTAGAATCTTCAAAGTTCAAAGAGGAAGCTCGAATGAAAGCCTTGGATAGGAAGCTGCTTGTGGAGAGTTTGCCCATGTTGTTCAAGAAGTTTCTAAAGAGTGACGAGTTTAGCAAGGAAATGAGCATAGTGCAGACTCATGCAATGGATGTGGGTGGGCATCGAGCCTTACATGACCTCCGGAACCAGCTCTCTGATGTGGACCCTTCTCGACTTAATGGATATGATCCTTCAACCTTTAATGCCCTTCTTGTTGCTGCTTCTAAGATGGAAGACAAGGAGTTTCCTTATGTTTCTAAGCTTGCCTCGAGTTCCAGCCTTGCTACTCCAGAGTTGTTGCAATTTAACCCAGATGTGATTCCTGAGGACGCCTGAGCGTGTGCTATGATTATGATGTCTCTTGAAAACAATTGAATAAATGTTTAATGTTGGACTTTTGTACTCTTATTTGCTCTTAATCGGAGAGTGTTCCGGGAGCTTCTGATGAATGTTGACACTTTTATTTTGTCTTATGCATAAATTCTCTTGCTTATTGTATTTGCCTTAACTTTTCATTGTGTGTTGTTTATGATTGCACGATTTTGGCATAAGAAACTATGTTCAGCTTCTTTTGGCATAAGAAGCTAAGTTCAGCTTCTTTGGTGTAAGAACCTAAGTTCAGCTTCTTTTGGCATAAGAAGCTAAGTTCAGCTTCTTTGGTGTAAGAACCTAAGTTCAGCTTCTTTTGGCATAAGAAGCTAAGTTCAGCTTCTTTTGGCATAAGAAGCTAAGTTCAGCTTCTTTGGTGTAAGAACCTAAGTTCAGCTTCTTTTGGCATAAGAAGCTAAGTTCAGCTTCTTTGGTGTAAGAACCTAAGTTCAGCTTCTTTAGTGTAAGAACCTAAGTTCAGCTTCTTTTGGCATAAGAACCTAAGTTCAGCTTCTTTGGTGTAAGAACCTAAGTTCAGCTTCTTTTGGCATAAGAAGCTAAGTTCAGCTTCTTTGGTGTAAGAACCTAAGTTCAGCTTCTTTTGGCATAAGAAGCTAAGTTCAGCTTCTTTTGGCATAAGAAGCTAAGTTCAGCTTCTTTGGTGTAAGAACCTAAGTTCAGCTTCTTTTGGCATAAGAAGCTAAGTTCAGCTTCTTTGGTGTAAGAACCTAAGTTCAGCTTCTTTTGGCATAAGAAGCTAAGTTCAGCTTCTTTTGGCATAAGAAGCTAAGTTCAGCTTCTTTGGTGTAAGAACCTAAGTTCAGCTTCTTTTGGCATAAGAAGCTAAGTTCAGCTTCTTTGGTGTAAGAACCTAAGTTCAGCTTCTTTAGTGTAAGAACCTAAGTTCAGCTTCTTTTGACATAAGAAGCTAAGTTCAGCTTCTTTTGACATAAGAAGCTAAGTTCAGCTTCTTTTGGCATAAGAAGCTAAGTTCAGCTTCTTTTGGCATAAGAAGCTAAGTTCAGCTTCTTTGGTGTAAGAACCTAAGTTCAGCTTCTTTTGGCATAAGAAGCTAAGTTCAGCTTCTTTGGTGTAAGAAGCTAAGTTCAGCTTCTTTTGGCATAAGAAGCTAAGTTCAGCTTCTTTGGTGTAAGAACCTAAGTTCAGCTTCTTTTGGCATAAGAAGCTAAGTTCAGCTTCTTTGGTGTAAGAACCTAAGTTCAGCTTCTTTTGGCATAAGAAGCTAAGTTCAGCTTCTTTGGTGTAAGAAGCTAAGTTCAGCTTCTTTTGGCATAAGAAGCTAAGTTCAGCTTCTTTTGGCATAAGAAGCTAAGTTCAGCTTCTTTGGTGTAAGAACCTAAGTTCAGCTTCTTTTGGCATAAGAAGCTAAGTTCAGCTTCTTTGGTGTAAGAACCTAAGTTCAGCTTCTTTTGGCATAAGAAGCTAAGTTCAGCTTCTTTGGTGTAAGAACCTAAGTTCAGCTTCTTTTGGCATAAGAAGCTAAGTTCAGCTTCTTTTGGCATAAGAAGCTAAGTTCAGCTTCTTTGGTGTAAGAACCTAAGTTCAGCTTCTTTTGGCATAAGAAGCTAAGTTCAGCTTCTTTGGTGTAAGAACCTAAGTTCAGCTTCTTTAGTGTAAGAACCTAAGTTCAGCTTCTTTTGGCATAAGAAGCTAAGTTCAGCTTCTTTTGACATAAGAAGCTAAGTTCAGCTTCTTTTGGCATAAGAAGCTAAGTTCAGCTTCTTTTGGCATAAGAAGCTAAGTTCAGCTTCTTTGGTGTAAGAACCTAAGTTCAGCTTCTTTTGGCATAAGAAGCTAAGTTCAGCTTCTTTGGTGTAAGAAGCTAAGTTCAGCTTCTTTTGGCATAAGAAGCTAAGTTCAGCTTCTTTGGTGTAAGAACCTAAGTTCAGCTTCTTTTGGCATAAGAAGCTAAGTTCAGCTTCTTTGGTGTAAGAACCTAAGTTCAGCTTCTTTTGGCATAAGAAGCTAAGTTCAGCTTCTTTTGGTGTAAGAAGCTAAGTTCAGCTTCTTTTGGCATAAGAAGCTAAGTTCAGCTTCTTTTGGCATAAGAAGCTAAGTTCAGCTTCTTTGGTGTAAGAACCTAAGTTCAGCTTCTTTTGGCATAAGAAGCTAAGTTCAGCTTCTTTGGTGTAAGAACCTAAGTTCAGCTTCTTTTGGCATAAGAAGCTAAGTTCAGCTTCTTTGGTGTAAGAACCTAAGTTCAGCTTCTTTTGGCATAAGAAGCTAAGTTCAGCTTCTTTTGGCATAAGAAGCTAAGTTCAGCCTCTTTAGTGTAAGAACCTAAGTTCAGCTTCTTTAGTGTAAGAACCTAAGTTCAGCTTCTTTGTGTAAGAAGCTAAGTTCAGCTTCTTTGGTGTAAGAACCTAAGTTCAGCTTCTTTTGGCATAAGAACCTAAGTTCAGCTTCTTTGGTGTAAGAACCTAAGTTCAGCTTCTTTTGGCATAAGAAGCTAAGTTCAGCTTCTTTGGTGTAAGAACCTAAGTTCAGCTTCTTTAGTGTAAGAACCTAAGTTCAGCTTCTTTTGGCATAAGAAGCTATGTTCAGCTTCTTTTGGCATAAGAAGCTAAGTTCAGCCTCTTTAGTGTAAGAACCTAAGTTCAGCTTCTTTAGTGTAAGAACCTAAGTTCAGCTTCTTTTGGCATAAGAAGCTAAGTTCAGCTTCTTTTGGCATAAGAAGCTAAGTTCAGCTTCTTTGGTGTAAGAACCTAAGTTCAGCTTCTTTAGTGTAAGAACCTAAGTTCAGCTTCTTTTGGCATAAGAAGCTAAATTCAGCTTCTTTGGTGTAAGAACCTAAGTTCAGCTTCTTTTGTCATAAGAACCTAAGTTCAGCTTCTTTGGTGTAAGAACCTAAGTTCAGCTTCTTTTGGCATAAGAAGCTAAGTTCAGCTTCTTTTGGCATAAGAAGCTAAGTTCAGCTTCTTTGGTGTAAGAACCTAAGTTCAGCTTCTTTTGGCATAAGAAGCTAAGTTCAGCTTCTTTGGTGTAAGAACCTAAGTTCAGCTTCTTTTGTCATAAGAACCTAAGTTCAGCTTCTTTGGTGTAAGAACCTAAGTTCAGCTTCTTTTGGCATAAGAAGCTAAGTTCAGCTTCTTTGGTGTAAGAACCTAAGTTCAGCTTCTTTTGGCATAAGAAGCTAAGTTCAGCTTCTTTGGTGTAAGAACCTAAGTTCAGCTTCTTTTGTCATAAGAACCTAAGTTCAGCTTCTTTGGTGTAAGAACCTAAGTTCAGCTTCTTTTGGCATAAGAAGCTAAGTTCAGCTTCTTTTGGCATAAGAAGCTAAGTTCAGCTTCTTTGGTGTAAGAACCTAAGTTCAGCTTCTTTAGTGTAAGAACCTAAGTTCAGCTTCTTTTGGCATAAGAACCTAAGTTCAGCTTCTTTGGTGTAAGAACCTAAGTTCAGCTTCTTTTGGCATAAGAAGCTAAGTTCAGCTTCTTTGGTGTAAGAACCTAAGTTCAGCTTCTTTAGTGTAAGAACCTAAGTTCAGCTTCTTTTGGCATAAGAACCTAAGTTCGGCTTCTTTGGTGTAAGAACCTAAGTTCAGCTTCTTTTGGCATAAGAAGCTAAGTTCAGCTTCTTTTGTATAAGAAGCTAAGTTCAGCTTCTTTTGGCATAAGAAGCTAAGTTCAGCTTCTTTTGGCATAAGAAGCTAAGTTCAGCTTCTTTGGTGTAAGAACCTAAGTTCAGCTTCTTTTGGCATAAGAAGCTAAGTTCAGCTTCTTTGGTGTAAGAACCTAAGTTCAGCTTCTTTTGACATAAGAAGCTAAGTTCAGCTTCTTTGGTGTAAGAAGCTAAGTTCAGCTTCTTTTGGCATAAGAAGCTAAGTTCAGCTTCTTTGGTGTAAGAACCTAAGTTCAGCTTCTTTTGGCATAAGAAGCTAAGTTCAGCTTCTTTTGGCATAAGAAGCTAAGTTCAGCTTCTTTGGTGTAAGAACCTAAGTTCAGCTTCTTTTGGCATAAGAAGCTAAGTTCAGCTTCTTTGGTGTAAGAACCTAAGTTCAGCTTCTTATTGCGAAAGACAAACTCTCCTGGAAGGAAGCTTTCTTTACGAACTCTCTTGTCATAGTACTTTTTCATCTGGCTCTTGTGTTGAGCTTCTCTGATTGTTGCTATTTCCCTTCGTTCTTCCAAAAGGTCTAGATTTGATAGAAGCTGGTGCTCATTTTCTTCATTATTTAAGAATCTTCTTCTCGTAGGGACACTTACTTCTGGTGGGATCATTGCCTCGGTGCCATATACTAAGCTGAATGGTGTGGCTCCGTTACTTATCTTTGGTGTTGTTCTGTGTGCCCATAACACTTGATGGAGTTCTTCTACCCAACCAGAATGGCTTCTTCCCAATCTTGCTTTTATTCCTTGCACAATTGCTTTGTTAGTTACCTCCACTTGGCCATTGGTTTGTGGGTGTGCTACGGAAGTAAAAGATTGTTCAATCTCCAGATTTTCACAAAACGTTCGAAAGACTCCTTCACAAAATTGCTTTCCATTGTCGCTCACAATTGTTTTTGGTATTCCGAATCTTGTAACGATATGCTCCCATACAAATTTTTCCATGTGTTTTCCAGAGATCACAGCTAGTGGTTTGGCTTCTACCCACTTTGTAAAATAATCTATGGCTACCACCAAAAATTTTAGTCTCCCCGGGGCTGGTGGGAAAGGACCTACTATATCAATCCCCCATTTGGAGAACGGCCATGCCGAGGATACTGGGATCATTTTATTCTTTGGTGCCTTTGAAACAGATGAATGTATCTGACATGCTTCACAGTTTCGGAGTTCTGTTTCCACATCTTGGTACATCGATGGCCAATAGTAACCCATCGTTCCTATTTTGGCTATCACCATTCTTGGTCCGGCATGTAAGCTACATGATCCTCTGTGCACTTCTTGTATTATTCCTTTGGCTTGGTTCGGACCCACACACCTGAGTAGGAGTCTCATGTAGGACTTCTTGTACAACCCTTCTTCTCGAAGCTCATACTGGGTGCTTTTACTCTTATCTTTCGGGCTTGATCTCTATCTGCTGGAAGCAAACCGCTGGTAAGATACTCTATCATGGGTGTCATCCATGTTGTTCCTTCTTCTTCAATAGCATTCACTTCTGGCTCCTCTTCAATAGATCTTCTTTCCAATACTTACACCAAGACTTCCTTTGTTAAGTGAGCGAAGGAGGTGGATGCCAATTTACTCAAAGCATCTGCTATTTTGTTTTTGTTTCGGCTAATGTTCGATATTCGAAATGACCGGAACTTCTGCTTTATTTCCTTGACTTTTTCCAAGTACTTCTTCATTATCGGCTCCTTTGCTTCATACGCACCGTTTACTTGGAAAGCTACTATTTGAGAGTCTACATGAGCATGGACATGCTTCACACCCATTGTTTTGGCTATCCGAAGGCCAGCCAATAGTGCTTCATACTCTGCTGCATTATTTGAAGCTTTGAAATTGTATCTTAGTGCATAAGTGAACTCTTTCCCTTCCGGGCTGGTTAGGATAAGTCCGGCTCCAGATCCGTCCGTGAAAAGTTTCCATACAGGATCTTCAGAACTTGACTCTGCGTCTTCTGGATATGCCATCTCTGGCTCCTTTCGCTTCTTTTTGACATCTCTAACCGGTGTTTCGGCTATGAAGTCCGCCAACACTTGCCCTTTGATGGAATTTCTTGGACGAAACTCAATTTCATGTTCTCCCAACTCTATCGCCCATTTTTCCAGTCTTCCCGAAGCTTCTGGCCTTGCTAACACTTGCTTCATTGGCTTATCGGTTAATACTTGAATGGTATGAGCTTGAAAATATCTTCTTAGTCTTCTTGCTGCATGTATGAGTGCCAGGGCTAGTTTTTCTATCTCTGAATATCTGGTTTCAGGTCCTTGGAGGACCCTGCTTACATAATATACCGGCATTTAACTATCTGTCACATTTGCCATCAATACTGCACTCACAGCTTCTTCAGACGTTGCTAGATACATCTGGAGTACTTCTCCTTTTTCCGGAGCTACCATAGTTGGGAGATGGTCTAAGTAGTCCTTTAGCTCCACAAATGCTTTTTCTGCTTCTGATGTCCAGTGAAAACTTTGCTTATCTGTGCATCCCTTTAAAGTTTTGAAGAAAGGAAGAGAACATTCTGCTGACTTTGACAAGAAGCGGTGAAGTGCTGTCAGCTTCCCGTTCAAACTTTGCACCTCCTTCAACGTTCGTGGGGAGCTCATGTTTTTAATTTCCTTCACCTTTTCTGGATCTGGGCGGATGCCCTGCTTTGTTATTACATGACCCAAGAACTGCCTTTCTTCCATGCCAAAATGACATTTTTTTGGATTAAGCTTCATTCCTATGGACCTTAGTGTTTCAAAGGTTTCTTGAATATCCCACAACATGTCTTCTTCTGTTCTACTTTTTATAACTATATCATCCACATACGCTTCTAGGTTTCTTCCTATTTGGATGCTGAAGGCTTTGTCAATTAATCTTTGGTAAGTTACTCCGGCATTCTTGAGGCCAAATGGCATTTTTCTGAAGCAATATATTCCTTCTCCCGTGTAGAATGTTGTCTTCTCCTCATCATCCTTATGCATTTGGATTTGATGGTACCCCTTGTATGCATCCAGGAAGCATTTCAACTTAAAGCCCATCAAAGATTCAACCTTCCAATCTATTTCGGGTAGCGAGTAACAATCTTTCGGGCAAGCTTTGTTTATATCTGTGAAGTCTACACACATTCTCCAGCCTCCATCATGCTTTTTTACCATTACTGGGTTTGCTACCCAGCTTTGGTATTTGACTCCCCGAAGTATGCTTGCTTTAACTAGGTCTGACACTTGTTCTTGTGCTGCTTGTGCCCGGTCCGGAGCTAGGCTTCTTCTTTTCTATTTGATGGGTTCAACATGTGGGCAAACATTGAGCCTATGCTGCATATCGAACATTTCATCTCCAAACTTAAGTTGCCTGGGTACCCTTGTCATATCTGAAGGGGTCCATGCGAACACATCTTTATTCAGTCGGAGCATGTCTTTGAGTTGCTTCTTAACATCTGTTGGTATTTTCTTCCCTATGGAGATAGACTGATCAGGATATTGGGGATTAATAAATATCTTTTCTGCTTCATTACTTAGCTCCAGCTTCTTTGGTTCTGGTACTTCATTTGTTGGAGCTTCAACTTGGGCACAATGGTGAGGCTTCTAATATTCAGAACGCACACATCCAACTCCATTTCTTGTCGGGAACATGGCTAAACCGTGAAGTGGAGAAGGGATTATTCCCATTCAGCGCATAGCTGTTCGACCTAAAATCACGTTGTAAGGAGATTCTGCTCTAATGATTATAAACGTTAGTTCTTCCATTCTTGTTCTCGGGTGCTCACCAATCACTACTTTGAGGGCTATCTCCCCCAAAGGCCAAGATTTCTCCCAGAGAACCCTACTAATGCATTTCCCGAGTCTCTTTTTCGTGTCCAGAGAGCGGGTCTAAGCTTTAAAAAACAATGCTCGTACATTATTTCACAGCCACTTCCTGTATCTAGGTGAACTCTCTTTATCGGGTGGTTGACTGCTCTTATCAAGATAGGTCCTTCTGTTCCTTCATCTGGAGGGAGCATTGGGAAGGTTATAGTTGTTTGTTCCCATCTCCGCCTTTCCCGTTCTGGCAGACGCCCCTCTCTTGCGTATTCTACCATCATGATAGGTTCGTCAAGGGGTTCCTGTTTCGGCCCTGCAGGTTCTGCGGCATTTTGCCTTCTTTGATCGTTTTTTGTACGCTGCTCCTTCAACCCTTTTATTAAGTTACTCAACCTTCCCGTTTTCATAGCTTCTTCCATTTTCATCTTCAATATGCGGCAATCATTTTGTATCATGTCCATGGTCATTGTGGAAATCACAAAATTTTGTAAGGTCCTTCCTTTTTTCCTTATTACGATCTCTTGGTGGTAACCTCTCTGTCGCCAAAACATCTCTTTGGGGTCTTGAAGGAGTGAATAATGTTCCTCTATTTGGTGGGGGTCCTCTAGAAAGCGGCGGGTATGGGGAGTGTTTGTGTCTATCTACTCTTTCATTTTTGTATACCCTTCCTCTTCTACTGCTGGACCCTGGATCTCCTCCCCACGGTGGTCTCCCATCCGGAGCATGTGCACCATGAACTTCTCCATAACACTTGTATATGTTCCCGGAAGATCTTGTGACAAAAATTCTACCAAGGGGCGGTATCGGAGACCGTGGACAAAGCCGGAGATTTTTTGATCTTCATTCAGTCCTTTGATAAGGGATGTTTCTTCTGTGTATCTTGTAATGAATTGGCGTATGCTTTCATTATCTTTTCTCTTAATGTTATGTGCTTCTAGATGGATCTTCTTATACTTTCTCTGCTGACTGAAAAAGGACCTAAATTTTGTCTTGAGGTCTTCAAAATTCATTATGCTTCCCATTGGTAGGCCATCCAACCATGCTCGAGCAGTATCCTTCAAAGTGAGCGCAAACATGTGACATGCTATCGGGACTGTCCATCTCTCCATCAGGATTATTGCATTGAAATGCTTCAAATGATTGTCTGGGTCATCTTTTCTGTCATACATCTCTGCTCCTTTGGGTAAGCGAACCCCTTGTGGTAGGGGGTAGGGATGAGCAAAAACTCCCATATCCCGATCCCGTCTCGGTACCGTCCCGATCCCGGTACCGAAAAGCGGTACCGAATCCCGAACGGGATCGGGACCGGTACGAACTTTTTAGAGTTTTCGGGATCGGTACATAGACGGGATCGGTACCATGTTTTGATCAATGGGATCGGTACCTTTGGTACCGATATCCCGGTCCCGTCCCGGTACGGTACCGGACTCAAATGGGACCGGGATCGGTACCATGTTTTGAGAGTTTTCGGGATCGGTAATAGTCGGTACCGGGACCGGGAAAATCCCGTGAATCCCACTTAGTCCCGACTAGTACCATATTGAAATTCCTACAAGATTGGCTAGGTATCCTTTTCCAATGTGTTGGACCAATAAGAAATAGGATACCGAAGTTAACCCATGAGTTTCATGTAGAAGTAATTTAATATCGAACTCACTGAAATTAATATGCTCTGTACATTACTTAATATTAAAAGTAGCAGCACCTTTCTTCTCTAACCCTCTCTTCTCAGTTCTTCCTCCTCACCATTATGTTAATGAAAAGTAAGTTCCTTCAAACCCTCACTGTTCAGACATGATAGTGAAATGTTTATAAATTGAAAGCCACTAACATTGCATACTGATACAATTTATTAATATAAAAATGAGTGAGATATAAAAACGTAACATATGTTTGGATGGAAGTTCGAAGAAGCTAATATAAACAATACATGTCTTTCTAAAACTGATATATTTTTTAATTTTAGTTCATTAATAATCCATATAGCATGATTAAGTGAACATTATATCTTATTTCTTGTATACACATTATAAAATTTAATGACTATCTCATCTTTCTTTCACGGTTTTTTTACCCTCTTAATCTTCGACACTCAACAGTCACTCACACACCAAAAGTTGAGATAGCTTTGGTTTCAATCGGGACTACGCGGGATTTGGTACCGATATCCCGGTCCCGTCCCGGTACGGTACCGGTACCGACTCAAATGGGACCGGGATCGGTACCATGTTTTGATCAATTTTGGGATCGGTACCATCGGTACCGGGACCGGTACGGGACGATACCAGTCCCACGCCCATCCCTAGTAGGGGGTACTCTTCAATCCATTGAGTGAAAGGACCTGGTTCTGTCTGCACCAACATGTCCTTTTCATTTGGAGCCCATTGTTGATTCATGTTTGGCACCGAAGTGTTATACTGTGGGATTACTTTCTCCTGACTCAGACCGGTTGTCTGCCAATAGGGTGGAAGAGCATTTTGCGTATTTGATCTTGGTTGTGGTGGTGATACTTGTGTAAAGTTTGGCATCGGTGTGTTGTATTGAGCTGGATTAACATATTGGGTATTGTACTGAGGTACCTGATTGATGAAGTATGTGCTGGGTGTTGCTACATAGGGTCCGTACTGGTACCGTTGTACTTGTGGGAGAGTTGTTTGAGCATATTGTACATGTGGAGTATTAGTATAACCATGGTAGGTTGGGTTATACACTTGGCCCGTTTGCTGAACTTGTGTTGCTGCTAGGGAAGGTAAATAACTTGGTTGCTCTGGTACTGCCATGCTTGTTCCGCTTCCTACTGTGTGTGGTACCGTTGCTTAAGTTGCATTGGTAGGTACGGATCGCTGCTGGGACCTTGGTTCGGATTGGCCTGCTGGTGGGGCTTCAGCTTCTATCTCTTCATCTACCTCTTCACTCTCCCCATCGAAATTTAACTGTGTTTGGACATCTCTTAAAGTAGCTCTCCTCAACACTTCTCTTAGTAATGGCTCAATAGCTTCCACTTGCCTTTGGGTCGGTCGGAGGCTGGTCCGGACCGATGATGGAACCTCATTTGCAGTACCACCTCCGGAAGGGTTGCCGAACCCAGGAGGTGGTTCCGGATTCTCTCCTGCTGACATTATTGCCTCCGTCACAAGCTCTTCGGAATAGAGTGCGGATGGCGCCACTTGTTTAAACGTATTTCGTCGTCTAATTACTAAGGGGTGAACTTGCTAGAGGAGGGGTCAGAAGAAGCTGATTATGTTTATTGGCGGTTCCCTATCGGTGATGGAAGCTATTCCACGCCACTAAAATAATCAGAGGAAAGTGTGTGAGTGTGTGAAATCATCTGCCTCAAATGAATGATTGAGGCGGGTATTTATAGAGGCCAAGGAGACAAGGTCTGAATACTTGTCTCATGTGACCCATCAGGTACGACCTGGAGCCCATTGAGAATGTACCTTCTTTGGATGGGATTGGTTTAATATTACGTCACCTTGTCAGGTTGGTCGGCCACGTGTCTTTCAAGTGATGACCTCCTTTGTGGTTCACTTGCCTGGTCCGGAACCTGGTCCGGAGCACAGTCCGCTCCCCCAAAGCATGTTATACTTAGTTCTGTTGACTAGGTCAAGGTGTTGACTAGCTTTGAATGGGACAATGTATTATCATACACTATCATCTATTGTAATACAGTGAAACGTACTTGCCTGATCAAACTGATCACTACCTACCCTGTGTGAGCAAGCAGTTAGACATGGGCAAATTCCATTAACACCCGAGCCCTGTCATGGGGCTGGTTGTGGTCAGACTAGGTCATATTCGGTGCAAAGACTGGTTCAACCCCTGCTAAGGAGCAGCCTAGGTCTAGTCTTTCCCAACTTAAGTTTAGATGCAAGCCAAGTTTTTAAATCAGCAAAATATGAACTATTAAGATCAATGTTCATGTTCAATATCTTTAGGTTGCAAAAATTGAACTTTCACGGTTACTTTATGAGAAACATGATGCGGGTCATAATCAACTGGAGTTCAAGATTAGAGTGACCAGACTAGCTAAAATAAGACGGCCATGTCCATTTTATATGAAGTATACTTCATTTTCTGCATGAATGATACAGAGTAAAAACTAAGATAGATCTATACTCTTCCGTGAACTAGTATTACTATTATGCTTGAAGGCTACTTCAAGTTAAGCTTAAATTGCATACCTTATAGATGATATGTGAACTAAGTTTTTGTATAGAACTTATAAAACCAATTGTTGTAAAATATTCTAATATATTTTTAGACAAGAAGTTTGGGTCAAAAGACACTGATGGCCTGGAATAAGCCGAGACGCCCCATCAGGCCTAAAACTCCCAGAAAGAACTAACCAAAACAGGTCCACAAACTAATGAATCATTTTAGTTTCCAAAGTTTGTCAACAGATCAATACATATACTCTTGCAATACATGAAGATGAACCATTGAACTTATATTACTCTGTTTTATTACCTAAATCGGGTACACTTTTAGTCTCCAACTGCTTGTGAAATTTAATTGAGTTGGTTGTTCTAAGCTGAACCGGGAGATTTTGAGAATTCACCAATTCCGTTTCACGGGCAGCCCTAAGAAGGAGCAAACCCGACCACCTTCTCGGGCCTATTTTTTTGGACTTAAATTTTTTAATTATATAGTTATTTATATTTAAAAAAATACAAAAGCAAAAAAGCCTAAATATATGATTTATGAGACCATGGACCTGTTTCCCTGGCTCCTTCTGGACACTTGAATCCCTATCACCAGGTCTGATCCTAATACTCCAGCATAGTTCAACGATGTATAATTTTATGGAAAGGTTGGAAAGAGAGGGGAGGGTGGGGTCCGTGAAAACACATTCTACATAAGTGAGAGTATAACTTAGAAAGGGAAATTACACCATGATTCTGCTATCCTGTATATGAAGACTAGTTATAGATTACTCATGAAGTAAAGAAAGCTAACGCTACTAGAAAACTGGGCTTCACCGACGGTCAAATCCGTCGCTAATCCGTCGGTAACGACGATTTCCGACGGATTACCGACGGAAAAAATCCGTAGGTAAAAACCACGTCGGTAATATTTTCCGACAGATTTAGCGACCGATCTCAAATTTTACCTACAGAATTATCCGTCGGTAATCCGACGCTGCAAGTATTTTCCAAAGTGAAATAATTTGTTAATTAAGCGAGTTAGCGACGGAGTTCCCGTCGGTAAATAATTTTTGAAAAACAAAAAATAAAATAAAATTAATCCTTAGGTTATGATTAAGATTAAGATAAACATTCATTAATCTCTGTTAATTCTTCTTTACCAATAACCATTACAAACGAACATCACAACAAAATATACAATTGAAATCAAAATATAAAATAACCATTACAAACAAACATCGCAACAAAATATCCAATTGAAATCAAAATATAAATCTCATTCTAAATTTATACACCTAAATACAAAATTACAAACTCTTTGCCTTTTCCTTTTTTTTCCATCAATACCCCAAGATTTGTTCTTTGTTCTTTCGGATCTGAAACAATAACATAAAACCAAATAATATTATAAACCCAAGTAAAATATCACAAAATATAAAAATAAAAATAGAACTTGAAATTGAAATTGATAGCTAGTTTTTAATTTAGACAAACATTACCTATATACAATCTCTTTATATTTCATTTACAAAGATGAAAGCTTTTTAGTCCAACAATCTGAGAAACGAAAAAACAAAAGAACTTTTCAAGTGGATATGAAAAGAAAACTTAATAACAATATACATCAACAAAGATCTGTTGGCTTACCTTTTTTAGTGTGGATCGACCAACATAACCTCATATCTTCGGCCATGTTTTACGATACTTTTTAGATCTACACAAAACAAACAAAGATGGGTGTTTAGATCTATAGAAAACGAACAAAACTATATAGATATAACTAAAAAGGAACTTAAACCTCGATGTGTTGGCTCGATTTGGATTGTTTCGGTGGTGGGTTTGTTGTTTACATAGTTTGAAGAATAGTGAAGAGGTAGTCGAGGTTTTAATAATGGTTTCATTAGTGTTTTTTTTAAGATAAGAATTTTTGTTGGTGGGTTTTATTAGATTATAAAGGATGAAAAAGATTGGTGTAGAAAAAGTGATGGTGAGAATGAAGATAACTGGATAAGTTCTCATGAATCTTGAAAGTAAAATTTTGTGGACTAGAGTTGCCTAAAATATATGGGGGAAGTTTTAGTGGGAAATGAAATGAAAATGAAAAATTGAAAGGCAGGGGCGAAAATTCAAAGTGAATTTCTAGAATGTCACTTTCATTTCCAAATAACCACAAGATAGTCTTACAACATAAATTTTTTTATGATTTTGTGATAATAAAACTACAAAAGATTAGAAGCTTATGATTTTGTGATAACAAAACTACAAAATTTGAAAGGCAGGCAGGCACGTTGTTTTTATTTTTTATTTTTTCAAGATTATACTCTCTTTTTTTACAAGTGTTTGTGTTTTTTATCTCCTAAACTTAAAACACATGTATAAATATCTTGAAAATTGTGTTATTATTTGTTTATAGTTATAATGAATTTTATAAAGTAGCATTATCATACGTATATATTTTAATTTGTAAATAAGGATCAGATTTATTAATAATTGTATTTGATTTAATAAATTTTAATAGCCGTCGGTAATCCGTCGCTATCGTCGTAATCCGACGGATTTAGAAATTCCGTAGGTAATCCGTCGGTAATAGCGACGGATTACCGACGGATAATTGTGTATTTTTAGTTTCAAATCTAAAAACTTGTGTTTTTCAACCTAAAATACATTAAAAAAAAACATTAGAAATTGTTTAACTTTTATAATATGTTAATAAAGTTGTAGTTTGGTGTTGCTTTTGTATTATGATTCAAATGTTACTTTGGCAAACAAACAAACAAAAAAAAGCAAATATGAAAAGTGGTAGTTTTATGTTATATACTATGATCATTGATGCAAAGTATCATTGAAAGGATGCTAAAATGGTTACGATTGTCAAGGATGAACATGGTTTTTTGATTATGTACAAAGTTAATAGCTCCATCATTAGGTTCCAAAACTAAAAAAAACTCAAATTATAATTATCCGTCAGTGATCCGTCGCTATCAACGACGGATTACCGACGGATTTAGAAATTCCGTATAATCCGTGGTAATCCGTCGGTAATAGCGACGGATTACCGACGGATTTAGAAATTCCGTAGGTAATCCGTCGGTAATCCGTCGCTAATATTTATTATCCCCGAACCGACGGATTACCGACGGAATAATAGTTTTATTTTAATTTTTTAATCGAATCCGTCGGTAATCCGTCGGTAATCCGTCGGTATAGCGACGGATTACCGACGGCAATCTAATTTTTTAATAACTTTTTAGACTTTTAATCATATAAATACATTTATCTAACTTGTTTAAACATTAAAACATTGGGTATCATTGGGTTTAAGTTGATAATTCCTAGAATTGTTAACACTTTATAAAGGTTTTTGGAGTTTATCAAGATATTATTGAAATGGGAGAAAGGTAAATGCATTATAAGAATATCTCCAATGCAAAAATCTTTATTAATTTATACTTGTCCATAACATTGAAGCATGTTTATACTTGTCCGATTGAAATGATACTTACATCAACAAATGAATAAAAAGAAACAAACGAGGAAGTGATTAATGCAAAGTATTATCTAAAGGATGACAGGATGAGCACGATTGCCAAGGATGAACATGGTTTTTTGATTATGTACAAAGTTAATAGCTCCATCATTAGGTTCCAAAACTAAAAAAAACTCAAATTATAATTATCCGTCAGTGATCCGTCGCTATCAACGACGGATTACCGACGGATTTAGAAATTCCGTAGGTAATCCGTCGGTAATAGCGACGGATTACCGACGGATAATTGTGTATTTTTAGTTTCAAATCTAAAAACTTGTGTTTTTCAACCTAAAATACATTAAAAAAAAACATTAGAAATTGTTTAACTTTTATAATATGTTAATAAAGTTGTAGTTTGGTGTTGCTTTTGTATTATGATTCAAATGTTACTTTGGCCAACAAACAAACAAAAAAAAAACATTAGAAATTGTTTAACTTTTATAATATGTTAATAAAGTTGTAGTTTGGTGTTGCTTTTGTATTATGATTCAAATGTTACTTTGGCAAACAAACAAACAAAAAAAAGCAAATATGAAAAGTGGTAGTTTTATGTTATATACTATGATCATTGATGCAAAGTATCATTGAAAGGATGCTAAAATGGTTACGATTGTCAAGGATGAACATGGTTTTTTGATTATGTACAAAGTTAATAGCTCCATCATTAGGTTCCAAAACTAAAAAAAACTCAAATTATAATTATCCGTCAGTGATCCGTCGCTATCAACGACGGATTACCGACGGATAATTGTGTATTTTTAGTTTCAAATCTAAAAACTTGTGTTTTTCAACCTAAAATACATAAAAAAAAACATTAGAAATTGTTTAACTTTTATAATATGTTAATAAAGTTGTAGTTTGGTGTTGCTTTTGTATTATGATTCAAATGTTACTTTGGCAAACAAACAAACAAAAAAAAGCAAATATGAAAAGTGGTAGTTTTATGTTATATACTATGATCATTGATGCAAAGTATCATTGAAAGGATGCTAAAATGGTTACGATTGTCAAGGATGAACATGGTTTTTTGATTATGTACAAAGTTAATAGCTCCATCATTAGGTTCCAAAACTAAAAAAAACTCAAATTATAATTATCCGTCAGTGATCCGTCGCTATCAACGACGGATTACCGACGGATAATTGTGTATTTTTAGTTTCAAATCTAAAAACTTGTGTTTTTCAACCTAAAATACATTAAAAAAAAACATTAGAAATTGTTTAACTTTTATAATATGTTAATAAAGTTGTAGTTTGGTGTTGCTTTTGTATTATGATTCAAATGTTACTTTGGCAAACAAACAAACAAAAAAAAGCAAATATGAAAAGTGGTAGTTTTATGTTATATACTATGATCATTGATGCAAAGTATCATTGAAAGGATGCTAAAATGGTTACGATTGTCAAGGATGAACATGGTTTTTTGATTATGTACAAAGTTAATAGCTCCATCATTAGGTTCCAAAACTAAAAAAAACTCAAATTATAATTATCCGTCAGTGATCCGTCGCTATCAACGACGGATTACCGACGGATAATTGTGTATTTTTAGTTTCAAATCTAAAAACTTGTGTTTTTCAACCTAAAATACATAAAAAAAAACATTAGAAATTGTTTAACTTTTATAATATGTTAATAAAGTTGTAGTTTGGTGTTGCTTTTGTATTATGATTCAAATGTTACTTTGGCAAACAAACAAAAAAAAAAATTAACCGTCGGTGATGGCGACGGATTACCTACGGATTTTCTAAATCCGTAGGTAATCCGTCGCTATCACCGACGGATTACCGACGGATGATTATATATTTTAGATTTTTAACCTTGGAATCATATAAATACATTATATAACAACCTTAGACATGAATAAAACAATACATTTATAGACTTTTGTATTACATGTGATACATCTTAGGCATTGTTTATATATTACGATGCATGAGTTTAGGCTATTAACTAATCAAAGAAACAAGCATGCCAGTGTGTTTATAATTTCAGTCATACATGCTTTTTTGATTATTTACAAAGTTTATGAAGCTACATAGATAGGTTCCAAAGCTAAAAGGTAAACTAATATATTTAATTACGGATTTGATAGATATTTAATTTAATTATTAGATAACTAATATATTTTTAGATTTTTAGCCTTGAAATCATATAAATACATTATATAACAACCTTAGACATGAATAAAACAATACATTTATAGACTTTTGTATTACATGTGATACATCTTAGGCATTGTTTATATATTACGATGCATGAGTTTAGGCTATTAACTAATCAAAGAAACAAGCATGCCAGTGTGTTTATAATTTCAGTCATACATGCTTTTTTGATTATTTACAAAGTTTATGAAGCTACATAGATAGGTTCAAAAGCTAAAAATAAAAACTATTAAATTATCCGTCGGTAATCCGTCGCTATTACCGACGGAAATGTTTAAAAAGTAATATTTTTATAAAAAGTAATATTTATTTATTAAATACGAATTAAATTGTTAAAGCTTAGTTACTTAATTTATTTAATCCGTCGGTATATATATAATTTTATTTAATATTAAAAATATGAAATAATATTTAAATAATCCGTCGCTAATCCGTCGGTAAAGTTTGTATTTTTCCGACAGATTACCTACGGATGTTACCCGTCGTAAATCCGTCGGTAAATCTGTCGTAATTTGACTCGTAGTCTTTGAAAAACGTTGCGACGGTATATCCGTCGGTAATGGCGACGGCTTTTTTTCCGTCGGTAATTCCGTCGGTAAAGCCCAGTTTTCTAGTAGTGTAAATATACATAACATGCATCTTCAATTTACTAACTAAACCATTAGTCCAAGGAAAAAATTCATAGATTTATAATGGAACAGATCATCAAGATGTCCATATTTAAAAATAAAAAAAAGGCTTACAGATGCATTTCATACTAGTTAAAGATAACTAGAAGAGATATCAAACGCGGCAAATATCCATAGGCGATATGAGACTCTCCTTGTACTCGATGCCGCCCCTTTCAACATATGATATCCTTTTTGCTAATTGACTGTTTAGCAACTTATACGAGTGTTTTGATGTATCGTAGATAATCATATGTCCATAGCCATCAACGTCGTCTACAAATATTATAATTCTTCCGTCCTCAGTAATTTCAATAATTTGATATACGATAAAACTCTCAGGTTTCAAACCTATTGCTATATACATAGAACATGATTTTGACCATGAGTGTTCATCATTCATTACCCACACATCGTAATTAAGAGTAGGATTGATAGCGGTGTTGCTGATCATCCATAAGCATCCGTGACACGTACCCAAATAAACTGACTTATCAGGTAGAAGTATGTATGAGATTTCCATTGTGTCAACATTGAGTGCCATGATCTTCAAAGAATCCATTATCCAATACAAATATCCTTTAAGAAAGGTACCTATAAGTTTTTTAAAGCGGGTATCTTGATCAATTTTGAGTAATAGCTGGCTCCACGAACGTGTTTTTAGATTGAATACTTCGCAATTAGTCCAATTTTTCTTCCAACTGTGGTTTCTAAACCTAACAATTTTCAACTCATCTTGATTTGTTGCACCATAACCAAATCCGTACGCATGGTGGTGGGTATAATTAAAGAAGCGATATGGATCATAATCAAGTTTGTCATATACACCAGTAAACGGATTGTGCAAAAGCATAAGCTCATCATGAAAACGGGGACCGCTAACCACCAACAGGATAATTCCCCTTAACGTTCCGACAGTGGTTACAAATCTATCAATACCACGGGGGAGCTTGAACATGGAAATATCTACATTAGTAACTGATTCCATACATAGTACTTGCGTCTAATATATAACTTATTGACGAGCGTCTACTTAGAAAAATCATTGATGATCTTGACATCATAAAATTAGGATCCGAAATCAGACGATTCCAATGTTTTGATACACATCTACACCGTCCCGCCATTGGCTTGACTGGTAGTCGGGAGAGTATATTGCCAAGAATTTCATCGGGTATATCATCAACGCCGGTCATCTTTTTTTTTTCTTTTTTTTTTGATGAAGTTGTTTTCGACAAGTAACCCTAATAGAAGAATAATACGAGTACTTAAAACGACAATTTACTTAATACGTTCAAGATTAATAAACAATGATGCAATGGTCTAATATAAACCCTATAGGCTCATACTCTTTTTTTCAAGAGCCCAGTATCTAAAAGTGTCTGGTAAAAATCAGGCCCAATACATTTGTTTAAGTGTTTTTTCTTATTTACCAAATTATGAATGAAATATTTGCTTTTTAGAAATTATATCAAAAGAAAAGGTATCTTAAGGTGAGAAGACAAAAAGGTTTGTTTTGTATTTCTTTTAGTTTTTTTTTGATTTTTTCTTTCACTTTTTTCACTTTTTAGAAATTTGCCGTTAAAAAAAAGAAAGTTGATAAAATAATTTGGATGTTGCTCTGTTAACACATTAGTTGACAACTTGGTGTAGTTTTTGGGGAAGTCTTTTAGCGTGGGGAAGAATGGTCATACAAGTATAGTCAAATGGGCTGTTCCAACTGCATCGACATAGCCTTTTATTTTTTCTTTCTTTTTTTTTTCAAAATCTACCACAAAGATTATTTGTAAAAAGAATTAATTACTCGTATAAGCCTCAGCCTCCAATACATTCTTAATAAACAACATACCTAGCATTCTAGCAATGTTCATATATATAATATAAATAGAAGTCAATACGAATGAGCACATTAGGGATGAGCATATGGACCGGAAACCCGAAGCCCGATCAAAACCCGACCGAGACCGGCCCGAACCGGACCGACCGAGCCACAAACGGTCCGGTCTTCGGTCTAGGATTTCATTGATATATCGGGTTCGGTCCGGTTCGGTCCAAAACCCGGAAAAAGCCGGTCCAGGACCGAAACCCGACATTCAATAGCATTTAGGACTTTTTTGGGTTTTTATGCCATTTCAGCCCACTTTTTGGACCGAAACCCGACATTCAGCCCACTTTTTGGACCGAAACCCGACATTCAGCCCACTTTTTGGGACCGAAACCCGACCAAAACCCGACATTCAACCCACTTTTTGGGTTTTTATGCCATTTCGGTCCAACACTACATAGACCGGGCCCGACCTGAGGAAACCCGGGACCGAACCGGACCGACCGAGCTTGTTTCGGGCCGGTCTTCGGTTTGGGTTTTTATGCCATTTCGGTCCAACACTACATAGACCGGGCCCGACCCGAGGAAACCCGGGACCGAACCGGACCGACCGAGCTTGTTTCGGGCCGGTCTTCGGTTTGGGTTTTTATGCCATTTCAGCCCACTTTTTGGACCGAAACCCGACATTCAGCCCACTTTTTGGGACCGAAACCCGACCAAAACCCGACATTCAGCCCACTTTTTGGGTTTTTATGCCATTTCAGCCCACTTTTTGGACCGAAACCCGACATTCAGCCCACTTTTTGGACCGAAACCCGACATTCAGCCCACTTTTTGGGACCGAAACCCGACCAAAACCCGACATTCAACCCACTGGGGCAATATCGTCATTTCATACCACATAAGGGACCCCCATTGCTAGTAAACTCGAAAAGGGACCCTCATTGCTAAAATAGAAAAACCACAGGGACCAATCTTGCAATTAACACATTGAGAGCTTTTTTAAATAAATAAAATATTGCAATATAAAATTTTAATTTTTCTATTGAAAAGTAATTGATATATAAATTTTATTATAATTTAAGGCTAAGAACTAAGATATTCTACGTAAAGAATTAGATATTTATTAAAAAATTTGTCTGAATAATATAAATGTCATATATGGTATTTTAGTTCTCTATGTAACTATTAAACATTTAAGCAGTTGGTTGATTTATATATATTAATTAATAAATATACGTGAAAGTTTATTTTAATATAAATGCTAACAAATTTTTTGATATATTTTAGATATATCGAGTAATATACTTTGTATTTAATAGTACATGGAAATATATTTTTAGTAATTCAATTATTAATAATTATGAAAAACAAAAAATATTAATAACTAATTAAGTAATTAGTAAAGTTTATTTTTTAATTAAAAAACTAAAAAGTATAATGTAGTGATGGATTATAAAAAAATCTAAATTAATAAGACCGTTTTTACAATTATTATTAGTAATATTAATTTTTTTGGTCCATGTTCTACAACATTAGCGGTTAATTAAGTTTTTTTGGTAGTTAATAAATTGTTAAATCAGAAGTCTTTTAGTATATAAAGAAAAAAAGATAAATATAATGATAATATATATTATCAAAAGTTAGTTGCAAGATTGGTCCCTGTGGTTTACACACTTTAGCAATGGGGGTCCCTTTTCAAGTTCATTAGCAATAAAGGTCCCTTCAATGTTGTGTGAAAAGACGATATTATCCCTACACGTTATTGCCATGTGTAGAGTTAACGTCACCCGCTAACGGTTCTGTTAAAAAGGGACCAATCTTGCAAAAATTTCTCAAGACCTCCATTTAAAATTTAAAGGTGTCAATGTATCATTATGTTTCTTCTAAATTACCTACCTACAAATTACTGGTATTGTTTATCATGAGTTATATTATATGTATTTTGGATTTAATAAAGTTAGTGATAGTTTATTTATTCAACTATTTCAACTTTATGTCTTTAGCAGGACCCTACGTAAATGATATGGGGTATAAAATAAATGTACTAAAAAAAACTTCATCCTTACTAATGTTTAGAAATTAACTTATATACAATCGTCCTCTATCTTTAAAGGAAACTTGTTTTGCTAAAAGAAAATTGGTAACAAAATGTACGTGGAGTGGGCCAGAAATGCACCGCCCGCACTCATTGTGGCCTTTTAATTTCTAGCTTTAAACAAGAGCGAGTATTCATTCGATATGAAATCGTGAAAAGCAAAGCAGAGATAGCGACCCAAATGATGACCACTTTTCATGATCGAGTTTATACAACTGTGACGGCACGTTGGGTGGGTCTCATGGCTCGACTAACCATTTTTATCTTCTCGGAACTTGTTTGCTACTAGTCCTAAGCTAGCTACCACCTTCTGGGATCTGGTGCTTTATGCTACTAGCTAGTATTTTACAACCCAATTATATGTAATTAACTTTTTTTTAAACAGCTAAACTACTCCTAACACTACATCATGATCGAACTTTAATTTAAAAGGTAAAAGTCTATCAAATAAGCTAATCGGACATAATATACACAAGTACCGTACAACTATGCAGTTGATTATAAAACATTATCACTAAGTGTATGTAAATCAACTTCAAGTATACTTTGTTTTAACTTTTAATATATCTTATCTTAATATATATTAAAAGACAACTGACTAATCTCAAATAACCAATCACAGCTCTCAATTTATCTAATTTAATTAAATTAGCACATGTCATAATATAATTTACACTTTTTGTTTTCTATCATCAATTTACACTTTTAGTCACTTCTCTTAATATAATAATTGAAATAAAATACATAAAATATAAAACTCATGTTTATCCCAAATATCCAACTAATTAAATAATAAAAAAAATATCTTTTTAATAAATAAAAAAACAACTTTGTTTACAATTAGTATTCATCCAACTATAATTATAACTTATTCAAGTTATTTATAATTATAACTTATCAAATTATCAATGATTATATATAAAAATAATATATCTAACTGATAACAATTATATAATCCAAAACCTTACATGAAAAACAAATACCATAACAAAAACTACAAGAAGTTTTTTTGATTGTATTGCTCAAAAGTATATTACAACAGCACGTCTTGACATGATATTGATAGACGAACAAGTTAAACACTTTCGTCAATGTTCCAGTAGTACATTCCGCTACTTTGATTTTCATTACATTATTTATATTTGAATTTACCGGTTTGTTCTTTCATAATTTTAGTTACATTATTGAATTCACTGGTTTGTTCTTTAACAACTTTTCTTGGATTACATATATTTAACTTTATTATTAATATGTTTAAACAATCCGTGTATTTGACACGGGTCTAAATCTAGTAATCTAAGTAAATGTTTATTTGAAATCATTTTTAATTTAAAAACCAAAAAACATATTTTAACAATTAATATAGATTATTTCACTCAATGATTGAGATTGATGCGCTCTCTCTCTCTCTCTGTAACTCGCACTCTCTCTTCTCTCCGCGATTAGAGACAGAACCCGTACTGTCAGTATCATCGATCATCCCCACTATCTAACCTAGCATGCACCAAATCACATTGTGATAATTGATTTGCCACAGTAAATTGGCCAGCAGTCGGCAATGACACTAGGGAGGAATGGTGCTTGTGACGGTAGGGAAGAACGGTAATGGTGATAACCTTGATCATTGATTTTGGTTGGTCCAAAAGTTGGGATTCATTCTTTAATTTTCAATATTTTTTTATAATTTTAATAAATCAAAACTTATAAAACCTAATCAATGTATTATATTTATAGCAAACCTTTAATTATCTTCGATGGTAAAGTCATTTGCTAAAAGTTTTGTTAAAAAAGTTGTTGTCAAAGTCTTTGTTCTAATAGAAAAAACTCAAAAAAAAGTATTTTAAATAGTTTTTAATAGCAAAAAAAAAGAGAAAAGAACAGAAAAAATGGACTTGAAAAAAAAAAAAAAAAAAAAAAAAAAAAAAAAAAAAAAAAAAAAAAAAAAAAAAAAAAAAAAAAAAAAAAAAAAAAAAAAAAAAAAAAAAAAAAAAAAAAAAAAAAAAAAAAAAAAAAAAAAAAAAAAAAAAAAAAAAAAAAAAAAAAAAAAAAAAAAAAAAAAAAAAAAAAAAAAAAAAAAAAAAAAAAAAAAAAAAAAAAAAAAAAAAAAAAAAAAAAAAAAAAAAAAAAAAAAAAAAAAAAAAAAAAAAAAAAAAAAAAAAAAAAAAAAAAAAAAAAAAAAAAAAAAAAAAAAAAAAAAAAAAAAAAAAAAAAAAAAAAAAAAAAAAAAAAAAAAAAAAAAAAAAAAAAAAAAAAAAAAAAAAAAAAAAAAAAAAAAAAAAAAAAAAAAAAAAAAAAAAAAAAAAAAAAAAAAAAAAAAAAAAAAAAAAAAAAAAAAAAAAAAAAAAAAAAAAAAAAAAAAAAAAAAAAAAAAAAAAAAAAAAAAAAAAAAAAAAAAAAAAAAAAAAAAAAAAAAAAAAAAAAAAAAAAAAAAAAAAAAAAAAAAAAAAAAAAAAAAAAAAAAAAAAAAAAGTTTTTAATTTTTTTTTTCCTTCCATACTTTATATAAAATTATTCATTTTGTTTTCATCGATTAAGATGTATTACAATTTATTGAGACGTAAAGTTTCGAAAATAAAATCCTCTTTACTCATCAATAATCTGAAAGAATTATTTGGCACCGAAATAGCAGTAAAAATAGCAATGATGAAAAGGCATGACCATAATCCGACGTGGATGGAGGTCCCACCAAGTGATTCTTTGTAGTCACATAGAAAAGAATGAGCCACGTCATATATCTCAATTATTCTTTGTTTGGTTTGCTAGGTACCAGCAGGGGCCCGTGCTTTTCGCCGTCCAAAAACTATCTTCTAGTCCTGTCATCCATCAAATGCAACTTTTCATTTTGTTTTGCAAATTAATCAACATTTAATCATTTTTACTTATTTAATTTGTAACAAATTCGTGTTTATCATCTTATTCAATTTAGTTGTCATTTTTCTTAGTAGAAAAAACTATGTGAGTCCAAATAAAAGATTTTATATAAAATATTACTCCCTCCGTCCCATTTTAGTTGTCCACTGTTGACTTTCAAAGTCTTTTTGCTTCAACTTTGACCGTAAATATTTTTGTTTGTATTATATAATACTTGATGAAAGTTATATCATTGAAAAGTTCGTTTAAAATCAAATTTATTTATATATTTTATATCAAGTGTTATAGAATATAAACAAAAATATTTGCGGTCAAAGTTGAGACAAAAAGACTTTGAAAGTCAACAATGGACAACTAAAATGGGACGGAGGGAGTATTAATCTCTTGTGCAAAAATATACATCTAAGCTGATCATGTCTTAAACCGAATTGTTCTAAAATAAAAATGAATATTACGATGCGTCAAGTATTTATATTGCAAGTTCAAATTTTCAAGTATTGAGATCAATGCTGAGAAGATCATCCTTTAATAATAGGTGAAAGAATAGTTTGCTTTGTGCTTGGTATTAAGTCTTCGAGTTTTTTTTGGTATACATGTAGATTGAAAGATTATAGTTGAGGCAACTGATGTAAATTGAACGTATAATAAGGGCTGGTATTGTGTGTGTTTTGTGAATAAAATTTTCTTTTGAAAACTTTTTTTTTAATTCTATATATAGTGATATGTAAAAAACATTTTTATTGGTTTACATAAGGCGTTACAAAAACCAATGGAGTAAAAACTCAGTGATATTGTCATCATGTGACCATATGGACCCATAAATGAAGGCTAGAGTTTACAGGTTCAAAATTTACTAAAAAAAAGTGGAGAAATTATATATTGTGATCCATGTGTGAGAATGATGACTTACCTGACATGAGTTATATGCAGTGTGCGTTCTAGGTATCAAGATGGTATATGGGAACAGAAAGTTCCCACCGGTTTATTTTATTAAGCCGTTACAAAATGATTGTCATATTAGGTCTATACAACAAGAAATCATGTACATATTCATCTCAACGATCAATTTGAATATTACTCCATATATTTCATTTTAAGTATTCATTAGATTGATGGCCGCGCGATGCAGCGTGATACTTAAAAATAATAGCTATGGTGTGTATGTATTTTGTTTTGGGCACGGATGTCAGAGAGAGGAAAGATGGAGACGATGTGTATGATTTTTGGTTTCGAGAAAGAGGATTTGGGGAAAGGGTATTTATGGTAAATCAAAGACTGAATAATTTAAAATAAACAAAGGGGTTTTTGCTTTATTAGGGAAGATAAATATTTCACTAATACAAATTTAAAGGAAGTATGATTGTTATTTTACCCTTAAAATTAGTTCTATGTAATTGTTTTGGAAATACAATTTTTTGTCTTGGGTATCATTGGAAGCCATCACTATTATTGAAAGTCAACAATTAAAAGGTCAGCCCAGCTGGTCAGAGGCACTCCCGGTTTTACCTAAGGTCTTGAGTTCGATTCTTAGGGATGACAAAACCTTAGGGTTTTCCCCCCTGAATACTTGTAACGGCTTATGGTCAATATTTCGTTGTCTAGGGTACGTGCACGGCTTCACCATTATACGGTAAGGTTTCCCCGATGTCGTATACCGACTGAATGTTCGAAAAAAAAATGAAACAACTAAAAATGTAAATGTGAAATTCAAAATGGAAAGAATGGAGTAGATCTTAATACATAATTAGGAAAAAAATAATTCTATCACGTACCTGTCTATTGTTACCGTGATCACAACTTAACCACTCCAAAATAATTACCACACCGGTCACCTCACCGCACCCTTACTGAATCACGCCAAGAAATCCAAGATGATTGAGTGGTCAAGATGCAAAAAGATGGTCACGCTAAGGACATTGAAGAAAACTTAAAAATATATATTCAATTGAAAGTTCCATTGTTTAATACAAAAATCTAGTATTTCTAACGCAAGATCGAGTAGCATAGGTTACAACCTAAGGTTGGAAGATATATATTTAATTGGTTTGATATGTGTTAGTATTAACTTAATTAATTAATATGTACATAGCTTATAATTGGATTTAAACATAATACTTTAATTTTGTAAATTAATTAATTATAAACCTTTCCACATGTTTTGATGTAGTCGAAATGGTATGATTGTCAGCACGGAATTTCATAGACGGGTCAGGTTGATTACCGACTGCACAAAGCACAGAATGGACGCCTTTTGAATCCACCAAAAAGTTCATGTGCATCACGAAAGAATTTAGTATCGGATATATCCTATGTACCATTTTAATACCTAAGTAGGTATAAAATTTATGTCCGGTAAAACATCATCTTACACATCAAGCACATGGTATATGTTTTGAACTTGGTTTTGACAAATTTTTAACATGTGACCTTACAATCTCTATTTTGTGAGCCCATATAATATATTCCTATACAAGACTCACTGGCCTTTAGCTTTCTACAAGTAATCCTTTTAAGAATAAAATTCTTGTATAAAAATATTATGTTTCTTTTATCTTGGTATCCATAGCCTTAATAGAATATGTTTATATTTATATTTTTGATTTCATCTCATCTTTTTAGTTTCTCGTGCGTTATGAACTGTATAAGTAAAGAATCAACAACTGATTTTATTGAAGAATCCATTTGACCCTGTTGACTTTATTTGACTTGGGCTGAAAACGGTCTTAAAAATTGTTATAGGAATTGTGGTTGTAGCCAAGTGTTAATTATCGGAGTTTTGATAACACCCAACTTCCTATATATCCCCAAGAATAATAAGGTTTGATCTTTAGGATTTGTACATCATTGAAACTTGAAAGAGAGTGAAAATGAAAAATTTAAGTTTCAGAAGATAATGATTGTGCACTGGGTACTACATTAATTAAGTGTCACAATATAAGTTGTAAGAAGTTTTAACCGCTGTTTCTATCGGGAAGTTATATTTCTACTACACATTTTACTTCCTATACTACAAAAAACTTATTATGACCTTTTTGTCCCTAATGAAAGAGTGAATATTGTTTTGTTTATTTCTCGATTGTAATTTGATAGACTTGTAGTCACAAAAATATGTATCTTTTTAATAAGCTATAAACAATTCATAGCAATGAACTCGTACATTTGTAATTCAGTTTCACATTTAACACTTTTTCGCCAGGTTAGAAGGCATTTTCCGTATTCAGTGGAGTCCACATATGACTATTGATAATCTAATAGAGAAAAGGGAAGGGATATTGACGGGAACGTAAAACGAAATATATGGCCTTCAAAGAACGATAACCACGGCGGCCAAAGATTGTCCTCGACTAATTAGATTTGCAGTTTTGCACTCGATCCTCCAAAATATGTAACTATTTTCTGTTATCAATATTTGTTAATCCTTGAATTATTTGTGACAAGAGCAAGTACCCGTGCGTTGCGGCGGTGAGATGATGGGGTGATAGGTCATAGAGTGTGATATGTCATAGGAGGTGATAGGTCATAGAGTGTGATAGCCAAATGCCTTAGCCGTACGGGCTCCGCCCTTGAATTTAAAAATTCGTCGAAAGTATATCGAATGACATCTCTAATGAATGAACATGAAATTTTAAGAACACCCATATAATTTTTATGATTTATCGATGTACGGTTTTTGAGATAAAAGATTTTGAATGAATTAAAGGAATAAATGATTTATACAGGAGAGAGAGAAAAAATGATTGATTGAGATTTGAGGAGAGAGAAAGGGTAATATAGTTATTTTAGGTAAATATAGTATAGAATAAGGGGGGCATTTTGGGAAAGTAAATGTTGAAACTTAAAATGTAGACATGGGAGATCTGCTTTATAATATAGTATAGATAGGTTGTTGGTGAAAGTAAAACATGAAACTTTGCTGAGTATTTTGATTGATTAAGATACTACTCCTATAAATAATGGGAGGTGATATTTGTACCATTGTTTTTATTGATGTACCACAATGTACAAGTTTTACAGCTGACTGTACAAGCCAGTATTACACAAATGTGGTACATCAATCAAAACAAATGGTACTAATATCATTTCTCATAAATAATGTACGACTTCCCTATAGTATCTGTAATATCTTATCTTGTATGAAATCTTTTTGTGTACCTAGCGAAGCAATAAAAGATAGCAGTTTAACAGAAAAGAGGGTAGGGTAAAAAGGTCGTGTAAAATCTAATAAAAGTTAAAAAATACTATTAGGGTCAAAAATGTCAAAACCAAAATTTGTAGTATAGTATATAAAATGTGTAGTAGAATAATCACTTCCCATTTCTATCACCATTTAGTTTTAAATTCAAACCTCATTGGACTTAATTAATCAGTCTTTGTACTAACTAGTTGGGTTGGATAAATAGTATTAACAATAGATATATGCACGATAAATAACATCTGCTTCAGCAAATAGCTAGACAACATTTTGTTTTTCCCTTTACAAATAATTAATTATAATCCTCGTGTAATTGAATAATAAATAAGTTATTAAAAGGTAAAAAATTTTGTTGACATGTGAGAAGAGAAACAGATAATTACCTATTTGTTTCATGTTAAAATTATAGTTATAATTAGTTTTATTCTCTTCTTAGTATTTGGTTAAGTATGTGCAGGACTGTTGGTGATATATGATGTAATAAGAAGATGCTTGTTGCTACTTTACAAAAGCTGAGGGACTTGGTTGAAGATAACTGAAGCTGAGGGACTAAGAGTGTAACTTGGAGAAAGAGTCGGTGATTGGAAAAATATATAAACCTTTTTTTATTTTCTGGTTTATTATCTATCTCATAATTTCATAATTCTCATTGTATTCTCTCTCGATTCATTCATTCGATTCTCTCGAAATAATTCTTGTTATTTTAATTACAATTGAGATTGTAATAGAACATTCAACATTGAAGTTGAGTGATTCACACCTGATTAGCAGTGGTGAATTTTGTGATCTAAAAGAGTTTTATTCAATCAATTTAGATTGATTGATTTTTGGTTTCTTTAGAGTAAATCTGGTGTTTTGTTTTTTGTTCACTTTAGCAGGTATTAGGGGTGAGCAAAAACTGAACCGGAAAACCGAAAACCGAAAATAACCGAAAAAACCGAACCGAAAAAACCAAAACCCGAACCAAACTGATTGGTTTGGTTTTGGTTTTTTAAAAACCGAAAGAATCGGTTCGGGTTTCGGTTTCACATGCAAAAACCGATCGTAGAAACCAAACCGAACCGAAAACTATATATTTTTATTTTATGTTTATAGCTACTATCTATTAATGTTATATACATTTTTTTGATTTGATGGCCGATCAAATATATGCTTGAAACAAGTTACTCTAAAATACATATATTTGAAATATTTCCAATATATGTAGCTGAATGGTTGTAACCAGGTTTATATATTTAATTTGAAGCATTAAATAAATAATTTATACACTTACGAAATAAGGATCAAGTTTGATTTGTAACAATCTACGTACAGTTCTACATACTGGAATTATGTGCGTATATTTCTATCAGTTAGTAAAATATTTCTAAACTAATTTGCGATTGTATTAGTCGATCTAAATATATATGGCCAGTGCAATATAAGTATTTAGTGAGGTGTTATCATATATAATTCATAACTAATAATTTAAAAGATGTAAGAAAAAAACCAAACGAAACCGAAAACCGAATCAAACCGAACCGAGAAACCGAACCGAACTAAAACCGAACCCAACGTTTCTGGTTTCCAAAAACCGATAGATTCGGTTCGGGTTTCGGTTTTAGGTCAAAACCGACCCAAACCGACCATGCTCACCCCTAGTGTATAATATCTTTACACTATAGTACATATATATCTATACTATCTAATAAAACAAATCACTTTTTTTTTTCCTTAAACTTTCAGCATTTGAAAAACCAAAAATACCATATCCTTTATTCACTAATTTAAACATCTCCATCTAATATACCTATATACCCTTAATGAAATAATTTACAATATAGATCCCTCAACACTTAAAATAAATATACTACCACATTTAACACCAATTACTTTTACATTCACCACCATCGTTGCTCCCACCACCGTCACCCCCACCACCTCCGTCATCACTACCCCCACCGCCACCGCATTGCGCGGACATAAGTCTAGTTACTACTAAACATGATATATGTGTCAATTATATTGTTTGGATAGGCAATAGCATTGAATCGCTCCTGACTTTCTCTTTTTTGAATTGGCATATCTATTGTCAAGATAATATTTAGCTGTGTTATTTTTATTTTTTGATCCGAGGTTTTTCTGGAAGTTGTCATTCTACCCATAGAAGTTTATCTTTAGGTAAAAAGTACGATTATGTACATTACACCATTTTTGTACTTCGTTTATGTTGAAATTAAATATAGTTGGTGTTGTAGTATAAAAATGTCGTATCATATGTAAAATTGGTAAAGGTTATGGTTAGACAGTCTTAGACTCACTAATTTTCAACCCTCCAATTTTGTAAATACACGCGTATACACTTTTGAGCTCTGAAGGTGTATTGTATTGTATATTTATATAAAAAAAAAAAAATATTTACATTTCCAAAAAGTCTAAAGTTTGTGTAAATTACAGATTACAAAGACATAAATTACAAATGACACCCTATGGTCTCATCAACCACATCTCTATATAAACCCTTCTTCCCCACCATTTATCTTCACCCTGAAAACAACATCAATCACCATCACCCCCTTTCTCATATTCTTGTTATCTTACTTTGTATCTAGAGTTTAATACACAATGGCCACTGCTCAGGTAACTTTTAGTCTATTTAATTTCTTTTGCACTTTTTTATTTTTCTAACAAGATGTCTACATATAATATAATTATTTACTAAAGTTCATAGCCGGTCTTCAGGATTTAAATGTCTAGGACGAGCCGCGAAAGAAAAGAATCTAAGCACTAGCCAATTCAAATATATGTAGAAAAAACTTTTACAAATGACGACTAATATTATAAAATTTTGTGACCCTAAAAGAAATTGGCCCGAGACGCGCGCCTTGCTAAGTAAAAAGTTGCTAGTCAGTAAAGGGCCATTTGGTTTCCATAATGTATATATATAAGATTTTACTGAAAAAGAATTTAAATTAATCATGCATGCAGGTTGTATCAGCAACAACTGCATTCCATGATGAGAAAATTGAGGAACAACAACCAATCAAGAAACCACAAGAAGAGGAGATTAAGAACAACAACACGGATGATCAAGAAAGCAAGTCACAACCACAAGAGGAGGACCTGCAGCTCTCCAAGGAACCAGAAGCTGACAGCACTGCTGCACCTAAAGAAGAGCTTGCAGTAGCTCCAGAACCTGATCCCGAACCAGAACAAGAAGTCCAGCCCGAACCTGAAGTAGTCCTTGCAGCTGAAGTTGAAACCAAAGTGGTTCTGAAAGAAGAAACTTGGGAGGAAGTTAAGGAAGATAGCCCTGCAAAGGTGGCACCAGAGCCATGTGTTGAGGAAGAGGCTAAAGAACCCGAACCCGAGGCTGAAGCAGAGCCAGAAGAGAAGAGTGATGAGAAGAAAGAAGAAGAAGGTGATGCAACTGAGGATGATCAGTAGATTGATTAATTGAAGTGGGGCATGAAGTTGTTAAAGTTCTTGTATGGTTAATTTACTGTTTTTAGTTTGAATTTTTATTGAAAGTTTGTGAAATTCCACCTGGGATCAAGTTAAGGTTAGCCTTGGCCACGTGGCAAACATGTGTTGGATGTAAACTAGGATGTTTGTTTTGTCAAAGGAAACATGCCACTGGGTAAGGTTAGCTGGCATAATAAAAGATTTGGTGTTCTGGTGGGGTTAGTTTAATCATCAAAATTAAATTATAATTAAGAATAAAGTATGGTATGTTGATGTAATTAAGGTGTCTTGTAAGTTGTAATGCTTTTGCTTTGCTGTTATAAGTTACCATAAGGCTTAATTTATCAACTCCGTACATTTCAATGAGTTTGTCCCTAACTTCATTTGATTATAATTGTAAAGAAATGTTGCAATACCATGGAATAAAATTTCTTGCAAGATAACTAATATGACAATCGCAACAACATCAATTTAAGTCCTTTAAGGGAATTGAGCATATGTTAACACACCAACGAACACAAACTGTATTTTTTATGGATTTTACATTTGTGACATGGAAAAGAAATTATAGCTCAAACTGAAAAAAAACAAACAACTGATAACTAAATTTAAATATTTTGACATTCTATAGTAGCAAAACATGCAATGAGATGCAAAATAACTGACCAACTAAATTGCTACCACTCTTGATGCAATGAGGTCACAACTGGATACCACTCTTGATGTCTTTAAGGGGCCTGTAGCTCGTTTTTGAAACAAAACGAGTGTAAATTCCGAAGTACTGATAATAGTTTACCTTTTGAGATTAAACAAAAAAAACAAAACAATTCCGTACTCCATAATCCACATCTAAGATCGTTTGAAGCGCTTTTGCAGTCGATCATAATATCGTTTTTGCTGCAACAAAACAAGGTGCATGGATAAGCCTGGCAAAATGGGCGGGTCGGGCGGTTTGGGTAACGGGTCGAAACGGGTGCGGGTCCAAGCGGGTCATTTCAAGAATGCGGGTCAAACGGGTACGGGTCAAAGCGGGTTGGGTGCGGGTCAACCCGCATTATTTCACAAAAATTTAATAAATGTATTTTTTATGATCACTGTAAATATATCCCTATTTAAAATATATACATATATAATATAGCTATATATATACATTTACCTGCTTACATAAAGTGAAGTATTTTTATTTTGAAATAAGTGACAAAACGGGTGTTTTGTAAATAAACATTATTTTAGTCTATATATCTATATCAGTATCTATCTATATCTATACCTATATAGTTATATATAATATAATATAATACCAAAATAAAAGTTTTAACTTTATTTCTCTCTGACTGACAAAACATACAAGGTACATGGATATTAGAAGATGGGTTTATAGAGTTATACTCCAACTGAAACCCGTTTTGACCCGCTACCCAACTAATCTGACATGCCATCCCATCAACTTAATATTTGATTATGACTCAACATATAGAGCTAACTCATACCTTTTCTGATACGGAAGGTGAGATTATTCTAGACGGTTGCTCAAAATGTACAGCTTTAATAATAGTACGTGGTATGCTACCCCAGCCGCTTGGCGATAGTGATGATGATACTGATGTCCCTTCACCAGCAGCAGCAGCCTTTGCAGCTTTAATATTTCTATTTTCTTCTTTACCAGCTTCACTTACCTGAATATTTGGAAAACATAGCTTAGAAACAATGACACTGTAATGGCATCACAAAAAGCGTAAATAAACTTGTACTTCATGCTCTATTAAATAGAACAGTTATACGAACCAATGCTTTCAGATCGGCTCCACTTAAACCTGCACAAGCCTCACTTCGGGCAATAGCAACCAAGTCATCTATTAGCTTATTCTTACAAAGAGCTTTTAAGATCAATGCGCGCTCATCTTGATTTGGCAAAGGAACATATATCTGTTTCCCAAATCTTCTAGGTCGTAGGAGTGCTGGGTCCATCACTTGTGGTATGACTTGCTAACCTGATTCAGAAGTCGCACAACAACCCCTCCCTCTTCCATTCCATGCTTTGTTGTCAGAGCATCAACCTGAAATAAACATACACCAAAGCATCAATAGTAATCCCAAAAAAGTTCTCTATCAAGCATAAATGCCATTACAATTTTGAACTCCGGTTCAATTATAACTAAGGATCGGTGTAATTAATACAAGTAACTAAATTTTAAGAATAGTATACATGGAGAACTAGTCCTTGCACGGCTGAATATTGTCCCAACTGCCAATTCACTCTCGCCGACGTATTTGTTCAGGAGCTCAGGTCCGTAAAAGAAAATTATAATTTTTAATTTAATAATAGAAAATCATCAACTCAGTAGTTATTGAAGAAATCAGTCAGTAACAGACCTTAATATGTATGAAATTTGCTCCTGCTTCATTAGCAATAGCTTTGGCAATTAATGTTTTTCCGCAACCAGGAGGTCCATAAAGTAAAAACCCAGTCTCCAAATCCGTTCCAAATTCCTGAAAGTTATTTAAAACAAATATCTACTAATCCCAAGTATCACAGCAGTTTCACATAGCATTGGGGGCAAACATTTACCTCAGACTCATCGGGATCATTTATACGCCTAACTATGTAACGTTCAAACTATTCTCTCAATGAATCAAGACCACCAACGTCTTCCCATTTGACATTTGGTATGCTAGAGAATCCTTCTCTTTTAGAAGACGGTTGAACCAGTTTAGCGGCTGCCTGCAAAATATTAAAACATAGATCTTTAAAAGCAACTATAGGATAAAGTTGTCAATTATCCAACAGCAGTTGATTCTTATTACCTCAAAATCAGACATTGTGATACTAAGTTTTTCTATCTCTTCGGCCGACCATGCATTCCTCCACCAGTCTTCATTTTCTTCAGTGTCAGTAACTTCTTCAATAAGTTTTAACTCCGTTTTATCATAGATTCTTTTAATAGCTAGATAACCAGCTCTATTTACCGGTGCTGATAAATCAGCTCCAACAAATCCTGGAGTTGCTGTTATCAAGATCAAGATCATATTTGATCTTTTATATTTATAAGTTGTTATTGTAAAGTGTAGGTTCTGGACTAAAGTTGATCAAATTGATACATGAAGGGCTAAAGATGGACAAAAGTATTCAAGACATTCTGGAGGACTAAAAGAAGAAAGAAGGAAGAGTAGAAGGGGCTGATTGGAACTTCTGTTTATATATATACCCTATTATAGATATTTTTTTAGTTTTTACATACATATATTATATATATATATATACATACACTTTGTTGTTCTCCGATTATATTTCTCTCTCAAATTATTCTCTTTAAATCTATATATATATCACATCGATATATATATATATATTCTTGTATATAATCATCATATTGATGATTATTTCGATCTGGTTGTAATAATAATATTCTTCATTCATATTCATAATAATCGTTGCTTATTAATTCTGGTAATCATATCATCAAAATCTGTTAGGGAAAGTGGTTATTTTACATGGTATCAGAGCCATCACCATCATATTGGTGATTATTGGTTCGTTTATCTTCAGATCTAATTGGATCTAGGGCGTATTCCTCTTCGGAACCCTAGATTTCAATTTTTTGGGTGTTTTTCGATTAAAATTAGGGTTTCGTCTTGAAATCCTAATTAATTTCATCCGCTGCAATTTCTGGTTATTTTTCCTAATTTTAGGGTTTCTCTGGTCTGATTCTAATTATTCTCTTGACTAAGTGAATCAATAGATAATTAGGGTTCCTCTACCATCTGCATATAGCACTGTATTGTTATCTTCTTCCTTATCTCTTTTTAATTGTTTATATATATATATAAAGTTTTTTTTTACTTATTTCTCACAAAATCATTCGTGTTAATACTTGACCTGCCTTCATGAAAGGTTAGGAATCCTGTCACTGGCACGTTTGAGAGAATAAGTTTTATTTTCAAAAAAAAAATTTACGAGTTCTTTATCTATTATTGTCTGCTATCAGTTCTTAATTGTTGTTTGAGGTTTTTTTTTATATTCTTTGTGATATTCTGAGTGTTTGTGCTTGTTTGATTATTTGCTTAAATTGTTTGTGTTTAATTATGTGATTGATATAATGGATGCTAATAATGATAATAATAATAATAATAATAATAATAATAATAATAATAACAACAACAACAACAACAACAATAATAATAATAATGAAGATTCTCATTCTGAACATTCTGATTTCTTTAATGAACCTGAAACCAAAATTAGTAAGTTAGATTTTGGTGATCCTTTGTATCTGCATGCTAGTGATACTGTTAGCACTCCTTTGATTGGTTTTAAACTTCTTGGTACTGATAACTATAAAGTATGGTCTTGTGCTATGGAACTTGCTTTACAAACTAAAAATAAAATAGGATTTATTGATGGTACTTGTTTGAAATCAAATGATAATCCTATTTTAGCTAGTTAATGGGATAGATGTAATGCTGTTGTGCTTAATTGGATTCTTGGTTGTGTATCTCAAGATCTTTATTTAGGACAGATATTCTCAAAAAATGCTACTACTGTTTGGCAAGAATTAAAAGAAACTTATGACAAAATTGATGGATCTGTTGTGTTTAATCTTCATCATAAAATTAATTCTTTGTCTCAAAGTGGAAGTAGTTTGTCTGAATATTATCATAAGCTTACTTCCTTGTGGAAACAATTTGATGCTATTGTTAAATTGCCTGCTTGTTCTTGCGATGCTGCTAAAGACATTCAAAGTCACACTGATTTAATGAGACTTATGCAATTTTTAATGGGCTTAGATGATACTTATATGGCTGTTAGAAGTAATATCTTAACAAGAGATCCTTTACCTACTGTAAAAACTGCCTTTGCTATTATTTCTAGGGAAGAATCTCACAGAGGTGGTTTGTCTGATAAACCTGCTAATAGTCATACTTCTGCATTTGTTGCTAAAAGTAATTTTAACAGGAATAACATATCTAGAAATTCTGGTTCTAATTTTGATGCTAAAAAGACTGTTGATAATAATTTTGAATCAAAAAGAACTTTTGATAATAATGCTAGAACTTTTAGACCACCCAATCCTAATCTGCAATGTACTCACTGTCATAAAATTGGACATACAATTGAGAGATGTTTTCAACTTGCAAATAGGAGGACAAATCAATATGGAAATAAGTTTGTTAACAACAATTCAAATGTGCATTCTTATGTGAATGATTCTGCTAAGTATGCTTCTAATGTGCATTCTGCTACTAATTATGTACCTTCTTTATCTCATGAACAACTTTCAAAATTGTTATCTTTGATTGAGAACAAGCCTTCTACCTCTTCTTCTGTACCTGCTTCTTCTGGTTTCAATTCTAATATGGCAAGTATACCATTGTGCAGTAATTCTTGGTTCATGAGTTGTAATTCTGTGTTGATTAAAGCAATATTAAAATGGATAATTGATTCTGGTGCAAACCAACATATGACAGTTTCTGAAAAATATTTAACTGATGTAGTTGATATTTCTGATCTTAAACTTAAAATTGGACATCCAAATGGTACATCACCTATTGTTCAGAAAATTGGTAATTTACAACTTAAAAATGGAATCACTTTATTTGATGTGTTAGTTGTCCCAGAATACTGTGTGAATCTTATGTCTGTGCACAAGTTGTCTAGAGATAATAACTTGTTTGTGGGGTTTGATCCTTCTAAATGCTATATTCAGGATTTACATCAAAAGACTCTTCTGGGGACTGGTAGTGAACAGGGTGGTTTGTATGTTTTAGATGATGACATGTCAAATTGCTCTTCTGTGGTATGTAATTCTGCTGCTAGTATTCCTTGTGCATCTAAATTATTATGGCATATGAGACTTGGTCATCCTGCAGACCAAGCATTATCTGTTTTTAATAAAAAAATTGAACATACCTGCTGGAATACATGGTCCTTGTGATATATGTCATAAAGCAAAACAATTAAGAGAACCTTTTCCTTTGAGTGAACATAAAAGTAAAAGTTTGGGTGATTTAATTCATTTAGATGTTTGGGGTCCTTATAAGGTTACTAGTAAAGATGGATTCAAATATTTTCTTACAATTGTTGATGATTTTACAAGAGCAGTTTGGACATTCATGTTAAAAAATAAAACTGAAGTTTATACAAACTTGTTTTCTTTTCTTAACATGATAGAAACTCAATTTAAAATCAAGGTTAAAATTGTCAGAAGTGACAATGGTACAGAATTTGTAAATAAACAAATGTTTGATTTGTTCACTCATAAAGGAATTATTCATCAGACCTCTATTGCTTATACCCCTCAACAAAATGGCATTGCTGAAAGGAAACATAGACACCTTCTTAATGTGGCTAGGTCTCTTATGTTTCAGGGGGGAATACCATTATATCTATGGAGTGATTTTGTGCTTACTGCTACTTATCTCATTAATAGAACACCTTCCTCAACTTTAAAAGGCAAAACTCCTTATGAATTGGTGGTGTATGGAACTGAACCTTCTTTAAATCATTTAAAAGTTTTTGGTTGTTTATGTTTTACTACAAAATTAAACATTTCTGATAAGTTTGAGACTAGAGCTGACAAATGTGTTTTTCTTGGCTACTTGAATTCAAAAAAGGGATATAAATTGTTTAGTCTTGAGTCAAAAAGTTATATTTTTTCTAGAGATGTAAGGTTTTATGAAAACATTTTTCCTTTTACTATGAACAAAGATTCTGAGTTTTTTAATACAAACAAACATGTAGATCATTTAAATTTTTTTGACACATATGAGACACCAATTTATGTGGAGAGGAATGTTGTACCCTATGATGAGGAGGAAGGTTTGCAGAGTGATTCTGTGGTTGGAGGTGGGCACCAACAAACCTTTGGCAGTCCTGAAGGGATTACCAGGAATGTTAAGTCTGCAACCACCACAGAAAGTGAGGATAATCATAGTTTAAGTTCTGAGGGTAACAATTCAGATTCCTCAATACATGTTGATGATGTTCTTGCTCTTGATCAAAATGTTTTGAATAATGATAATCTTAGAGGTCAAGTAGACAGTCTACTCTTTCAAAAAGGTTAACAGATTTTGAAATTCAAGGGAAAGTTAAATTTCCTTTAAACAAAGTAGTTAATTATGCTAATTTGTCTTATGATCTTCATTGTTTTGCTACTTCTTTGAATAAAACTGTTGAACCATCTTCTTATTATGAGGTTGTTAAGGATAATAATTGGATTGTTGCTATGAATGAAGAGATGGAAGCTCTTCATAGAAACAATACTTGGGATCTTACTGTTTTACCTGCTGGTAGAGAACCAATAGGGTGTAAATGGATTTATAAGATTAAATATAAATCTAATGGTGAAATTGAAAGGTATAAAGCTAGGTTAGTTGCAAAAGGATATAGTCAAAAGGCTGGAGTTGATTTTGATGAAACTTTTTCACCAGTTGTAAAAATGGTAACTATAAGGTGTTTGCTTACTTTAGCAGTTTCTAATAGGGATGAGCATATGACCCGGAAACCCGAAACCCGACCCAGAACCGACCGAGCCCGACCCGACCCGGACCGCCCGACAGTCAAACGGGCCGGTTCTCGGGTTCATGTTTGGTGGAATTTCGGTCTTCGGGTCGGTTCGGTCCAAACCCGCTAAAAAACCGAGACCCGATTGTGGCCCGAAGTGCAAGTGAATGTATACTATGTAGACCAGCTAAAAGTATCTGATAACAGCTTTCTCTTTATCACTGTGTATATAGTGTGTGTATATGACACGATTTCTCTTTCTTTTTTCGTGTGTATGTATAGTATGGAGGGTTACCAGGAGGAGGGAAAATGATAATAAGATGTAGACTGAGATCTCTTAGGAATATGAGAAGAAAGCTTGAAAGCCACCGTATAATATTTGTGATTTTGTGAGAAGAAATTATAAAGTTTGGATGGTGATATTTTCCTTTTATCTATGAACTCATTTTTTGTCCTATCTTTATGTGATGCAAGGGTCAACACAGTATCACACTACTTCTCTACCACATATATTTATTTTCAAATTTTGTTTAAATATTTTGAGTTTTCCCATATTATCATTATTATATTTTATATTTAAAAATTAAATAAAAGTAATTGATAAATCACTATCACAATTCCCACGTAATAGTGAAAGCTGTCAAACACTTTTATTGTCTTTTTAGTTTCCAATGCTAAAATTTAGATTCCTCAATTATTTTTCGTTTTTCTTTAAAGTGAAAACCCACTTTTGAATTCATCTTCTTCTCTAAAATAAACACACTTTCTGACTTTTACATTCATTTGCTTCTCCAAAAGATACCCAATCTCAAGTCTCAACAAAGAGCTAGAGGTGTTAAATCACAACTTCATGCCAACGAATCCTCATCATCTTCTTCACCCAGATTTCGGGCCAACTCGGTTAAAACCGAACCTGACCCGGTTTAACCCGGAACCGAACCGGACCGCCCGAGAGGGTAACGGGCCGGGTTTCGGGCTTGATATTATTGCCAACTCGGGTTCGGGTTTTCCCGGTCCGGGTCGGTCCGGTCAGGGTTTCAACCCGTGCTCATGCCTAGTTTCTAATAACTGGCCTCTTTATCAATTAGATGTGAATAATGCTTTTCTTTATGGGGATTTAAATGAAAAAGTTTATATGCAACTTCCTCAAGGATATTGTAAGAACAGTAATTTAATTTGCAAATTAAATAAATCTCTTTATGGTCTTAAGCAAGCTCCTAGACAGTGGAATTCTAAACTGTGTAATGCACTTGTTGAGTTTGGTTTTGTTCAAAGCAAGTCTGACTATTCTTTATTCACTAAAACAAGTAAAAATGTTTTTGTTGCTTTACTTGTCTATGTGGATGATATTGTGCTTACAGGAAATTGTCTTTCTGAAATTGAAAAGGTTCAAAAATTTATGAATTCTAAATTTAGAATTAAAGATTTGGGGAAACTTAAATATTTTCTTGGTATTGAAGTTTTAGATAGCAGTAATGGTATTTGTTTGTCTCAAAGAAAGTATTGTCTTGAGTTATTAAATGACTTTGGGTTACTTGGTTGTAAACCTGCAATTACTCCTTTAGAAATGAACTTAACATTAAAAGCTGATCCATCAAAAATTCTTGAAAACATTACTGCTTATCAAAGACTTGTTGGTAAATTGATTTACTTGACTCTAACAAGGCCTGATATTAGTTATGATGTACAATGCTTGTCTCAATTTATGCATGCTCCTACTCAAGATCATTTAAATCCAGCCTTTAGAGTTCTGAGGTACTTAAAGCAAGCTCCAGGTATTGGTTTACATATTCAGAAAAGTGATAACTTAGATATTATAGGCTATGTGGATTCTAACTGGGCTAGGTGTTTGACTACCAGAAAGTCAATCACTGGTTATGCAGTTTTTCTGGGTAAAACTTTGATTTCTTGGAAGAGTAAGAAACAAAATACAGTAGCTAAGTCCTCTGCTGAAGCAGAATATAGGGCTTTAGCTTCTGTAACTTGTGAAAGTATATGGATTTTGAACCTTTTGAATGATTTAGGTATTAAAACTCAAATTCATGTGAATATATTTTGTGATAGTAAATCTGCACTGCAAATAGCTGCAAATCCAGTGTTTCATGAAAGAACAAAGCATTTTGAAATAGATTTGCATTTTGTGAGTGGGAAAATTTGTGCTGGGTTATTAAGGCAAACAAGATTAAGTCAGAGCTCAATGTTGCAGATTTACTCACAAAGAGTTTAGGTTCAAAACAACATTCCTTTCTATGTAATAAACTTAGAATGCTTAATATGTTCAAATGATGATCTTGAGGGGGGATGTTATCAAGATCAAGATCATATTTGATCTTTTATATTTATAAGTTGTTATTGTAAAGTGTAGGTTCTGGACTAAAGTTGATCAAATTGATACATGAAGGGCTAAAGATGGACAAAAGTATTCAAGACATTCTGGAGGACTAAAAGAAGAAAGAAGGAAGAGTAGAAGGGGCTGATTGGAACTTCTGTTTATATATATACCCTATTATAGACATTAGGGTTTTCAGTTTTTCACACATTTGTTGTTCTATTATATTATATATATATATATATATATATATATATATATATATATATATATATATATATATATATATATATATATATATATATATATATATATATATATATATATATATATATATATATATATATATATATATATATATATATATATATATATATATATATATATATATATATATATATATATATATATATATATATATATATATATATATATATATATATATATATATATATATATATATATATATATATATATATATATATATATATATATATATATATATATATATATATATATATATATATATATATATATATATATATATATATATATATATATATATATATATATATATATATATATATATATATATATATATATATATATATATATATATATATATATATATATATATATATATATATATATATATATATATATATATATATATATATATATATATATATATATATATATATATATATATATATATATATATATATATATATATATATATATATATATATATATATATATATATATATATATATATATATATATATATATATATATATATATATATATATATATATATATATATATATATATATATATATATATATATATATATATATATATATATATATATATATATATATATATATATATATATATATATATATATATATATATATATATATATATATATATATATATATATATATATATATATATATATATATATATATATATATATATATATATATATATATATATATATATATATATATATATATATATATATATATATATATATATATATATATATATATGTTCTCCGATTATATTTCTCTCTCAAATTATTATATTCTATATATATATATATATATCATATATATATATATATATTCTTGTATATAATCATCATATTGATGATTATTTCGATCTGGTTGTAATAATAATATTCTTCATTCATATTCATAATAATCGTTGCTTATTAATTCTGGTAATCATATCATCAAAATCTGTTAGGGAAAGTGGTTGTTTACAGTTGCCCTAGAAAGTTTTACCAGATCAAAATCACCTTCAAGATTCATATTTTTTGTAAGCACGGAAAGAATATGCACTCTAGCATTTTCATCCGGGACACCTAAAGAAATCTCTCTGTCAAACCGTCCTGGCCTTCTTAATGCTGGATCAAGAGCATCGGGTCTATTTGTAGCACCAATTACCAAGACATATCCATCAGACGTCGTCGTATTTTTTGAATTATCATCAGGTTTATTAGCGACCCTGTGAGATTCATTCATGCAAGTCATCAACTGTGTCACAATGCGCTGTTCCATCCCTCTCTGAAGGTTTTCTCTTTTTGAAGCAATTGCATCGATCTCATCAATGAAAACTATAGATGGTGCAGTTCTATGTGCTTTAGAAAACAACTCTCGTATGTTCTCTTCTGATGCACCTGATGATTGAACAAATTCTTGTTTAAACTATTGAGTTGAGTATGAACTCGGCAAATGAGCAAAGCATATCTAAGGTTATGTCATATATATACTCATATCTAAGATATAAATTTATCTCTAAATGAAAAGATGCATGGCAATCTGAGAATGGTAAATTACAAGCTTCCCACGAAGTGCTTACCTATGTATATTTTCAAAATGCTTCACAATATCGTAAATTTTGACAAGATCATTTACGGGTCAATTTTACTCGGATAAGAAAATAATTGATCATAACCATAATTCAAAATTGTATAGAGGAATGTTTAAATGAGAAGAGTGTGATCAGTAGGTAAGTTCATTACATCCAAGTAATTCATTACACAATATAAACATTCGTGTACAGTTCAATACATTCCCAGTTATATTCTACCGAGAAAGATGTCATTGAATCTCCATCTTTCTTGGTAGAATATAACTGGGAATGTGATCAAGTAGTGCAGTTCTGATAAGAAACTTTCACACAACATATTTAACCAAAATTCGCAATGAATACCTGAAATACCAGAAACCAACTCAGTAGCCGAAATGTCATAAAACGGAACACGTGCCTCGTTAACAATAGCGTGAGCCAGTATAGTCTTGCCACACCCTGGCGGTCCGTGCAACAATATCCCAGTCATTGGTTTCACTCCAAGCCTTTTTCGCAAATCAGAACGAATAGAAGGCACAATCACTTTGATATCGCCTATTTTATACATATTTATTTTATGCGATATCATTCTTTTTATACTTGAATTATGATTATTTTTATGGACTTTTGATGTTTAATATATGATTTATTTGATTTGTAGGTTCATAACAATAAAAAGCTCAATTAAAACTCAAATTGCAGTATTGTGCTCTACCTTTCAATCAAACGAGATAAGAAGTCCAAATTGAATATCAAGATGTCAGAATGTTAGAATTTTTAATGGTGGGCTTAGACTAATAAAGTCTTAAGGGCTTTGCAATTGAAAGGATCCATAATAAATGTGGCAGCCCACTTTGTTTCATGTGGGCAGCAAATCATCAAAACAAAAGAGAAGTATATATACTATCTTATGTATCACAAAAAGAGGGAGGCCGGCAGAAAGTGGAGCCGCCAAAGGCATTGTGTAGGTACGAGATTGGTAGGAGAGGCTGAGAGCAGGATTTTGGCCTTGTGGGACGTCAAGGGCAGCCGCAAAAAGAGACCATATATCACGGTTTCTTTGATTCGACATATAGTACAACCGCAAGCCATAACACTGTTCGATTCTCCTTTCTCTTTTACCATTATTAGTTATCTTATCGTTGGATTATATTATTAAATGATTGTCGAATGGATTATATTTATTTGATAATTGTTAGTTTTATTTGTCTTGAAATGAGTAGCTAAGTGTTTTTATCATCTACTAAGATGAAATGATACGATGGATAATGAAGGTTGCACTATTTTATAATTCAAGTTGATTTAATTTAACGTTGTGTCGTGATCTTAGTTTATTAACTCTTTATGATTTATCTTTCAATTGTTGGTTGTTTATGCATGATTTAGTGGTAGCTAGAGTTGTGTATGAATGATTTTAATTGCTTAGGTATAAGTGATTGGTTCTATGACGGGTACGGTAGAAAGCAATTAATAGATAATAAGAGTTAACGGGTTAATGGTTGGGTACAATCAATAGACACAATTGTTATCTAAATAACCAAAACAATTAATTGAGTAGGAAAGTTATGAAAGGCGTCTCGGGGTACCGGTCTTAGTAATGGAACTAGTTAATTAAGAGGATTGAATAAAGTAACGAACTTGAGGGTACGGGGTGAGTCTTTGTTTAGTTCTCGGTTATAAGTCAACATATTTGAATTGGTTCTTCAATAAAGTGCAACCTGAATTTGTAATGTCATGGATTCGAGGTAGATGACCTTTTAATATTCTTGTTTACAACAAACTCTTTCAGATTAATTCTTCGGAATTACTAACTTTCTCAATTTACTAACTGCTTTCAAAACTAAGTGACATTGGGTCATTAAACCAACCCCCAACTTTTAGAATTACATTAAACTTACATTTTTCCTAAATAAATAGTCCATGTGTTCGATCCTGACTTACCATTTTTCTATACTATACACGAACGGGTCCACTGCCCGAGAGTGTGCTTTAGTTGATTAATTGGTATATCTTGTTTATAAATTTAAGACTCGATTTTGCACATCAAGTTTTTGGCGCCGCTGCCGGGGATTATTTTATTTAGGAATTTTGTTAGAGTTTTTTGTAATTCGATCATTTCTTGTATTCATTTATGAGAATGTTACTTGTTTTATTAGTTTAGCATAGTTTAGTGTTATTTTTATTTAGTTTATTTAGTTTTATTTAGTCTATTTTGTTTTACACACTTGCTTTTCACGGGGTTTCTTGTTTGTACTTTTACATGTAAATATGAATATGGAAGAATTCTTGCACGAATTTGGCGAGCTGAATGATACTTATTCACATACCGATCTTGGTGACATGACCATGGAAACGTTTCTAGAGGAATTCATGGAGCCAGGTGATACTTTGAGTAAGATAATTATGCATGAGGCTCAAGTGGCTGAGTCACTTTCATTGTCTATGATGAAAGTTGGTTCAAAAGAAGATGATCATTTATACTTCCATGATTATTTGAAGAAACCCAAAAGTGTGTTCCAACCTTACATACTTCTGACTAAGCATATTGATTCTCCTTTCCATCTTTGGTTAGGTAATTTATTTTTCAGAGGTATGTATCACTACTATCACCCCCACTTAAACTTAAGTGTGGGGGGAGACACCCTAATTTCTAGTAAATAAGGGTGGAGTCAAGCTAATGACTCGTACAAAAATTAGCGCTTCCGGGAGGCAACCCGAGGTTGTTTTAATTTTATTTTTCATTTTGTCTAGTATAATTGTCATTTTATTTTCTTAACCTTTAAAACATAAAAATCCAAAAAAAAAAAATTTGAAAAAGTTTAAAAATCCAAAAAAAATAAAAATTGTAAAACTAAAATATGCAAAAAAAAAAATTGGTTTTTAGTTTAGTTTGTTTATTTTTCATATTTAGGATTTTTATTGTTAGTTTTCTTTGTTTTTGTCTTTTCTTTTTATTTTGGTATGTTTGATTTGTTTGTTAAGTGTTTGTCAGTGCTTTGGTAATGGAGTTAAATGCGGAGGTTGAGATATATACTTCAAAGTTACATCTCTTTGGAATCAACCGAGCATTTGGAGCATGCATTAAACCCGGGAAGTTTCATGTTCTTAATCTTCTTTTATTTGGAGCATACATTCTCACGCTGCTTTTTCGCATCCTTTTTCGAATACTTGTTCCGCAACATAGATTTCATTAAATCAATCTCTGGCTCAATTCCCAATCTATCATAATCATCATCATCCCCAGTCATCGAAACCACACTTTCTCCTCCGTCTTCTTCTTCTTCTTCACCAGAACACGATTCCTTCCTTTCTCTCCCGTCAACTTTCTTGGTTTTCTTCCTCGCCTGCATGACGTCATCATCATCGTCGGTATATTTAAACACCGGTTTTCGGTTTCGTTTATTGTTGGTGGTGATGGGGTCGTCAGAATCTAATGTTTGTTTGACCAGTCTTGTAAAGGGTTGAAGTTTTTGGCGGCTGTATTGTGGGTATTTGGCGCGTAACTGGTCAACGAGCTGGTCAACGCGGGGAAGTGAGTTGACGTATATGTCTTGTATCCGGTTACGGAGTTCCTTTTCATATGTTGATGTACTGACGGCCGCTTCCCGGCTTTCCCCATTGGAAATTGTGGCAGCAAATACCCTAGAAACTTGAAGTGTGTATTATATGTTTTGAGCGTGTATATATATCTACCAAAAGGTAATTGGATGGAAACCCCCTGATCCAATTTGGTAACCACTAATTCCCCAGTCAGGCTAGTGTCCAGGTGATTCTCAATCACTTAATAATCCTCCGATTATCTCAAGTAGAGCCTGCAATTGTTGCCCAGACATCTACATTTGGGTCATATTTAGGATTTTTATTGTTAGTTTTCTTTGTTTTTGTCTTTTCTTTTTATTTTGGTATGTTTGATTTGTTTGTTAAGTGTTTGTCAGTGCTTTTAATGGAGTTTTTTTTTTTTTTTTTTTTTTTTTTTTTTTTTTTTTTTTTTTTTTTTTTTTTTTTTTTTTTTTTTTTTTTTTTTTTTTTTTTTTTTTTTTTTTTTTTTTTTTTTTTTTTTTTTTTTTTTTTTTTTTTTTTTTTTTTTTTTTTTTTTTTTTTTTTTTTTTTTTTTTTTTTTTTTTTTTTTTTTTTTTTTTTTTTTTTTTTTTTTTTTTTTTTTTTTTTTTTTTTTTTTTTTTTTTTTTTTTTTTTTTTTTTTTTTTTTTTTTTTTTTTTTTTTTTTTTTTTTTTTTTTTTTTTTTTTTTTTTTTTTTTTTTTTTTTTTTTTTTTTTTTTTTTTTTTTTTTTTTTTTTTTTTTTTTTTTTTTTTTTTTTTTTTTTTTTTTTTTTTTTTTTTTTTTTTTTTTTTTTTTTTTTTTTTTTTTTTTTTTTTTTTTTTTTTTTTTTTTTTTTTTTTTTTTTTTTTTTTTTTTTTTTTTTTTTTTTTTTTTTTTTTTTTTTTTTTTTTTTTTTTTTTTTTTTTTTTTTTTTTTTTTTTTTTTTTTTTTTTTTTTTTTTTTTTTTTTTTTTTTTTTTTTTTTTTTTTTTTTTTTTTTTTTTTTTTTTTTTTTTTTTTTTTTTTTTTTTTTTTTTTTTTTTTTTTTTTTTTTTTTTTTTTTTTTTTTTTTTTTTTTTTTTTTTTTTTTTTTTTTTTTTTTTTTTTTTTTTTTTTTTTTTTTTTTTTTTTTTTTTTTTTTTTTTTTTTTTTTTTTTTTTTTTTTTTTTTTTTTTTTTTTTTTTTTTTTTTTTTTTTTTTTTTTTTTTTTTTTTTTTTTTTTTTTTTTTTTTTTTTTTTTTTTTTTTTTTTTTTTTTTTTTTTTTTTTTTTTTTTTTTTTTTTTTTTTTTTTTTTTTTTTTTTTTTTTTTTTTTTTTTTTTTTTTTTTTTTTTTTTTTTTTTTTTTTTTTTTTTTTTTTTTTTTTTTTTTTTTTTTTTTTTTTTTTTTTTTTTTTTTTTTTTTTTTTTTTTTTTTTTTTTTTTTTTTTTTTTTTTTTTTTTTTTTTTTTTTTTTTTTTTTTTTTTTTTTTTTTTTTTTTTTTTTTTTTTTTTTTTTTTTTTTTTTTTTTTTTTTTTTTTTTTTTTTTTTTTTTTTTTTTTTTTTTTTTTTTTTTTTTTTTTTTTTTTTTTTTTTTTTTTTTTTTTTTTTTTTTTTTTTTTTTGTTTTTTTTTTTTTTTTTTTTGGTTTTTTTTTTTTTTTTTTTTTTTTTTTTTTTTTTTTTTTTTTTTTTTTTTTTTTTTTTTTTTTATTTTTCTTTTTTTTGTTTTTTTTCTCTGTCTTATTTTTCTTTTTTTTGTTTCTTCTTTTTTTTTGTATATTGTTTGTTCTTCTTAGCTTTATAAATTGAATTCATCATTTGTTTTGCAAATATGGACTTTTTGATACGAGCTATAAACATATTTTGTCAAAACACGAACATATATTTGTCTATATATGTCTTCACAGTAAGTTGCCTGTTTCGACCCGGGTCCGTTTTGACTCGGGTCCATATTGACTCGATCCATTTTGACCCGTTTTCAAAATTACCCGTATTGACCCGAACCCATTTTGACCCGGACCCGTTTTGACCCGTCACCCAACCCGATCCGACCCGTACATTTTGCCACCTCTTCAAGTTTGTCTTTGGCAAGACTCGAACCCAAGACCTCCCCTAGAAAGTGGCTGCTGGTGGCCACTGGGCTATTACCTAATGGTTAATAGCCCAATAAACTAAAATAGAGAATCAACCAATTCCGGGATCGATACGTATCTTTTTAATTTATTTATTTTATGAAATTAGGTTTTTTAGTTGAATATAAATTCAATTTTCTTATTAGACTTAGAATTAAACTCTAACTCTGAGCTTATAGATACAAAACACATTATAACATTATTTGATTGATCGTTTTCTCATTAATAAAATTGTCTCTTTTTCTTTCTCAAATCTTCAACTCCTATTACTTAATTACTTATATTACTTATAATAAGTTAATAACATGAAGACTTCAAAAATTGAGTTTACGATCCGAAATCACAAGACTATTTGCTGTCATCCACTATGCTTACAAATTCTGATTTTGATGTGATTGTAAAATTTAAAGTAAATTCAAAACTTTAACTAACATATGTTATATTTATCATTACTGTTTATTATAACTTAGCTTCGATCATTGGTTTATTTTAACCACAATTTATTTCATACTCACAAATCATGTATGAAGCATATTCGAATTTCTTTATGATACAATCTATATAGCTATTGTACATCGTATGGGTATTAGGTCACATACATGCTACTCAAAAAGATCAAACCCATAGTTATGCAAATTTATATACAATTTAAATTTATACTCGCTAAAATGTCGGGAGACCTACTAACCTCGTTTTGTCAAAACGTGTTAAAAAAATAAATTTTGCTGTATTTTACTTTCTTTTATGGAAAATGATAAATTCTTTTTTTAAAAATAGCCTAATTTCTTCATAACCATAAGATTATGACACTTATATAAATCAATCACTACAAAAAAAAAAGTACCTTTTAGTGGCATATATTTATGTGCCACTATATAGTGGTCTTTAGTGACATATGTACATGTGTTACTAAAGAATAGATGTATTAGCGACACTTAATAATTGTGTTACTAAAGAATGGATGTATCAGTTGCACTTAAAAAATGTGTTATTAAAGAATGGATGTATTAGTGCACTTAAAAATGTGTTATTAAAGAATGGATGTATTAGTGACACTTAATAATTGTGTTACTAAAGAATGGATGTATTAGTGGCACTTAAATTGTGTTACTAAAGAATTGATGTATTAGTGACACTTAATAATTGTGTTACTAAAGAATAGATGTATTAGCGACACTTAATAATTGTGTTACTAAAGAATGGATGTATCAGTTGCACTTAAAAAATGTGTTATTAAAGAATGGATGTATTAGTGGCACTTAAAAATGTGTTACTAAAGAATGTATGTATTAGTGGCACTTAAAAATGTGTTACTAAAGAATGGATGTATCAGTGCACTTAAAAATTGTGTTACTAAAGAATGGATGTATCAGTGCACTTAAAAATTGTGTTACTAAAGAATGGATGTATCAGTGCACTTAAAAATTGTGTTACTAAAGAATGGATGTATCAGTGCACTTAAAAATTGTGTTACTAAAGAATGGATGTATCAGTGCACTTAAAAATTGTGTTACTAAAGAATGGATGTATCAGTGCACTTAAAAATTGTGTTACTAAAGAATGGATGTATCAGTGCACTTAAAAATTGTGTTACTAAAGAATGGATGTATCAGTGCACTTAAAAATTGTGTTACTAAAGAATGGATGTATCAGTGCACTTAAAAATTGTGTTACTAAAGAATGGATGTATCAGTGCACTTAAAAATTGTGTTACTAAAGAATGGATGTATTAGTGCACTTAAAAATTGTGTTACTAAAGAATGGATGTATTAGTGCACTTAAAAATGTGTTATTAAAGAATGGATGTATTAGTGACACTTAATAATTGTGTTACTAAAGAATGGATGTATAGTGCACTTAAAAATGTGTTACTAAAGAATGGATGTATTAGTGCACTTAAAAATGTGTTACTAAAGAATGGATGTATCAGTGGCACTTAAAAATGTGTTACTAAAGAATGGATGTATCAGTGCACTTAAAAATGTGTTACTAAAGAATGGATGTATCAGTGCACTTAAAAATGTGTTATTAAAGAATGGATGTATTAGTGCACTTAAAAAATGTGTTATTAAAGAATGGATGTATTAGTGGCATTTAAAACAATACATATATACATACATTCATACTTATCGCCGAGTCATGTTAAGTCTAATCGAATGACCGAGAAACATATTGGGCCTACTAAGATAACAAAGGAGGTTTTGGGCCTAACCATCCTGTTATCTCCGTGGGTTATCCCTCCAAAAAAAACATATTGGGCCTATAAGCCCATTGAGATAACAAAGAAGGTTTAAGGCCCAATAGGCGCATTGTATGAATCGAGGACTCACATGACCAATTTGGCCCATTTATACAAGCGGTGAACATTATTGGGCCCAACGATTAAACATAGATACATACATCCATATATACTTTAAAACAAATACATATATACATACATTCATACTTATCGCCGAGTCATGTTAAGTCTAATCGAATGACCGAGAAACATATTGGGCCTACTAAGATAACAAAGGAGGTTTTGGGCCTAACCATCCTGTTATCTCCGTGGGTTATCCCTCCAAAAAAACTTTTTATCCCTCTATTTATCCTTACCATCAAAAACCCTTTTTGTTCACCATTCTTCACAGCCGCCCACCCCCAAAAGAAAATTCTCTCAACCCTTTCAACCAATCTTAAATTCTTAATACTCTACACAATCTTAAATCCACTCCACCCCTTTCGTTCTCTAGCCGCCACTGGAAATTTCCACCACCGCCGGGAAAACCCACTTCCATCGATTTCATCTTCTTCGTTATCTAGATTTGGTTCGCCTAGAAGAAAAAACCATTATGTTTTAGCTTCAAATAGTTGTCGGGATAAAGATATATAGTTGTCTCGATTTTTCCGGAAGGAAAACCAATCTCCATCGGAAAAAACGAACGCAGCCACTAGCCACCCCTTTTTACCCTTTTCTTGTAAGTATTTTTCTTAAAGTAATTGATTGTTAAATTATGGTTGTTTAACATAATTGATTGTTTTATAAGTTTTATATAATAGAATAATGGTTGTTTAACATAATTGATTGTTTTATAAGTTTTATATAATAGAATATTTCTATATTGTGCTTTTTATTTATTTTTTTACATAATATCTTTTCGTAATTTATATTTAGTTTTTTATTTTACAGAATATTATGTGTCATGTATATATATTTATATTTGTTTTTTTCAATTTTTTTAACAGGGAGCTATTGGGAAATCTGGGTGCAAGAAAGTCCAAGTATAAGAGTGAAATAAGGAAGAGTATAGAAATATTTATGTATTGTATATTTGTATGTATGTAATGTAAGTTTTGATGTTTATCTTGGGATAAAGTTTTGATGTTTTAATTATTGTTTATGTTATTGATGTTGTATATGGTATTGTAGTGGTTTTCATGATATTGTGAATGTTGTTTGATGGTATTGTCAAATAATTGATATGATATATTTTTGTTGTTGTAGATAGAAACAGAGATCTGTAATTTTGGTTTTGTTGGAAAAATTTCTGGGCAGGATCCTCTCTAAAAGCTTTAGCAAGGAATATTGAAAAATATAACGAAAAAATTATTTCACATACAACGATGACAACAACAATGTGCCACCAAAAGTTGTTTAGGCTGTAGTGACACAACTAAAAAGTGTCACTAAAGTGGTGAAGTCGATAACGGCATAACAAAAAGCGTCACTAAAAACCATAAGACCGGCGTGTCACTAAAACCCTTTAGTGATTTTTTTTTTCTGCCACCCATTACCTGGGGGTTTTAGTGGCACTTTTTCAATATTTAGTGATACTTTTTGTGTGCCACTAGATGATATTTTTTTTATAGTGAATGGATAAGATTATGAGAGAGGATAAGTGAATTTCACATGTCATATTTTAAAATTATTATGAGGATTATTATTTGTTGGGAGTTCTTTTATTTTATTGGAAAGATAATACCTTATTATATGTATACTAGTCTCTAGGCCCGTTTGATGGATATATAGTCTCAAAAAATATATATCAAAAGTAAATATCAAAATAATACATAACAAAACAGGTCAAAAATAACAAAACATGAACAAAATAAATTTAAAAGAATAAACTCTTTTGTAGTAGAAGAAGAAGCCATAATCAAATTAAAATTGACAACAAACTAAAATAAAAGAGATGAAAAATAACAATAACAATTAAATATTAAATAATAAACAAACACGAACAAAATACCAAAAATAAAATTAAAGTGATATAAAAAAAACCGTATGTTCTTTTTGTTGAGAAATTTACTTAACTTGATTTGTTTATTAAAAATAGAAAGGAGATGAATAAAATGAATGAGAATGATTAATAAAAATTTAGGTTGTATATAATAATTTATTGGAAGAGTTTTAAGGATATTATATATGAGTTGTATTCATGTGAAAACATAAAATTTGGTGAAACCCAAGGGCTAAATCTCAGCCCTTGGATCAAAACAGATCTACGGCTGATATTAAAAAAAAAACACGGAGGGGTATTTTCGTCATTTGACACATTATCCCACTTCTTTGCTATCTAGTTCCAAACACACACACACAGAGATCTCTCTTTCTCTCTCACTCCCCCTCTTGGAAAATCACCACTAACATCACCACCACCACCACCCCCATCGTGTTTAGGTCACCGTCGCGTTCCAATCGAAATGGCACAACCATCATTTCCGTCGTCATCATCATCTTCATCAGTCATCATCAATGGATCTTGAGATGTTAATATCAATGAAGGATGTATTGAATACGAATATTACGACTTTTTGTTATGTAAATTCGAATTTTCTCAGGTGATAATCAAATGTAATTTGATAATATGTGATTAGATCTATTCTAACATTTGAACTTGTTAAATTTTATTAGTTATTCAATTGACTTTGTTGTTTGGTACAATATTACATACAAGGTGTTTGATGAAATGTCTAAACCAAAGTTTCTTATATATGATTTAATATCAAATCACATTTGATTGAGTATTGCATAAGGTGTTTGATGAAATGTCTAAATCAATGTTTGATAATATGATTTAATCAACTTTATGATTCTGAATTAAATTTTTTGGTGTAAAGGTTTGTGGATATAAACTCCATTTGTTTTGTGGAAATGTATGAGTAACATCAAATTCGATTTGTTATCTGTTATTGTTTACTTTTATGTTCATAATCATATTTGATTATGTATAGAGATTATAGAGATTTCTGTTTTTGTAACTGTATGTGTAAAATCATATTTGATTTTGTATATAGATTCTATAGATTTGTGTTTTGTAACTTTGTTTTGTACAATCAAATTTGATTTTGTATTGAGGTTTTAGTTACTTGTGTTCTTATGCCTAGAATCATATTTGATTTTACTCTTACAGTGTGAAAATCCTATATATAATGAACTATTCAAAATCAAAAATGATTTTACGCATACATTGTGAAAAACCAATTCAAAATCAACTATTCAAAATCAAAAATGATTTTACGCATACATTGGGGAAAACCTATACAAAATCATATATGATTTTTTATAACACATTGAGACAAAACCAAATGAGTTCCATACAAAGAAAACCATTTAAAATCAAAAATGATTTTACCCATAGAGTGTCAAAACCCTATACAAAATCATATATGATTTTATTCATACATCTAGACAAAAAAAGTGAGTTCGGTATCATTAAACATATTCAAAATCATATATGATTTTGTATATGCTTCCGTACAAATAAACTTATTCAAAATCAAAATTGATTTTAAGCATACACTATGAAAAATTTATTCAAAATCATATATGATTTTACGTATAAATTTGAGACAAGGCAAATGAGTTCTATACAAATAAACCTATTTAAAATCAATTTTGATTTTATGCATACATTGGGGAAAACTATACAAAATCATATATGATTTTGTGTAGCACATTGAGTCAAAATGGCTTCCTTAAAAAGAAATTTATTCAAAATCATTTTTGATTTTACTCATAAAGTCTGAAAACCTATTCAAAATCAACTATTCAAAATCAAAAATGATTTTACGCATACATTGGGGAAAACCTATACAAAATCATATATGATTTTTTATAACACATTGAGACAAAACAAAATGAGTTACATACCAAGAAACCCATTTAAAATCAAAAATGATTTTAAGCATACATTGTGAAATACCCATACGAAATCATATTTGATTTTATTCATACATCTAGACAAAAGAAATGAGTTCGGTATCATTAAACCTATTCAAAATCAAATTTGATGGAATTTCATTTGTTTGTGTAGATATATGAATTTCATTAAACCTATTCAAAATCAAATCCGAGGGGGGAGTGTGATCACGAGGGCCTTCGGCCCCGCGCTTTAGTTTAGGGTTTGAAGTCGTAGGGTTAGCCTTTATCACGGGGGCCTTCGGCCCCGCGCTTTAGTTTATGGTTTGAAGTCGTAGGGTAAGCCTAGCTTTAGTTTATGGTTTGAAGTCGTAGGGTTAGCCTAATGGCTAACCCTACAACTTCAAACCCTAAACTAAAGCTTAATTTCTAATCAAAAATGATTTCACATGTATAATGTTAAAAATCAATGCAAAATCATTTATGATTTTATGCATACATTTTAGAAAAGTTGCATTCTAAAACCCTAAAAGCTAAACCCTTGGGGGCTAAAAGCTAATCCGAGGGGGAAGTGTGATTACGGGGCCTGCGGCCCGCGCTTTAGTTTAGGGTTTGAAGTCGTAGGGTTAGCCTAATGGCTAACCCTACAACTTCAAACCCTAAACTAAAGCTTAATTTCTAATCAAAAATGATTTCACATGTATAATGTTAAAAATCAATGCAAAATCATTTTTGATTTTATGCATACATTTTAGAAAAGTTGCATTCTAAAACCCCTAAACTAAAGCTTAATTTCTAATCAAAAATGATTTCACATGTATAATGTTAAAAATCAATGCAAAATCATTTATGATTTTATGCATACATTTTAGAAAAGTTGCATTCTAAAACCCTAAAAGCTAAACCCTTGGGGGCTAAAAGCTAATCCGAGGGGGAAGTGTGATTACGGGGTAGTGTAGGGTTAGCCTAACTTCAAACCCTAAACTAAAGCTTAATTTCTAATCAAAAATGATTTCACATGTATAATGTTAAAAATCAATGCAAAATCATTTTGATTTTATGCATACATTTTAGAAAAGTTGCATTCTAAAACCCTAAAAGCTAAACCCTTGGGGGCTAAAAGCTAATCCGAGGGGGAAGTGTGATTACGGGGGCCTGCGGCCCGCGCTTTAGTTTATGGTTTGAAGTCGTAACTTCAAACCCTAAACTAAAGCTTAATTTCTAATCAAAAATGATTTCACATGTATAATGTTAAAAATCAATGCAAAATCATTTATGATTTTATGCATACATTTTAAAAGTATGCAAAATCATTTTGATTTTATGCATACATTTTAGAAAAGTTGCATTCTAAAACCCTAAAAGCTAAACCCTAAAAGCTAAACCCTTGGGGGCTAAAAGCTAATCCGAGGGGGAAGTGTGATCACGGGGGCCTTCGGCCCCGCGCTTTAGTTTAGGGTTTGAAGTCGTAGGGTTAGCCTTTATCACGGGGGCCTTCGGCCCCGCGCTTTAGTTTATGGTTTGAAGTCGTAGGGTTAGCCGCTTTAGTTTAGGGTTTGAAGTCGTAGGGTTAGCCTAACGGCTAACCCTACGACTTCAAACCCTAAACTAAAGCTTAATTTCTAATCAAAAATGATTTCACATGTATAATGTTAAAAATCAATGCAAAATCATTTATGATTTTATGCATACATTTTAGAAAAGTTGCATTCTAAAACCCTAAAAGCTAAACCCTTGGGGGCTAAAAGCTAATCCGAGGGGGAAGTGTGATTACGGGGGCCTGCGGCCCGCGCTTTAGTTTAGGGTTTGAAGTCGTATCACGGGGGCCTTCGGCCCCGCGCTTTAGTTTATGGTTTGAAGTCGTAGGGTTAGCCTAACGGCTAACCCTACGACTTCAAACCCTAAACTAAAGCTTAATTTCTAATCAAAAATGATTTCACATGTATAATGTTAAAAATCAATGCAAAATCATTTTTGATTTTATGCATACATTTTAGAAAAGTTGCATTCTAAAACCCTAAAAGCTAAACCCTTGGGGGCTAAAAGCTAATCCGAGGGGGAAGTGTGATTACGGGGGCCTGCGGCCCGCGCTTTAGTTTAGGGTTTGAAGTCGTATCACGGGGGCCTTCGGCCCCGCGCTTTAGTTTATGGTTTGAAGTCGTAGGGTTAGCCTAACGGCTAACCCTACGACTTCAAACCCTAAACTAAAGCTTAATTTCTAATCAAAAATGATTTCACATGTATAATGTTAAAAATCAATGCAAAATCATTTATGATTTTATGCATACATTTTAGAAAAGTTGCATTCTAAAACCCTAAAAGCTAAACCCTTGGGGGCTAAAAGCTAATCCGAGGGGGAAGTGTGATCACGGGGGCCTTCGGCCCCGCGCTTTAGTTTAGGGTTTGAAGTCGTACTTCAAACCCTAAACTAAAGCTTAATTTCTAATCAAAAATGATTTCACATGTATAATGTTAAAAATCAATGCAAAATCATTTTTGATTTTATGCATACATTTTAGAAACCGTATGCGTAAAATCAATTTTGATTTTGTGTAGGTTTCTTGCTATGGACTAAATTTGTTTTGTCTAACTGTATGCATAAAATCAAATTTGATTTTGTATAGCTTTTTCACACTGTATGCGTAAAATCAATTTTGATTTTGAATAGGTTAGTGATATGGAACTCATTTGTTTTGTCTCAATGTGTGCTCAAGATCAAATTTGATTTTGTATAGGTTTTTAAAACCGTATGCGTAAAATCAATTTTGATTTTGTGTAGGTTTCTTGCTATGGACTAAATTTGTTTTGTCTAACTGTATGCATAAAATCAAATTTGATTTTGTATAGCTTTTTCACACTGTATGCGTAAAATCAATTTTGATTTTGTGTAGGTTTCTTGCTATGGACTAAATTTGTTTTGTCTAACTGTATGCATAAAATCAAATTTGATTTTGTATAGCTTTTTCACACTGTATGCGTAAAATCAATTTTGATTTTGAATAGGTTAGTGATATGAAACTCATTTGTTTTGTCTCACTGTATGCATAAAATCAAATTTGATTTTGTATAGCTTTTTCACACTGTATGCGTAAAATCAATTTTGATTTTGTATAGGTTTTTAAAACACTGTATGCGTAAAATCAATTTTGATTTTGTGTAGGTTTCTTGCTATGGACTAAATTTGTTTTGTCTAACTGTATGCATAAAATCAAATTTGATTTTGTATAGCTTTTTCACACTGTATGCGTAAAATCAATTTTGATTTTGAATAGGTTAGTGATATGAAACTCATTTGTTTTGTCTCAATGTGAGCACAAAATCAAATTTGATTTTGTATAGGTTTTTAAAACCGTATGCGTAAAATCAATTTTGATTTTGTGTAGGTTTCTTGCTATGGACTAAATTTGTTTTGTCTAACTGTATGCATAAAATCAAATTTGATTTTGTATAGCTTTTTCACACTGTATGCGTAAAATCAATTTTGATTTTGAATGAGTTTAGTGATATGAAACTCATTTGTTTTGTCTCAATGTGTGCACCCAATCAATTTTGATTTTGTATAGGTTTTTGAAACCGTATGCGTAAAATCAATTTTGATCTTGTTTAGGTTTCTTTCTATGGAACTCATTTGTTTTGTCTAAATGTATGCATAAAATCAAATTTGATTTTGTATAGCTTTTTCACATTGTATGCGTAAAATCAATTTTGATTTTGAATAGGTTCTTTGTATGGACTAAATTTGTTTTGTCTAACTGTATGCATAAAATCAAATTTGATTTTGTATAGCTTTTTCACACTGTATGCGTAAAATCAATTTTGATTTTGAATAGGTTCTTTGTATGCAACTCATTTGTTTTGTCTAAATTCTCTATACATAATCAAATTTGATTTTGTATAGCTTTTTCACACTGTATGCGTAAAATCAAATTTGATTTTGTATAGCTTTTTACACTGTATGCCTAAAATCATTTGTTGATTTTGAATAGGTTTAGTGATATGAAACTCATTTGTTTTGTCTCAATGTGTCATACAAAATCAAATTTGATTGTACAAACAAAGTTACAAAATCAAAATTCTAACATAATCAAATTTGATTATAGACATATAGTCACAAACATACAGGTAACTAAAAACTCAATACATAATCAAATTTGATTATAGACATATAGTCACAAACATACAGGTAACTAAAAACTCAATACATAATCAAATTTGATTTTGTATAGCTTTTTCACACTGTATGCGTAAAATCAATTTTGATTTTGTATAGCTTTTTCACACTGTATGAGTAAAATCAAATTTGATTTTGTATAGCTTTTTCACACTGTATGCGTAAAATCAATTTTGATTTTGAATAGGTTAGTGATATGAAACTCATTTGTTTTGTCTCAATGTGAGCAAAAATCAAATTTGATTATAGACATATAGTCACAAACACACAGGTAACTAAAAACTCAATACATAATCAAATTTGATTGCACAAACAAAGTTACAAAACACAAATCTCTATACATAATCAAATTTGATTTTATATAGCTTTTTCACACTGTATGCGTAAAATCAATTTTGATTTTGTATAGCTTTTTCACACTGTATGCGTAAAATCAATTTTGATTTTGTATAGCTTTTTCACACTGTATGCGTAAAATCAATTTTGATTTTGTAATAGCTTTTTCACACTGTATGCGTAAAATCAATTTTGATTTTGTATAGCTTTTTCACACTGTATGCGTAAAATCAATTTTGATTTTGTATAGTTTTTCACACTGTATGCGTAAAATCAATTTTGATTTTGTATAGCTTTTTCACACTGTATGCGTAAAATCAATTTTGATTTTGTATAGCTTTTTCACACTGTATGCGTAAAATCAATTTTGATTTTGTATAGCTTTTTCACACTGTATGCGTAAAATCAATTTTGATTTTGTATAGCTTTTTCACACTGTATGCGTAAAATCAATTTTGATTTTGTATAGTTTTTCACACTGTATGCGTAAAATCAATTTTGATTTTGTATAGCTTTTTCACACTGTATGCGTAAAATCAATTTTGATTTTGTATAGCTTTTTCACACTGTATGCGTAAAATCAATTTTGATTTTGTAATAGCTTTTTCACACTGTATGCGTAAAATCAATTTTGATTTTGTATAGCTTTTTCACACTGTATGCGTAAAATCAATTTTGATTTTGTATAGTTTTTCACACTGTATGCGTAAAATCAATTTTGATTTTGTATAGCTTTTTCACACTGTATGCGTAAAATCAATTTTGATTTTGTATAGCTTTTTCACACTGTATGCGTAAAATCAATTTTGATTTTGTATAGCTTTTTCACACTGTATGCGTAAAATCAATTTTGATTTTGTATAGCTTTTTCACACTGTATGCGTAAAATCAATTTTGATTTTGTATAGGTTTTTCACACTGTATGCGTAAAATCAATTTTGATTTTGTATAGCTTTTTCACACTGTATGCGTAAAATCAATTTTGATTATAGACATATAGTCACAAACATACAGGTAACTAAAATATCAACACATAATCAAATTTGATTATAGACATATAGTCACAAACATACAGGTAACTAAAAACTCAATACATAATCAAATTTGATTGCACAAAAAAAGTTACAAAACACAAATTTAACAAATTCAAATTTTAGAATTGATCTATGTACAATCAAGTATGATTGGCTGTACAATCAGTAAATACGTATATAATCAAATTTGATTTAGTACATACATTTTGGTTTAGACATTTCATCAAACACTTTGTGGGCAAAACTCATTATAAAAATTTTAAACAACAACAACCAAAAATACAACTTCTTATCATATAAAAAACAAAAATAAGAGAAAAAAACTACAAATCATGGATAAAAATGGTTTGTTTATCCATTTTTTATATAAAAAACATATACTACATAAAATATCACTCTAATAATATCTAAAACATCATCTTCCACTTGTTGTTGTTGTTGCTAGTGGTTTGAGATGAAGATCCAGATTGTAGTGGTGGTGGTGGTGGTGGTGGTGGTGGCGGTCGGATATGGTGGTGGTGGTGGTCACCGAGAGGTGGTGGTGTGTGGTGGTGGTGGTGGTGGTGGTGGTGGTGGTGGTGGTGGTGGTGGTGGTGGTGGTGGTGGTGGTGGTGGTGGTGGTGGTGGTGGTGGTGGTGGTGGTGGTGGTGGTGGTGGTGGTGGTGGTGGTGGTGGTGGTGGTGGTGGTGGTGGTGGTGGTGGTGGTGGTGGTGGTGGTGGTGGTGGTGGTGGTGGTGGTGGTGGTGGTGGTGGTGGTGGTGGTGGTGGTGGTGGTGGTGGTGGTGGTGGTGGTGGTGGTGGTGGTGGTGGTGGTGGTGGTGGTGGTGGTGGTGGTGGTGGTGGTGGTGGTGGTGGTGGTGGTGGTGGTGGTGGTGGTGGTGGTGGTGGTGGTGGTGGTGGTGGTGGTGGTGGTGGTGGTGGTGGTGGTGGTGGTGGTGGTGGTGGTGGTGGTGGTGGTGGTGGTGGTGGTGGTGGTGGTGGTGGTGGTGGTGGTGGTGGTGGTGGTGGTGGTGGTGGTGGTGGTGGTGGTGGTGGTGGTGGTGGTGGTGGTGGTGGTGGTGGTGGTGGTGGTGGTGGTGGTGGTGGTGGTGGTGGTGGTGGTGGTGGTGGTGGTGGTGGTGGTGGTGGTGGTGGTGGTGGTGGTGGTGGTGGTGGTGGTGGTGGTGGTGGTGGTGGTGGTGGTGGTGGTGGTGGTGGTGGTGGTGGTGGTGGTGGTGGTGGTGGTGGTGGTGGTGGTGGTGGTGGTGGTGGTGGTGGTGGTGGTGGTGGTGGTGGTGGTGGTGGTGGTGGTGGTGGTGGTGGTGGTGGTGGTGGTGGTGGTGGTGGTGGTGGTGGTGGTGGTGGTGGTGGTGGTGGTGGTGGTGGTGGTGGTGGTGGTGGTGGTGGTGGTGGTGGTGGTGGTGGTGGTGGTGGTGGTGGTGGTGGTGGTGGTGGTGGTGGTGGTGGTGGTGGTGGTGGTGGTGGTGGTGGTGGTGGTGGTGGTGGTGGTGGTGGTGGTGGTGGTGGTGGTGGTGGTGGTGGTGGTGGTGGTGGTGGTGGTGGTGGTGGTGGTGGTGGTGGTGGTGGTGGTGGTGGTGGTGGTGGTGGTGGTGGTGGTGGTGGTGGTGGTGGTGGTGGTGGTGGTGGTGGTGGTGGTGGTGGTGGTGGTGGTGGTGGTGGTGGTGGTGGTGGTGGTGGTGGTGGTGGTGGTGGTGGTGGTGGTGGTGGTGGTGGTGGTGGTGGTGGTGGTGGTGGTGGTGGTGGTGGTGGTGGTGGTGGTGGTGGTGGTGGTGGTGGTGGTGGTGGTGGTGGTGGTGGTGGTGGTGGTGGTGGTGGTGGTGGTGGTGGTGGTGGTGGTGGTGGTGGTGGTGGTGGTGGTGGTGGTGGTGGTGGTGGTGGTGGTGGTGGTGGTGGTGGTGGTGGTGGTGGTGGTGGTGGTGGTGGTGGTGGTGGTGGTGGTGGTGGTGGTGGTGGTGGTGGTGGTGGTGGTGGTGGTGGTGGTGGTGGTGGTGGTGGTGGTGGTGTAATTATCTATTTAATTAGTAAATAAAAAATATAAAAAGTTTAGAAAAAAAGAGAGTTTTAGATTAAAAAGTATAGATAAAATGGGCCAACCATTAACTATACGAGTATTATGTTGGTACTAGAAAAACTGGAAAATGGGTGGCAGGGGATTGACCACGGTAGGAACCGGAAGTGATGTGTATGTAGCGGCAGTGCCATTAAGAGCCACCATGGGACCGCCGCAGTTGGTGATGTCAGCTGCCTACTCTCTATATGTTTCTTGGGATTTACAACACTTCATGGTCCTTTCCACTTCCCCTGCACTTCCTTCTCAGGTTTTTCTTCATATTTCATTCACATTGGTTGCTCGAGTTTTAAGTGGAAAAGAATATAAAATAAACGGATGAAAAAGAAAAGGAAATACTCCCTTCGTTTCAATTTAAATGTCCTGTTACTGAAGGTGGACTTCAAAAAGTTATAATTACCTAGAGGGGTAATACACTATAGTTAATTGTTATTTTTAGGGCGCGTTTGATTTGTGCAAAATGTTTTCTAATTTTTCATTTTTAGTATTTTAAAAAATAAAAGGGTGTTTCATTTCTGGAAAACAAATGAAAAAACATTGTTTTCTATTTTCTTGGCAAATATTTGTTAGTAAACTATGATGATTAGAACGCGTATTATGTTTTTCATGTTTTCTTGGAGAACAAAAATGGAAAACAAGGGGGGTTTTAACGCGCCCTTAGATTTTTTCGTCAGAATATGAGTCTTGATCTCCTTGTCAGGCATACTTTTAGACCCTTATATCATTTGTCCTTGTTTTCGCATGTGTACATTTACGAGATTATTGCGTTTTGTTATGGTAAATAAGCAAATTTCAATATTTTTGGATGGAGCCAGATTACTTATAAAGTATATTTTATTCCATGGATGACAACTATGGACAATAGGGTGAGATAACACCCAAGCCCGCGGTTTAGTTCGCTCTTTGGGCATCCATTGCGTGTAATTTTTGACATTCATATTCTGAATGGTGCGAAAATGTGGTGGTTTTAGAATGTACTGATGATTCAATGAAGAGTTTAATTTTAGCAAATGGCTAGTTTATGGTCGAAAAAAACAACCAAATCGTTTAAGGGCATGCCCTTTAGATAAGCTGTATTCCTCCCACCCATTCAGTAAGGATCTAACTTGCTGACAAGCCGATCCAAACACTCTCTCCTATATTGAGTTTTCATACAACGTAAGCTGACAAGCTGTTTTTGTAGTCAAGCATAAGCATTTATAAGGCTTGGATGAAGAAAAGTCCTCATTCTTTTTTTTTTTTTTTACATATTTTAGGGCGAAATAGGTTATTTTCAATAATCAGTTTGAGATTGGTTATTTCAAGCTGATTATTCTTTTTGGCCTTAAAGTTACAAGTTAACACTTCAGGTGAAACAATCCATTTCTATAAGTTGCTTTCTGCTAATCTGCTTATAAGGATGCGCTTTTTAAATAAGCAATCCTAAACACCCCTTATAAACGGTATATGTAGGCATTGCAATACAAGAGAAGTAGTAGTTTCAATGTTTTCTAAATATATCACGGCGTCACGCCTGAGTAACTTGATTATAAGTTTTATTATCAATCTGTTGATTTTCTTTTTGCTTGATAGGTATTGGTTTTTGATTTCCAACCGGAAGATCCTGAAAGTATATATGCAGCACTTGCAGCTTTGTCGGGCAGGAAAATACCTGGTATAGCTGAATTAATTCATTTCATTAGGAGATCAAATTTCACATCTACAATATGGTCTAAGTTGTGTATTTCTTGTGTGTAGTTTTTTTCACTATGTTTTTGTATATGTGGTGTTTGATGTAACATTGCTATATAACTTCAAATGTTGGATTACATAGTTAGCGTTTGTTGATGACTCTGTATGTTTTTTTGAATTACTGCGAAGCTGAAAGGAGTACTATCTTGTGTTCTGTTTTTTGATCCAGGAGTTCTGCAAACGAGAAAGATGAAGAAATTGCCAAAAATGAGATGTTGGAGGGTAGGATCTTGTAATCTGGATGTTGTCGAGGCAATGCACACGTTTAATAGCAATTGGGATACTGATCTGATAGTTGGTCAGCATGATTGTCGCCATTACACAAATGGTATCAATATTGCAGGCATATTTCTAACAAGATTTTGGAAATGATGCTCATATTTTTATTTCTATTACTATTCTTTTCGTCCCATAATAATTTTACCGATTTGGTTCAGTGATATTCCTTTAAAATTGCAATCGTGAGCATCCTTCTGATTCAAGTGTACTTCTTTTGATTCCTATGCTTTCTCATCACTGGAAAACGATATATTCATTTCAAATTTTCAAATACTTGCATATAGTAATGTACTTGTTTAAAAGTGTTATTTTTCATGGGACATAGGGAAGTTGTTTTGTTGATTTCTTCTCTAACATATCTGCCCATCACTTTGAAGGATTGGTGGAGTACCTGACCGGTGAGAAGGATGTGCTGCATCGTTTGAAAAGAAGTCAAAAGAGCTTCACTTGATCTACATCTGAATTTTATATTTTTTGTAAGTAAGATGCTTTGGTAGAAAGTTTTAAAGCATTTATTTTGTAAATGTTTGCACTTATATGTATTTATGATTTATTAATCACTTTGATCTGCTCCCTTTGGGAAAGTCTCTTGAAGTTGTATCTGATAATTTGATTTTCCTTAATTTAATAATCAACAACAGAAACACGACGAAGAGGCAAGACCTAGTCGTCATTCCCTTCTAGCAGTTTATATACTTTGCTTAATGGCTTATGATAGTTTATAGAAGTCAACAAACTTATTGTTGTATACAGTACGAATTAATGTTGTGCGTTATGGACATTTACAGCAGCTGGAGAGCAAGTGAAAGTTTTTCATTATATTATGCTTTAGCTGACACAGAATTATTTGGTTAAATTTGTTGTTTTGCTAGGTACGCTCCCCTTGGTACGAATGAGTGTTTCTACCATTGCTGGTATGAATTCAGTGGGATTAAAGGCATCTTTTCTTTAAGGTAATTAATCTTGAAAGGTACTTTGTTTATCTGCATATAAACATACAATGCTCCACTTAAACCTTTTGGTCTTCCACTAAACATATTTAGGCATAATAATGCAAAAGTTAAAGTACTTGGCTGTTCACCCATTAAAAAATCTAACACCATCTCAACAAACTCACTCGGTATTACAGTTGACATTTTTTAATTTTTTATTTTTTTTTTTTTTTTTTTGAATTGTAGTACTAAAACAGGTTTTCGAATTGTAGTACTAAAACAGGTTTTCGAATTGTAGTACTAAAACAGGTTTTCGAATTGTAGTACTAAAACAGGTTTTCGAATTGTAGTACTAAAACAGGTTTTCGAATTGTAGTACTAAAACAGGTTTTCGAATTGTAGTACTAAAACAGGTTTTCGAATTGTAGTACTAAAACAGGTTTTCGAATTGTAGTACTAAAACAGGTTTTCGAATTGTAGTACTAAAACAGGTTTTCGAATTGTAGTACTAAAACAGGTTTTCGAATTGTAGTACTAAAACAGGTTTTCGAATTGTAGTACTAAAACAGGTTTTCGAATTGTAGTACTAAAACAGGTTTTCGAATTGTAGTACTAAAACAGGTTTTCGAATTGTAGTACTAAAACAGGTTTTCGAATTGTAGTACTAAAACAGGTTTTCGAATTGTAGTACTAAAACAGGTTTTCGAATTGTAGTACTAAAACAGGTTTTCGAATTGTAGTACTAAAACAGGTTTTCGAATTGTAGTACTAAAACAGGTTTTCGAATTGTAGTACTAAAACAGGTTTTCGAATTGTAGTACTAAAACAGGTTTTCGAATTGTAGTACTAAAACAGGTTTTCGAATTGTAGTACTAAAACAGGTTTTCGAATTGTAGTACTAAAACAGGTTTTCGAATTGTAGTACTAAAACAGGTTTTCGAATTGTAGTACTAAAACAGGTTTTCGAATTGTAGTACTAAAACAGGTTTTCGAATTGTAGTACTAAAACAGGTTTTCGAATTGTAGTACTAAAACAGGTTTTCGAATTGTAGTACTAAAACAGGTTTTCGAATTGTAGTACTAAAACAGGTTTTCGAATTGTAGTACTAAAACAGGTTTTCGAATTGTAGTACTAAAACAGGTTTTCGAATTGTAGTACTAAAACAGGTTTTCGAATTGTAGTACTAAAACAGGTTTTCGAATTGTAGTACTAAAACAGGTTTTCGAATTGTAGTACTAAAACAGGTTTTCGAATTGTAGTACTAAAACAGGTTTTCGAATTGTAGTACTAAAACAGGTTTTCGAATTGTAGTACTAAAACAGGTTTTCGAATTGTAGTACTAAAACAGGTTTTCGAATTGTAGTACTAAAACAGGTTTTCGAATTGTAGTACTAAAACAGGTTTTCGAATTGTAGTACTAAAACAGGTTTTCGAATTGTAGTACTAAAACAGGTTTTCGAATTGTAGTACTAAAACAGGTTTTCGAATTGTAGTACTAAAACAGGTTTTCGAATTGTAGTACTAAAACAGGTTTTCGAATTGTAGTACTAAAACAGGTTTTCGAATTGTAGTACTAAAACAGGTTTTCGAATTGTAGTACTAAAACAGGTTTTCGAATTGTAGTACTAAAACAGGTTTTCGAATTGTAGTACTAAAACAGGTTTTCGAATTGTAGTACTAAAACAGGTTTTCGAATTGTAGTACTAAAACAGGTTTTCGAATTGTAGTACTAAAACAGGTTTTCGAATTGTAGTACTAAAACAGGTTTTCGAATTGTAGTACTAAAACAGGTTTTCGAATTGTAGTACTAAAACAGGTTTTCGAATTGTAGTACTAAAACAGGTTTTCGAATTGTAGTACTAAAACAGGTTTTCGAATTGTAGTACTAAAACAGGTTTTCGAATTGTAGTACTAAAACAGGTTTTCGAATTGTAGTACTAAAACAGGTTTTCGAATTGTAGTACTAAAACAGGTTTTCGAATTGTAGTACTAAAACAGGTTTTCGAATTGTAGTACTAAAACAGGTTTTCGAATTGTAGTACTAAAACAGGTTTTCGAATTGTAGTACTAAAACAGGTTTTCGAATTGTAGTACTAAAACAGGTTTTCGAATTGTAGTACTAAAACAGGTTTTCGAATTGTAGTACTAAAACAGGTTTTCGAATTGTAGTACTAAAACAGGTTTTCGAATTGTAGTACTAAAACAGGTTTTCGAATTGTAGTACTAAAACAGGTTTTCGAATTGTAGTACTAAAACAGGTTTTCGAATTGTAGTACTAAAACAGGTTTTCGAATTGTAGTACTAAAACAGGTTTTCGAATTGTAGTACTAAAACAGGTTTTCGAATTGTAGTACTAAAACAGGTTTTCGAATTGTAGTACTAAAACAGGTTTTCGAATTGTAGTACTAAAACAGGTTTTCGAATTGTAGTACTAAAACAGGTTTTCGAATTGTAGTACTAAAACAGGTTTTCGAATTGTAGTACTAAAACAGGTTTTCGAATTGTAGTACTAAAACAGGTTTTCGAATTGTAGTACTAAAACAGGTTTTCGAATTGTAGTACTAAAACAGGTTTTCGAATTGTAGTACTAAAACAGGTTTTCGAATTGTAGTACTAAAACAGGTTTTCGAATTGTAGTACTAAAACAGGTTTTCGAATTGTAGTACTAAAACAGGTTTTCGAATTGTAGTACTAAAACAGGTTTTCGAATTGTAGTACTAAAACAGGTTTTCGAATTGTAGTACTAAAACAGGTTTTCGAATTGTAGTACTAAAACAGGTTTTCGAATTGTAGTACTAAAACAGGTTTTCGAATTGTAGTACTAAAACAGGTTTTCAGAACAGAAACCTAAAAATTCAATTTCAGGCCATTTGGTTTTGAATTGTGATTTGAAACTTCTTAAGGATGTTTATAGGAAGGTAATGAGTGGATTAATACTAAAAAGGAAGAAACTTTAACATGTTTAGAGGGTAAAGATTGAAACTTTCGGTAAAATGGGAAAAACACAATTTAGCACAAAAGTGAACAAAATCAAGCCATGGATCTAACACAAGTTGTGATTTTGCTCTGATACCAATTGTAATATATACTAAATCGGGTAAAATGCTTAAGTGTGTGTGAGAGAAAGTAGAGAGAGAATGGGAAAGTATGGAAATTATATTAGAAGGTTTTCAAAAAGGTTAGGAAATACATGGGGTGGAGGGGTATTTATAGTCACATCTAATTACACTTAGGTCCTTCCCTAATTGCAATAAAGCCCCTCCATACATAATTACATTACAATCAAACACCCCTCCATACTTATCACCACAAATTTATTTCTAACATATACCTTGAAGGTTATGCTGAAGTAATTGAATAATATTTAATGTATAAGTTTCAGTATCAGAACTCCACTGGTTTCAGCTTATGAATCACAAACTGTTCGTAATGTCAATTTAAAACACGAAAGCACTTGATTTCTCATGGTTTTGCGATAACGATGGGACTTCAAAGGTACTTTATGCTGTTTTTCTTACATTGATTTATAATTAGTGGGGTTTTTCTCTTTATCCTTTACATTTGTAAAGCCAGAGCAAAAAGATCAAACACAACCAACGATTAGCATTTTCTAACTTTGTTTTTTGATGTCATAGTCCCCTGATGACTGATTGGACTTAGAGAGAATGCTTAGAGATGATAAATAAAAATACAACGTTTCTTTAAATCAATTTATGTATGATGTTATCAAAGGACAGGATATCCAAGGTGGGAATCTGTTTTTTTCAAGTTAAAAGCCATGTCTGTTAGGAAAGTCTGAGGTTAGGTTTATATGCAGACTACCCCACGTCCCACCTAGGTCCCGTCTTGGAGTCATATTACCAAAGATGAAAATTCCGCTTAAGCACCAAGATATAAGAATCATGTTACGTGGTAACAAACATGAATTTCTATTCTGGGTAAAACAGGTGAACTTGACGCAGGTAATAACCATAACATCGGTCACCAAAAATAAACCAAAATTTGGAAGTTGGGTTACCTTGAACCAGAAAACAGTTGAAAGTTGGTTTAGTGGAATGGAAAATATTAAAATCTCTTTATCTTACATATCACTATCTTTTTGAAACTTTGTACTGTAATATTTTAGGAGATTAAAAATATAATATTACTACCCGGATTAAAAATTTAGGGAAAATTGGTAACTTTCTAAGGTAATGCGCTCAACATGATTGTGGCACAAGTCTGCATTTTTTGGTGAGGGGATGATTTCAACTAATCAAACGAAACACAAAATTTGTGCACAGGTTTCTCGAGTCTTAATGAACCACTTGTTAGTATGTTGGTGAATACTTATACAATCTAGGTTCAATATTGACTACATACTAACACCACTTGTTTTGGGTCTTAGCCGGTGCCTACGCACTCACGCACCAGATGCTAAAAATGTGGTTGAGTCGAGTCTTACTCTGTTCCGTCATATACAGCCAAGTAAGTTGCTTTCTTTCACTTTCACCAACCATTTTCATATGTTCCTTTTCACTTTATGATGAATGATTGATTGCCACTTGAATATTTTCTTCTACTAATGCCTATTTGCAATTTTGACACTTTTGAGAGCCAATATGCTTTTTTCATTGTCTTTGGTTGTTCAAAAACATTAAAATCAACAAGACATGCAGTATATGCAAAGTTACATATTTTATTTAACTTCACTAGTGAATATATAGATATATCAAGACCAATGATCCACAAATGGAGTGGTGATACATCCGGGTTTTACTCACGACTCACGAGGTCGAGGGTTCAAAGTATGACTGGGACCTCATGGAGTCATGAGTTTTGTTTCTTGGAAGGGAGCTACATGGTGGGCTTTGGCTACCTAGTGCTGTCTGCATTCGTGGACGTATGGGGTTGCCTTTTGCCATTGTGTTACACCGGGTAGCTGTGCTTTATTTGTTGGCTTTTCAGAAAAAAAGATATAGATATTAAGAATATAGGTAAAACGGTGTTGTACTATTGTCATCTCTATCTATTTTGCTACACACCATAGATAGAATTTAAATTTATCAGAATACGCTAAGATAAGAAAAGTTATATCTAGCTTCATATCAAGATTGCATACCGCATGCTGTCACTGACCATAATATGATGATTCACCTCTGATACCCTTGCGAATTCACCAGAAACCCAAACTCCATCTGCAGGACCATGTGAGTGAGAAGAGAGGCATGAAAGAAGCGAAAGCGGCGCTCTTAAAATGCTGCAAATGATAGAAAAACCGTTAAACGACCCTTGTCTTGTACCATGATTTAAAACTGGAAGCTCAACTCCATTTCCTTCAGTAAACATGTTCTCATCAGCCACTTTGGTACTTTTCTTCATATTCCGAATGTTTCGTCTCATCACCACCAATACCCGGATCATCGCCTCCCCTTTAGTACTCCTTTTAGAGGACTTAAGTTTCTGAGAATGAAGAGAAGGAGATGCAAAGTGTTAAGTTAGGAATTCATGATATGAGTCTTTATTTCTATTTGGGCTATGAATACATATATGTTAATCATGTTGTGGTGAGTGCTTGTGCTTGTCACAATGTGCTTTTTTAGGAGACACTTATTAAAAAAATGCATTTTCTTGGGTGGGTATTTATAAGGGAACTTAAACATGGTCACACTAAAAAAGTCCCACATTTTGCAGAATTTAGGTTGGAATATATATATTTTTTATATATAAAGGATTCTTTCCAAAGATCTTGAATCTTATTTTGTGACCCTTGATTTTGGCTGTCATCTATACAGTTTGTTTTACATATTTTTTTGAGTAATAATGGTATTTGTGTCACATTTATACCTACAAACTTGTATGCATTTCTTGTTTGTATAAAATAAGTATATTTATGTAAAAGAAAACAGAGGATTGGATAATTATTTTGATTGGAAGAATCAATACTCATGAGAGATGGGACATGCTGCCTGTAGGTAAGATCACTACCACAGGAATTGTTGCACTTTGTGCCCATCTTCTGATTCTTGTTTGCATTAAAGGTAAGCATTTTATGAGTAATGTGCCCACGTCTCCAAAGTAAATGTCATTTTTTTTATTTCACACACATATTTTTGATATTTAAATCTATATTTGTAACTTATCTCTATATAACTAAGATTCCGTATTTTGATAATATATGAGCACAAAGATGTTTATATGCTTTAGACCGCGTCTTTTTATTAATTCAATGATAATTATCATTGTTTCAAATGAGATTGTTTATTATATTATATTTAATAAATATAGATCATAAAAAAAGAATTTTATGATTTATAAATAATTACGTTTCTTTAAAAAAAAAAAACTCACAAATAATCCAAACTATCGAATAATCTTATTATTTATTGCTCATATACAACCGATGTCGAATCCGTAACTGTTAAAAAAAAAAAAAAAAAAAAAAACTCACAAATAATCCAAACTATCGAATAATCTTATTATTTATTGCTCATATACAACTCATATCGAATATGTTAACTGTTAAAAAAAAAAAAACTCACAAATAATCCAAACTATCGAATAATCTTATTATTTATTGCTCATATACAACTCATATCGAATATGTTAACTGTTAAAAAAAAAAAAACTCACAAATAATCCAAACTATCGAATAATCTTATTATTTATTGCTCATATACAACTCATATCGAATATGTTAACTGTTAAAAAAAAAAAAAACTCACAAATAATCCAAACTATCGAATAATCTTATTATTTATTGCTCATATACAACTCATATCGAATATGTTAACTGTTAAAAAAAAAAAAACTCACAAATAATCCAAACTATCGAATAATCTTATTATTTATCTCTATATAACTAAGATTCTATTTTGATAATATATGAGCACAAAGATGTTTATATGCTTTAGACCGCGTCTTTTTATTAATTCAATGATAATTATCATTGTTTCAAATGAGATTGTTTATTATATTATATTTAATAAATATAGATCATAAAAAAGAATTTTATGATTTATAAATAATTACGTTTCATTAGTCATGCTTTAACATATTTGATATATATTATATATTTATAAATTATAATTTTATTATTTGCATCAGTTGTAAATTGACTATTTTTTTATATTATCATAAACTATGAATAATAATGTAATGTTCAGTTAATTTTAGTTTACGTTCTCAGTCAGCCCCGCACAACGTGCGAGTTTAATCTAGTTAATATTATATATAGAAGTATTTGATGCGTGTCTGTTTATTTATTTTCTCATATATATAACTCACAAAAAAAACTTATTATTTATTTATTGCTCATATAAAAAATTCTCTGATGTCGAATTCCGATTAACTGTTCAAAAAAAAAAAAAAAAACTCACAAATAATCCAAACTATCGAATAATCTTATTATTTATTGCTCATATACAACCTCGACATATGAAGTTTAAAAACAATATTCAAATTTTCCCCATATTTTCGTAACAACTCCTTATGCAATACGGCAAAATTGTTAATTTTTTTTTTTTTAACGTTCGTGTCACGGGATGGCTAGCCGTTACATCCAATTGGGCAGGCAGTCACTAGCGACCGATCCACGAAGTCAGGGAACCACAGGGGAGGGAAAACCACACCAATTTAGCCGCTACAGAAGGCACAACGCTAAATTGGGGGAAAACCTTGATTGCTCGGATTCGAACCCTGGTCTCCAGGGCCCAAACGTCATTGCAACACGGGGATGTCCACTGCGCTATTAAGGCAAACACCTTACAATATCAAAGTAAATGATTTCTATCAAATGAAAGTTTAAAATTACAATTGGACTACATAACACAGGGTAAGTACGGCTTGGGTCGGGTGGATTAAGTTTCAAATAGATATTATATTATATTTAATAAATATAGATAATAAAAAAGAATTTTATGATTTATAAATATTTACGTTTCATTAGTCATGCTTTAACATATTTGATATATATTATATATTTATAAATTATAATTTTATTATTATCAGTTGTAATTGATTATTTTTTTATATTATATCATATATATATATATATATATATATATATATATATATATTATATATATATATATATATATATATATATATATATATATATATATATATATATATATATATATATATATATATATATATATATATATATATATATATATATATATATATATATATATATATATATATATATATATATATATATATATATATATATATATATATATATATATATATATATATATATATATATATATATATATATATATATATATATATATATATATATATATATATATATATATATATATATATATATATATATATATATATATATATATATATATATATATATATATATATATATATATATATATATATATATATATATATATATATATATATATATATATATATATATATATATATATATATATATATATATATATATATATATATATATATATATATATATATATATATATATATATATATATATATATATATATATATATATATATATATATATATATATATATATATATATATATATATATATATATATATATATATATATATATATATATATATATATATATATATATATATATATATATATATATATATATATATATATATATATATATATATATATATATATATATATATATATATATATATATATATATATATATATATATATATATATATATATATATATATATATATATATATATATATATATATATATATATATATATTTTGACTTTAATTTACACTTTATTGTACCCATAAAAAATTTACACTTTCTAACCATTAATTTCAATATAACAATATATTTGGGTTTAGTTGCATTGCTTTTATAAACTTTTGAACTCAAAATATCAATCTACAGATGCTTTTTGGGAAGGATTACTCTCTATTTTTTTAGCCTCTATAAGTGTCGATTGGTTAAACAATGTAAGTTCAAGTAGGAATCAGGAAAAAGAAAAAAAAAAAGAGTCGTAATCAAAATAGAATATAATAGGTTCTTGACCCGTGCGTTGCACGAGCTAACATAAATTTTTAACAAATAATTTAACAAAAACTTAATATAAAAAACATCTTTCATTGAAAAAGACGATTCTAGTGTAGAGTTGTTACATCTATTAGTGAAAACATTATGTTAATGGGACACCTACACACCATATGATTACAACGATATTCACATTAGCAAGGAACAAATGTTTTATCATGTCTACATAAGTAGATGCATCATGTATATATGAATCTTTGATGTTAATGAAGAAGAAATTGTAGTTAAAATGTATCGATTGGTGACATCCTCCTGCTATTATTAAAAATAAAAAATAGAAGAAAAGAAAAAAAGAAATATATTTATTAATAGAATTTCAACTAAAAATAATATAATGGGCTATGGGTTTATAAAAAGAACATATCTTATAATGCGTATATAAGAAGCTGTATCATGTATTATGATGTGTATATATCATGTATTTATAAATCCGTGTAATCATGCGTATATTTAAAATAAATCTCAACTTGAAATAATGTTAGGGGCGTATAGATAGAAAGAATTCAATACCGTATAGATGGAAACATGAGGCTTGTTTCCTCACAAGCGGACTCATCGAGTCATGCCTTAGATATATTTGGGGGTGATCACATGTATTTAATATCCACATAAGGTAAGTCTAAGTGATTTTTCTCTCTAGAGATTTCTAGGTTAAAAACATTTATCATTCAGAGGTTTAAATTGGGGATTGAGAGGGGACTCTCTAAGCGGACCCTGTACGTTAAGACAATTTATGTTAGACATCCCATCATTAACGAATAATGCACTCCTTTTAAAAATATAATAATAATCATTAATTTCAATAATTGGTAAGTGTATATGTGAATAAATTTTTAAATGGCTTTTTAAAACTTAATATAATTATTACTATAATATTTTTAACTATACTTTAATATGAACTATACTTATTATTTGGTGTGAATATATTTTTGTTAGATGGAAGTTGAGTTGCAAGATAGTAAAGAAATATATTATGTTCTTGAATATATTATAATTTGATGAAGAGTGAATTGAAATAAGATTAAGGGAAAACTTGACACATCCTACTTATAAAGTTAAAAAAAAAGTAGTTTTAACTTAAAGAAATAAAACATGCTAAATCTATGATTTGTTCATAACTGTCTATTTTATTAGATATAAAAACGAATATATAAAAGCAAAATAGAATAAATAAATTTTCAAACCCAAAATCAAAGAATATATTAGCAAACCAAAAGTTATAAACGTATGTAACTAATAACCATATAGACGTATGTTATAAGAATTAAACAAACATCACATTAGATCAATGAAGGGGTTTGTCTTTTGGCATTAGAAGGTTTAGGTTTATCTATTATTTAAAAGGGTAATGATATATATGCCTAAAATATAGGCCTAAAAACATGCCTAATACATTCAATAAATGACACATGGATAACACTCATTTCTCTTTCTTAATCTACACCTTTAATCATGCCACATGTCAACCCTAATTTTTAGGCACATCTTTAGGCTTATCTTTTAGGCATATCAATCATTTTCCTTAAATTAATTAACAAATATATATAGTATAAGGAGGATTAAGTTTATATGATCAAATAAATCATTTTGAAAAATATTTTTTAATATACTAAAAGACAATTGTTCTAAATTTATCAACCAATCACAACCCTTATTTCATAAAGTTGACTTTAGTTTTCAATTTTGACTTTAATTTACACTTTATTGTACCCATAAAAAATTTACACTTTCTAACCATTAATTTCAATATAACAATATATTTGGGTTTAGTTGCATTGCTTTTATAAACTTTTGAACTCAAAATATCAATCTACAGATGCTTTTTGGGAAGGATTACTCTCTATTTTTTTAGCGCCTATAAGTGTCGATTGGTTAAACAATGTAAGTTCAAGTAGGAATCAGGAAAAAGAAAAAAAAAAAAAAAAAAAAAAAAAAAAAAAAAAAAAAAAAAAAAAAAAAAAAAAAAAAAAAAAAAAAAAAAAAAAAAAAAAAAAAAAAAAAAAAAAAAAAAAAAAAAAAAAAAAAAAAAAAAAAAAAAAAAAAAAAAAAAAAAAAAAAAAAAAAAAAAAAAAAAAAAAAAAAAAAAAAAAAAAAAAAAAAAAAAAAAAAAAAAAAAAAAAAAAAAAAAAAAAAAAAAAAAAAAAAAAAAAAAAAAAAAAAAAAAAAAAAAAAAAAAAAAAAAAAAAAAAAAAAAAAAAAAAAAAAAAAAAAAAAAAAAAAAAAAAAAAAAAAAAAAAAAAAAAAAAAAAAAAAAAAAAAAAAAAAAAAAAAAAAAAAAAAAAAAAAAAAAAAAAAAAAAAAAAAAAAAAAAAAAAAAAAAAAAAAAAAAAAAAAAAAAAAAAAAAAAAAAAAAAAAAAAAAAAAAAAAAAAAAAAAAAAAAAAAAAAAAAAAAAAAAAAAAAAAAAAAAAAAAAAAAAAAAAAAAAAAAAAAAAAAAAAAAAAAAAAAAAAAAAAAAAAAAAAAAAAAAAAAAAAAAAAAAAAAAAAAAAAAAAAAAAAAAAAAAAAAAAAAAAAAAAAAAAAAAAAAAAAAAAAAAAAAAAAAAAAAAAAAAAAAAAAAAAAAAAAAAAAAAAAAAAAAAAAAAAAAAAAAAAAAAAAAAAAAAAAAAAAAAAAAAAAAAAAAAAAAAAAAAAAAAAAAAAAAAAAAAAAAAAAAAAAAAAAAAAAAAAAAAAAAAAAAAAAAAAAAAAAAAAAAAAAAAAAAAAAAAAAAAAAAAAAAAAAAAAAAAAAAAAAAAAAAAAAAAAAAAAAAAAAAAAAAAAAAAAAAAAAAAAAAAAAAAAAAAAAAAAAAAAAAAAAAAAAAAAAAAAAAAAAAAAAAAAAAAAAAAAAAAAAAAAAAAAAAAAAAAAAAAAAAAAAAAAAAAAAAAAAAAAAAAAAAAAAAAAAAAAAAAAAAAAAAAAAAAAAAAAAAAAAAAAAAAAAAAAAAAAAAAAAAAAAAAAAAAAAAAAAAAAAAAAAAAAAAAAAAAAAAAAAAAAAAAAAAAAAAAAAAAAAAAAAAAAAAAAAAAAAAAAAAAAAAAAAAAAAAAAAAAAAAAAAAAAAAAAAAAAAAAAAAAAAAAAAAAAAAAAAAAAAAAAAAAAAAAAAAAAAAAAAAAAAAAAAAAAAAAAAAAAAAAAAAAAAAAAAAAAAAAAAAAAAAAAAAAAAAAAAAAAAAAAAAAAAAAAAAAAAAAAAAAAAAAAAAAAAAAAAAAAAAAAAAAAAAAAAAAAAAAAAAAAAAAAAAAAAAAAAAAAAAAAAAAAAAAAAAAAAAAAAAAAAAAAAAAAAAAAAAAAAAAAAAAAAAAAAAAAAAAAAAAAAAAAAAAAAAAAAAAAAAAAAAAAAAAAAAAAAAAAAAAAAAAAAAAAAAAAAAAAAAAAAAAAAAAAAAAAAAAAAAAAAAAAAAAAAAAAAAAAAAAAAAAAAAAAAAAAAAAAAAAAAAAAAAAAAAAAAAAAAAAAAAAAAAAAAAAAAAAAAAAAAAAAAAAAAAAAAAAAAAAAAAAAAAAAAAAAAAAAAAAAAAAAAAAAAAAAAAAAAAAAAAAAAAAAAAAAAAAAAAAAAAAAAAAAAAAAAAAAAAAAAAAAAAAAAAAAAAAAAAAAAAAAAAAAAAAAAAAAAAAAAAAAAAAAAAAAAAAAAAAAAAAAAAAAAAAAAAAAAAAAAAAAAAAAAAAAAAAAAAAAAAAAAAAAAAAAAAAAAAAAAAAAAAAAAAAAAAAAAAAAAAAAAAAAAAAAAAAAAAAAAAAAAAAAAAAAAAAAAAAAAAAAAAAAAAAAAAAAAAAAAAAAAAAAAAAAAAAAAAAAAAAAAAAAAAAAAAAAAAAAAAAAAAAAAAAAAAAAAAAAAAAAAAAAAAAAAAAAAAAAAAAAAAAAAAAAAAAAAAAAAAAAAAAAAAAAAAAAAAAAAAACATCTAGTTTTGTGGAAACAGTAAAACGATGATAAAGTCAGTAGTTACATCCTCTAAGTAAGATACATTCATTTTTCTTTCAATTTTGTATTAAATTTATATAAGTTAAGATAGAAGGCTCGGGCAGGTATGATCGATTCGCTTCATTAATTTTTTAATTTGCGGATTAACCTCGGTGGAGCGTTGAATTGTTTTGAAGCATTGATTTGGTCCATAAGTTTAGTTTCTTTAAACCAAATTCTGTATCTAAAATCAGTAAAAAGGATCCAGATGATCTAATAGTGGTTGAAATATGTCATTAAGCCCATATTAATTTATTTTTCAACAAGACCTTTAGCTATAGTATATTGAATTGAATTGACCAACAATTAGTCTTACTTGAGATGAATATATAATATCAGAAAAAAAATTCAGAAATGGTCACATGATATACCAATTAAACCACTTATATCTAAAGTTAAAATGTCATTTTTACCGGACATCCTTAATATCAAAAACTGATATGTTACTACTTAGTACTTACTATGAACCCTATATGTAAAACAATGTAGTGTTTGACCGTCAACTAAGATAACAATACTTGTGGGCGATGGTATTTACATCAACCAATGGAATGAGTAAACATATAAGAACAGTTGAGCGCATGCTAATATGAACATGCATCTTCCACAAATCAATAGTTTGAATAGCAATTATTAATGATTTAAAACACTACTAACAAGGATTGAAAATTAAATCTTGCTTACCTAAATCAGTTGTTAATTAAAACAAAGATTGAACAATTAAACCTTGTGGGTTAATAAGTTTCTCAAGGTAATGAGTATGTAATATTTATTCTACTTTGCATAGAGGGGATTAAATTGACAACAATATAAAGTTTCTTCTAATAATACTAAAAGAGGTAGGTTTTTTGGGCAAAGCTATGAAGAGCATGACAAAAGAGGGATTTTTTCATGAATCACACGTTTCCTGATACGTACCGTATCGGGTCCCGAATCACAACATGCCTCGCGATTCATTCACGAGTCAAAAGTAAACCGAGTCGCTAACCGATTTGTTATTTTTTCTTGTGTGTTTTGATCGTACGATGCCTCGTGACTCGTACATCTATGGTTCAAAGTAGTCATGCCCAAAAAAACTTGTTTTTGAAAAACCAGGTTGGGAAAACCAGATTTGACCAAAACTGGCTTAGGTTTTTGAAAACCGACGGTTTGAAACCAATTTGGGTTTCATGTTTTCGAACAAGGTACAAAGAAAATCCGGTAAAAAAAGTTCCACGTTTGACCAAAAACCGGGTTCAAAGCAGTTCGGGTTTTGATCATCCCGTTTTCTATTTTGCTGACCAAACCCGATTGGGGTCGGCTTTGGGCTGCGCAAAACCCGAACTTTGTGCACGGGCATATGGCTAGTCGGCTAGTTCAAAGTTCAAACAAATTATTTAAAGAACAGGCTCTAATGATTAATATATGACCCATAATTAAAACTCATTCAATAGTTTGGGCCCATAAGCTAGATAGGCGTCGTCTTGTTATGTATACTTAGCCACTTAGGTTTGGGAATTCGATCTTATTTGGGTTAATGTGTTGTGTTCGAGAGTTCGAGCTAACCCAAACATGTAGTGTTGACACATTTTAATTTAGTTTAATGAGACACGATTTCATTTCATAATATCCTTTGCTTTGAGAAACTATTTGAAATGAATTAATTTTGACCATGTAAGTCATTAAGTCTAGAACAATAATAAACATAGAATTGCATGGTAAACTATTAAATATCCTCCAACAAAGAAGTTCTAATGATTAAACAATGACAGTTTAATTAAGTCACAATCAAAATAGTAAATATGTTTTATTCACTTAATTTAGCAATGTCGCATTGTGATTTTATAAATCTCCTAGCGATTTTGAAGATCTTATTGCGATTTTTTCAGTTTATTGCGATTTTAATTATTATTTTGTTATATATAATCTTATAAAAAAATAGCATACTCATGTTATTTTCACTTTATATACTCCTCTCTAATTTAGTGGCATCATCCCCTTAATTGAGAAACTTTCATTGTTTCTTTCAATTCTGTATTAAATAAAGATAAAAGGCTCGGGCAGGTATGATCGATTCACTTCATTCATTTTTAATTTTTAGATTAACCTTCGTGGAGCGTTGAATTGTTTTCAAGCATTGATTTGGTCCATAAGTTTGGTTTTATTTAAACCAAATTGTATACGTAAAATCAGTAAAAAGGATCACAGATGATGATCTAATAGTTGTTGAGGTACTCAAGAGGACTTTTAGATTAGTAATATTAAATTGAAGTGACCAACAATTAGTCTTACTTGAGATATGTAATTTTTTTTTCCATTTAGAACGGCAACTTTTTTTTTTTTTTTTTTTTTTTTTTTTTTTTTTTTTTTTTTTTTTTTTTTTTTTTTTTTTTTTTTTTTTTTTTTTTTTTTTTTTTTTTTTTTTTTTTTTTTTTTTTTTTTTTTTTTTTTTTTTTTTTTTTTTTTTTTTTTTTTTTTTTTTTTTTTTTTTTTTTTTTTTTTTTTTTTTTTTTTTTTTTTTTTTTTTTTTTTTTTTTTTTTTTTTTTTTTTTTTTTTTTTTTTTTTTTTTTTTTTTTTTTTTTTTTTTTTTTTTTTTTTTTTTTTTTTTTTTTTTTTTTTTTTTTTTTTTTTTTTTTTTTTTTTTTTTTTTTTTTTTTTTTTTTTTTTTTTTTTTTTTTTTTTTTTTTTTTTTTTTTTTTTTTTTTTTTTTTTTTTTTTTTTTTTTTTTTTTTTTTTTTTTTTTTTTTTTTTTTTTTTTTTTTTTTTTTTTTTTTTTTTTTTTTTTTTTTTTTTTTTTTTTTTTTTTTTTTTTTTTTTTTTTTTTTTTTTTTTTTTTTTTTTTTTTTTTTTTTTTTTTTTTTTTTTTTTTTTTTTTTTTTTTTTTTTTTTTTTTTTTTTTTTTTTTTTTTTTTTTTTTTTTTTTTTTTTTTTTTTTTTTTTTTTTTTTTTTTTTTTTTTTTTTTTTTTTTTTTTTTTTTTTTTTTTTTTTTTTTTTTTTTTTTTTTTTTTTTTTTTTTTTTTTTTTTTTTTTTTTTTTTTTTTTTTTTTTTTTTTTTTTTTTTTTTTTTTTTTTTTTTTTTTTTTTTTTTTTTTTTTTTTTTTTTTTTTTTTTTTTTTTTTTTTTTTTTTTTTTTTTTTTTTTTTTTTTTTTTTTTTTTTTTTTTTTTTTTTTTTTTTTTTTTTTTTTTTTTTTTTTTTTTTTTTTTTTTTTTTTTTTTTTTTTTTTTTTTTTTTTTTTTTTTTTTTTTTTTTTTTTTTTTTTTTTTTTTTTTTTTTTTTTTTTTTTTTTTTTTTTTTTTTTTTTTTTTTTTTTTTTTTTTTTTTTTTTTTTTTTTTTTTTTTTTTTTTTTTTTTTTTTTTTTTTTTTTTTTTTTTTTTTTTTTTTTTTTTTTTTTTTTTTTTTTTTTTTTTTTTTTTTTTTTTTTTTTTGTTTTAATACAACTCGTACAAGATGTCTCGTGACTCGTACAAACTATGGTTCAACGTATTATTTGAAGAACACGCTCTAATGATTTAGAAATGGCCCATAATCAAAACTCATTCAATAGTTTGAGCCCATAAGTTAGTTGGGCGTCATTTTGTTATGTTTTTGGAAATTCGATCTTATTCTAGCTAATGTGTTGTATACTTGTATTTGTATCCAAGTTAACCCAAAAAATGTAGTATTGACTATTGAGCGTTGACTAATTTTAATCCAGTTTAATTATGGCACAGGGTATCCCCACCAGGAACAGGGCAACCCCACCAGGGTATTAGCGGCGACGTCGCCGCTAATGGTGGGGCCCCGACAAACTTTGGAACCATGACTGACTACGCTTGTTCCCGAGGTGCCACGTGACACCTATTAGCGGCGACGTCGCCGCTAATAAGTGCCACGTGGCACCTCGGGAACAAGCGTAGTCAGTCATGACTGACGCCGTCCCCGATTTGCCACGTCGCAAGTATTAGCGGCGACGTCGCCGCTAATACGAGCCACGTGGCACCACGTGAACAAGCGTAGTCAGTCATGACTGACGCCGTCCCCGATTTGCCACGTCGCAAGTATTAGCGGCGACGTCGCCGCTAATACGAGCCACGTGGCACCACGTGAACAAGCGTAGTCAGTCATGACTGACGCCGTCCCCGATTTGCCACGTCGCAAGTATTAGCGGCGACGTCGCCGCTAATACGAGCCACGTGGCACCACGTGAACAAGCGTATCAGTCATGACTGACGCCGTCCCCGATCCACGCGCGGGTATTAGCGGCGACGTCGCCGCTAATGGTGGGGCCCCGACAAACTTTGGAACCATGACTGACTACGCTTGTTCCCGAGGTGCCACGTGACACCTATTAGCGGCGACGTCGCCGCTAATAAGTGCCACGTGGCACCTCGGGAACAAGCGTAGTCAGTCATGACTGACGCCGTCCCCGATTTGCCACGTCGCAAGTATTAGCGGCGACGTCGCCGCTAATACGAGCCACGTGGCACCACGTGAACAAGCGTAGTCAGTCATGACTGACGCCGTCCCCGATTTGCCACGTCGCAAGTATTAGCGGCGACGTCGCCGCTAATACGAGCCACGTGGCACCACGTGAACAAGCGTAGTCAGTCATGACTGACGCCGTCCCCGATTTGCCACGTCGCAAGTATTAGCGGCGACGTCGCCGCTAATACGAGCCACGTGGCACCACGTGAACAAGCGTAGTCAGTCATGACTGACGCCGTCCCCGATTTGCCACGTCGCAAGTATTAGCGGCGACGTCGCCGCTAATACGAGCCACGTGGCACCACGTGAACAAGCGTAGTCAGTCATGACTGACGCCGTCCCCGATTTGCCACGTCGCAAGTATTAGCGGCGACGTCGCCGCTAATACGAGCCACGTGGCACCACGTGAACAAGCGTAGTCAGTCATGACTGACGCCGTCCCCGATTTGCCACGTCGCAAGTATTAGCGGCGACGTCGCCGCTAATACGAGCCACGTGGCACCACGTGAACAAGCGTAGTCAGTCATGACTGACGCCGTCCCCGATTTGCCACGTCGCAAGTATTAGCGGCGACGTCGCCGCTAATACGAGCCACGTGGCACCACGTGAACAAGCGTAGTCAGTCATGACTGACGCCGTCCCCGATTTGCCACGTCGCAAGTATTAGCGGCGACGTCGCCGCTAATACGAGCCACGTGGCACCACGTGAACAAGCGTAGTCAGTCATGACTGACGCCGTCCCCGATTTGCCACGTCGCAAGTATTAGCGGCGACGTCGCCGCTAATACGAGCCACGTGGCACCACGTGAACAAGCGTAGTCAGTCATGACTGACGCCGTCCCCGATTTGCCACGTCGCAAGTATTAGCGGCGACGTCGCCGCTAATACGAGCCACGTGGCACCACGTGAACAAGCGTAGTCAGTCATGACTGACGCCGTCCCCGATTTGCCACGTCGCAAGTATTAGCGGCGACGTCGCCGCTAATACGAGCCACGTGGCACCACGTGAACAAGCGTAGTCAGTCATGACTGACGCCGTCCCCGATTTGCCACGTCGCAAGTATTAGCGGCGACGTCGCCGCTAATACGAGCCACGTGGCACCACGTGAACAAGCGTAGTCAGTCATGACTGACGCCGTCCCCGATTTGCCACGTCGCAAGTATTAGCGGCGACGTCGCCGCTAATACGAGCCACGTGGCACCACGTGAACAAGCGTAGTCAGTCATGACTGACGCCGTCCCCGATTTGCCACGTCGCAAGTATTAGCGGCGACGTCGCCGCTAATACGAGCCACGTGGCACCACGTGAACAAGCGTAGTCAGTCATGACTGACGCCGTCCCCGATTTGCCACGTCGCAAGTATTAGCGGCGACGTCGCCGCTAATACGAGCCACGTGGCACCACGTGAACAAGCGTAGTCAGTCATGACTGACGCCGTCCCCGATTTGCCACGTCGCAAGTATTAGCGGCGACGTCGCCGCTAATACGAGCCACGTGGCACCACGTGAACAAGCGTAGTCAGTCATGACTGACGCCGTCCCCGATTTGCCACGTCGCAAGTATTAGCGGCGACGTCGCCGCTAATACGAGCCACGTGGCACCACGTGAACAAGCGTAGTCAGTCATGACTGACGCCGTCCCCGATTTGCCACGTCGCAAGTATTAGCGGCGACGTCGCCGCTAATACGAGCCACGTGGCACCACGTGAACAAGCGTAGTCAGTCATGACTGACGCCGTCCCCGATTTGCCACGTCGCAAGTATTAGCGGCGACGTCGCCGCTAATACGAGCCACGTGGCACCACGTGGCACCTCGGCGAATTTTGGAGGTTTACCACGATCATATAATTTAGTATATATATTCTCTATTTCAAAAGAAGACTACAGGCTACCCTTATTGCACTTTGGATTTCAAACTGCATATATTTTTCTTTCACACTATTGTTTTCAAAGCTGCTCGCACAGGTATATTTCGGACGATACATATATAAATATATTATGAATATAGATATATATATAGTATGGATATCATCAATAGTTAATGAACTAGATGTTTACTTGTTTACTTGAATTGTTTAAGATGGATAGTTTTGAGGATATTTGGGCAGACCCAGAAAACGTACGTATTGAAGTGCCCGATGATGAGTTTGAGTCACCTGATGCAGACGGTCAATTTGACTGCGAACCTAGAGACTTAGAAACCGAGGAGGTGTTCGCTTCCGTCGAAGAATTGACGGAGTGGGCCAAAAGAACAGCACTGGAGTTGGGTTATGTTTTAGTCACACGGCGGTCGAACAAAAATTCGATAAAGATGGTCAATAAGGTGACACTAATATGTCACCACGGTGGACCACGCGATAAAAGGTTAACTGGGCCACCCAAACGGTCCAACAAGATAGGGTGTCCCTTTACTTTGGAAGGCCGCCCCGGGTATGATGGTGGTTGGAGGGTAACTATCAAGGACTGGAAACACAATCATGATCCAGCTACCGATCTGCAGGGGAATGCATACGCGAGACGGATGACGGAAGAAGAAAAGCAATATGTGGGAAACCTATCGGATCGCGGTATGTTCCCACGCCAGATCCTGGTTAACCTGAAAAATGAATTTCAGGAAACCTGACTCGAAGAGGAGACATTACCAACTTTCTGAAATCGAGACGGAGGGCGGGCCATGCAGGACATACTCCAATGCAGGTACAAACATCATATTAGTGATTACGTACTCCGTTGTTGGAAGTGACTTATTTACTATATCTTGTTCACCTGTCGCAGGTTATGTTCTCACTGCTGCAAGAGAAAAACTACTTTTACCAGTTTACTACAAATAGTAAAAATGGACGGTTGGAGAATCTCTTTTTCATGCATCCAACATCAATGACCCTATGGCGCGCATTTCCCTGGGTTATTGAAATAGACTCCACGTACAAAACCAACGTGTACAACATGCCGCTTGTTGAGATTGTCGGCGTTACTTCAACGGGCCGGACCTTCAGTTTAGCATATGCTTTTATCGTAAACGAGTAGGAGGCGAATTATAAATGGGTGTTACAATGTCTGAAGTCCACCCTTGTTGAAGGCTTTACCGTTCGTGTGGTTTTAACTGACAGGGAGCTGGCCCTTATGAGAGCATTGAAGGTTGTTATGCCGCAAGCGAAACACCTGTTGTGTAGGTACCACATATGGCAAAACATAACCAAACACTGTGAACCGGCATTGCGGGTGAAGAAAGATGTTAACATTGAAAGGCTTAACGTGTGGTGGAAAAGAGTCTATGAATCTCGGACTCTAGACGAGTTTAAATCATACGAGAAGGAGTTAAAGAAAAAATTGGGAGCTTATCCAGGTGTCTACAAGTACCTCAACGATAATTGGTTGTCCCCGTACCGAGAGCAGTTTGTGTCATGTTGGGTCGATGAACATCTCAACTATCAGAACCACACCACAAACAGAGTCGAGGCTGAGCACCACCATCTGAAGGAAGAGCTGAAGGGGAAATGTACATTTACTAGAATCCTGCAATGTGTTGATTCTGTCATTATCGGTCAAGATACTGAAATAAGGGGCCAACTGGGGTATAGCAAGGGAACCCGGTTGGGTAAACATAATTACAACTGTATGAAGGCCCTGCTGGGAACGGTTTCACATAAAGCTTTGGACATCATGGTTGATGAAATCGTTCGCTTAGACAAACAACTGAAAAAACATGTGAAAAAGTGCGGGTGCAAGGTTCGGTATAGTTGTGGGCTACCATGTGCTTGCAAGATTGCCGAGTACATGCACCGTGGTTAGTATGTTTTAATACAATTTTTTTTAATCATACCAACATAATGTCGTATACTTATTGATATAAAAAAATGCAGAGACTCGTATTCAGCCGAATGTGATAGACCCGTTTTGGAGAAAGCTTGACTTATCACCATCGACATCCCTAAAAGACGAAGACGATATAGAAGCTGTCCATGAAGTCGTAGGTGATCTTACGACATTCTTGGTGGAGCAACCCAAGGCCCAACGGAAACATTGGTTGTCGAAGATAAAGGACATGTTTAAGCCGGGTAACTCACAACTGAAAGATCCCATTGTTCAGAAGAGCACACGCGGTAGACCGGTCGGGTCGAAACAAAAGCCGCCAAAGGTAGACCAAACACATCATAAGCTTAATTAGTGATTTAAGAAAAATTATAAAAGTAAGTGATTTTAAGTAATTGTTTTATATTAATGGTCTAGGTGCCCGATCTTAACAAAAAGCCACCTGGGTTCGGAAATGCAAGTCCAGTCGCCCTAGGACTGAAGAGGTGCCCGATCTGAACAGGTCGCCACCTGTGCAGCCCGCCAGACAACGCACCCACCAAATCACGGTTTGATGACCCGCAGGGTGCGCGACACAGTATGTACGAGCCGTCCCAATCATGTCGTCTCCCCGAGACACGAAACTTATTCGGGGAGCCGTCCCAATCCGAGTGGGTCAAGGAGAATCCAGACTTTTTCGGAAACCTCAACCCATATCCAGGTCTTGAGAATATATATACATTCGGGGACCCGTCTCAATCCTATGGGTTCGACGGGCTCCAAAATGTATATGGCTGGGGGGAACCCTCCCAATCATATGGGGTCCAATCTGAGCAGCCATATGCCAGCTTTGTTGATGACTTGTTCCGGGCACCATCGCATATAAAGGAGTCAGAGGCAAAGTCAGAGGCAAAGTCAGACACCAGTTGGGTTGGGTATATTGCGGAACCGATGAACGCCAGACTGTCCCGAAACATCGCATGGGTACTAGATGAGCTGCCAACGTACATTCGACCTTACGTTGTCGGCGCACAGAATGTAAAAGGAGATGGTAGTTGTGGACGGTAGCGACATATGTCCCCAAATAGCTCTTGTACCATTTGGAGGTGTCACCGATAGTCTGCCACCTGCTTTCAGCGGTATCAAGTCTAAGAGTTATACGTCGTCCAGACTTCTGAAACTCCCGCTCCAGTTCCTTGTTAGCAGCGGCAGCTCTCCCTGAGCTATTCCCTGCAAAGCAAAATTAAAGAATAAATATATATACATATCTATATATATATGTATATATATATATATATATTACATACATCTATATATATTATATATATTATATATATATATAATATAATCGAAGCCTATGAAAGAAGGATATATATATATATATATATATATATATATATATATATATATATATATATATATATATATATATATATATATATATATATATATATATATATATATATATATATATATATATATATATATATATATATATATATATATATATATATATATATATATATATATATATATATATATATATATATATATATATATATATATATATATATATATATATATATATATATATATATATATATATATATATATATATATATATATATATATATATATATATATATATATATATATATATATATATATATATATATATATATATATATATATATATATATATATATATATATATATATATATATATATATATATATATATATATATATATATATATATATATATATATATATATATATATATATATATATATATATATATATATATATATATATATATATATATATATATATATATATATATATATATATATATATATATATATATATATATATATATATATATATATATATATATATATATATATATATATATATATATATATATATATATATATATATATATATATATATATATATATATATATATATATATATATATATATATATATATATATATATATATATATATATATATATATATATATATATATATATATATATATATATATATATATATATATATATATATATATATATATATATATATATATATATATATATATATATATATATATATATATATATATATATATATATATATATATATATATATATATATATATATATATATATATATATATATATATATATATATATATATATATATATATATATATATATATATATATATATATATATATATATATATATATATATATATATATATATATATATATATATATATATATATATATATATATATATATATATATATATATATATATATATATATATATATATATATATATATATATATATATATATATATATATATATATATATATATATATATATATATATATATATATATATATATATATATATATATATATATATATATATATATATATATATATATATATATATATATATATATATATATATATATATATATATATATATATATATATATATATATATATATATATATATATATATATATATATATATATATATATATATATATATATATATATATATATATATATATATATATATATATATATATATATATATATATATATATATATATATATATATATATATATATATATATATATATATATATATCTAGGTTATATATATATATATATATATATATATATATAATATAATATAATTTTTGGGAGACTTTTAAGTATAATATAATATAATATAATATAATATAATATAATATAATTCCAATTGAAATTGAAATAAATCAATAGAAGCATGTGAGAATAATATAATATAATATAATATAATATAATATAATATAATATAATATAATATAATATAATATAATATAATATAATATAATATAATATAATATAATATAATATAATATAATATAATATAATATAATATAATATAATATAATATAATATAATATAATATAATATAATATAATATAATATAATATAATATAATATAATATAATATAATATAATATAATATAATATAATATAATATAATATAATATAATATAATATAATATAATATAATATAATATAATATAATATAATATAATATAATATAATATAATATAATATAATATAATATAATATAATATAATATAATATAATATAATATAATATAATATAATATAATATAATATAATATAATATAATATAATATAATATAATATAATATAATATAATATAATATAATATAATATAATATAATATAATATAATATAATATAATATAATATAATATAATATAATATAATATAATATAATATAATATAATATAATATAATATAATATAATATAATATAATATAATATAATATAATATAATATAATATAATATAATATAATATAATATAATATAATATAATATAATATAATATAATATAATATAATATAATATAATATAATATAATATAATATAATATAATATAATATAATATAATATAATATAATATAATATAATATAATATAATATAATATAATATAATATAATATAATATAATATAATATAATATAATATAATATAATATAATATAATATAATATAATATAATATAATATAATATAATATAATATAATATAATATAATATAATATAATATAATATAATATAATATAATATAATATAATATAATATAATATAATATAATATAATATAATATAATATAATATAATATAATATAATATAATATAATATAATATAATATAATATAATATAATATAATATAATATAATATAATATAATATAATATAATATAATATAATATAATATAATATAACTATAAATAGTAGATGATACATAATATAATATAATATAATATAATATATATACATCTTCCAATCAAGTTCGAATGATTAAACAATGACTAGTTATAATTAAACAAAAATAGTACATATGTTTTATTCACTTCATATAACAACACGGATACAAACCATTATTCATGAACTGAAAAGTACAAGTTGATCAAGGATCGACATCAACATTAGACCATCATTTAAAGGGTTTAATTAGAACTTGGCCTGAATTTTAGTAACGACATCGACGTCAACTTGAAAGGCCTTGGCAAGAATATTTGCATCGATATCAGGGTTTGATCCAAACACAGCATTTGCAATCGTAATTGCCCCCGGATTTTGGCTACTCAAACCAGCAATAGCAACAGCATTTTCATGTCCATTGACATTAGCTTGGAAGTGAATCAAACCTTGTGGGAAGACGAAAACGTCACCCACTTCAAGTACTTTTGTGAAGAGGGTGTTATCCGGGTTAGAAGTGACAAACCCAACTAGAAGACTACCTTTGATTACAGTCAATATTTCAGTGGCTCGAGGGTGCGTGTGTGGAGCGTTAAGACCATATGGTGCGTAGTCAATACGAACCATGGAAATACCTAAGGTGTTTAGTCCTGGTAATTGTGCTACAAACACTTGAGTCACATTAGACCCAACATCATTATATGTATTTCCCATCATGTTGAGCCCTCTAAAAAAGAAATCATCTGCTTTCACAAGCTTTGGATCTTTGCAAACCACGCCATTCACGAAAACTATGAAAATTAAACGGAAATTAAGAACTTCAATTAGATTCATATAAAAATTATTAGACTTTCAATTGATGAATGTTAAATCATTTCCTAGCATTTTACCTTCACTATTTGGATCTGCCACACAAAAGTCCTGGAGTTGACTAGGGTCCGTAGCCAAAATGAATGAAAAAGTTGCGAATAAGAGACCGAGTAAAAGCAAATGAGACGCCATTACTTAGAAGCCGAAAACTTGTTTTTTGTTAAATGAAGTTTAAGAAATTTATGCAAAAACTAGATACTTTGGTACTCCTTTTATAGTTGAAACATCTAGTATATGTTGTTTCACATCCATTAAAATAAAAGTTAATTTGCAGAAATAGTAAAACTACTACGATGTCATTAGGTACTTAATTTAGCTAGTCAAATTTCATTTAATATATTAATAAAAAAAAAGAAAAAGTAGAAGCCTAAGGCAGGCGATTCATTTCGTTCACTTTGATTATTTCTATACTAGGAAATTTCCGGCCCCGCGTTGCGGGACATCAATTGTCGTGTTGAAACGATTGTGTTATTTAGTATACTTGCATTGAATTAACAAACATTCATGTCATGATAGGTTTGTTTAAAAGTTTATCATATCAAATATATATTTAATATATTTATTTAAAGGCAAAACCACAATAGTTTCCGTCTGCGCGTTGCGCGGTTTCAATTAGTTCGATTACTTTTTGTTATTGATGATTTATGTTTCTAAAAACTTTGACATATAAAATATATACTTATTCAAAGACAATACCACAAAAAAGTTAATAAATTTTTTTAATATATTGTTTGGAAACCTGAAAACGATTATGTTTTGTTATTGATGATGTGTCGCTATATATGTTTGTTAAAATATTTGACATATGATATGATGTTTATTCAAAGGCAATAGCAAAAAAAAGTAGTTTTGATATACTATTTGAAAACCCAAAAGAAAAAAATATGTAAGAAACCAAGAAGTAACTCGTATTAGAAAACCCGAACCGGATGCGATTTGGCAAAATCCGAATAATGGTGTGAATATTGTTACAAAAAAAGAATAAACGTTTTCAGTATAATTATTTGAAAACCCGAACCGGATGCGATTTGGCAAAATCCGAATAATGGTGTGAATATTGTTACAAAAAAAGAATAAACGTTTTCAGTATAATTATTTGAAAACCCGAAAGGAAAAACATACGGAAAAAACCAAGAAGTAACTCGTATTAGAAAACCCGAACCGGATGCGATTTGGCAAAATCCGAATAATGGTGTGAATATTGTTAAAAAAAAAAAAAAGAATAAAGTTTCAAAAAATGAAAAATAAAAAAAAAAAAAAAAAAAAAAAAAAAAAGGAGAAAGAAAAAAAAAAAAAAAAAAAAAAAAAAAAAAAAAAAAAAAAAAAAAAAAAAAAAAAAAAAAAAAAAAAAAAAAAAAAAAAAAAAAAAAAAAAAAAAAAAAAAAAAAAAAAAAAAAAAAAAAAAAAAAAAAAAAAAAAAAAAAAAAAAAAAAAAAAAAAAAAAAAAAAAAAAAAAAAAAAAAAAAAAAAAAAAAAAAAAAAAAAAAAAAAAAAAAAAAAAAAAAAAAAAAAAAAAAAAAAAAAAAAAAAAAAAAAAAAAAAAAAAAAAAAAAAAAAAAAAAAAAAAAAAAAAAAAAAAAAAAAAAAAAAAAAAAAAAAAAAAAAAAAAAAAAAAAAAAAAAAAAAAAAAAAAAAAAAAAAAAAAAAAAAAAAAAAAAAAAAAAAAAAAAAAAAAAAAAAAAAAAAAAAAAAAAAAAAAAAAAAAAAAAAAAAAAAAAAAAAAAAAAAAAAAAAAAAAAAAAAAAAAAAAAAAAAAAAAAAAAAAAAAAAAAAAAAAAAAAAAAAAAAAAAAAAAAAAAAAAAAAAAAAAAAAAAAAAAAAAAAAAAAAAAAAAAAAAAAAAAAAAAAAAAAAAAAAAAAAAAAAAAAAAAAAAAAAAAAAAAAAAAAAAAAAAAAAAAAAAAAAAAAAAAAAAAAAAAAAAAAAAAAAAAAAAAAAAAAAAAAAAAAAAAAAAAAAAAAAAAAAAAAAAAAAAAAAAAAAAAAAAAAAAAAAAAAAAAAAAAAAAAAAAAAAAAAAAAAAAAAAAAAAAAAAAAAAAAAAAAAAAAAAAAAAAAAAAAAAAAAAAAAAAAAAAAAAAAAAAAAAAAAAAAAAAAAAAAAAAAAAAAAAAAAAAAAAAAAAAAAAAAAAAAAAAAAAAAAAAAAAAAAAAAAAAAAAAAAAAAAAAAAAAAAAAAAAAAAAAAAAAAAAAAAAAAAAAAAAAAAAAAAAAAAAAAAAAAAAAAAAAAAAAAAAAAAAAAAAAAAAAAAAAAAAAAAAAAAAAAAAAAAAAAAAAAAAAAAAAAAAAAAAAAAAAAAAAAAAAAAAAAAAAAAAAAAAAAAAAAAAAAAAAAAAAAAAAAAAAAAAAAAAAAAAAAAAAAAAAAAAAAAAAAAAAAAAAAAAAAAAAAAAAAAAAAAAAAAAAAAAAAAAAAAAAAAAAAAAAAAAAAAAAAAAAAAAAAAAGGAAATATATATATAGGATAGAGATCAAATGATAAGATACCTTAAAGAAAGAAGGGAGAGAAAGTCCGTTTCTGATTTTCTCTTGCTTGTTTTTATTTTTTATTTTTTTTCACTTTTTTCATCCTCTCTTTAATTAACTAATTCCATAAAAAAAATATTAAAAATTTAAAAATATATTCTTTTTCAAAAGACGTAGCCCGTAAGCTATAGCCAAGCCTCTCAGTCTAAGGCGGAGCCATGATGGCTAAGGGCGAATCCCGTTAGTAGATCACCCCTCACCTCACCCCCTATAACCTATCACCCTCTATACCTATATCTCAAATATATATTATATACATATATTATATATATATATAATGAAGTGATCAAGTGAGAACCAAAAGAATGGTGAGAACCGTGAGAATCACTAAAAAAACATCTCTAAGGGCTACGCCCGTACCGTATCAAACCGCCACCATCTTTTGGATCGCCGCCCATCAAATCCATACCATTCTCATATGCGTCCGGTGACAACCCCTTTAGAATGGATGAAGGCAACGCCCGTACCGTATCCATACGTTTTCAACACGTAACCCATATGATTTTTTACAAAAAATTTTTTTTTTATTTTTTTTTTGGAATAGGTTTTTGTTAAAAGAAAATAAAAAATTCAAAAATTTAAAATTAAAAATTAAAAATTAAAAAACCACACCAAAAAGGAGAAAGAGGGAGGGAAACTAGTGGTTCTCACGGTTCTCTCCCATGTTTTGGTTCTCACATTAACCCTACCCTATATATATATATATATATATATATATAAATTTGGAGTTGGAATCATGATGAATTTCATATTTTTGTGTCTTAATCGGATATCTTGAGTATATACTTTAACTTGACTCACTGAAGTTTAGTCATATAAGGCTATATAATATAAAATTACATCAATGACCAATCAATGTAACAAGTAATAAACATATAAGAACAGTTAAAGCGCATGCTAATATGAAATCACTCATCGTACACAAATCAATAATTTTAGTAGTAAGCAGCTAAATTCATGCATCGTATACAAAATAATAATTTTAGTAGTAAGTAAAGTAAAAATCTAAAATAAAAAAAAATTACAACATTTTTATTGACCTTAAATAAAAATAAAAATACAAAGTTGAAAAAGAAGACTTTTCAAGGTTCATACAATTCAAGTTGCACACAAAATTCCTAACCATGCATGCTATATGAAGAGTTTTAACTTAAGCCGTAGTCTAGGTCAAACCGCCTAATTCTCTACGACCACGCATGGGCCACCATTCTGTAACACCCCGAGCTAGGCTCGAAATATTACGGAAATTAAATAGCACATGATGGAATTATCGTAGGCAACTAAATGAAAATAAATGAATTCGGTGAATTCAACAAGTTAAGTCAAATACAAGCACAAAATGCATAAGGAGCAAGTAGCCATCAAGCGTTTACAAAACAATCCAAAAGATGGAAAACGATCCTAAGCATAATGCAAAAGAAGGGCAAATGAATCATTGATCCATGTAAGTCCAAGCCCGGGTCCAATCAATCTATCAATCAAGCATCTTGTCTTGGGTTCACCTGGTTACCTGAAAAGTGTACTAAACAAGTCAACACGAGGTTGGTGAGTTCGTAGTAATGGTTCACAAGGAACCATTGTCACTAATCACAATGTCAAATCACAACAAGATCATATGGAGTAAAGTAAATACGTGTAATAAATGATCACAAGTGATGTCAATATCAAATCATGTATCGTATGTATGCAATGTCATAATGTATATCAAATGTGTGTCAACCACGTCATCAATGCACAATTTAAAGTATGCTTGCGTGTGTACCGCACAAATAAAGTATGCTTGCGTGTGTACTGCACAAATAAAGTATGCTTGCGTGTGTACCGCACAAATAAAGTATGCTTGCGTGTGTACCACACAAATCAAGTGTAACAATGCGTATATGTTCATTTCAAACACAATCCCAATATCCATCAATTCCACTAAAACAACACGTGCATACACTTTGGAGGGTTTTACTTTCATCAAGTTCTAGATGCTTATATATAGGGTCACCCGCAGCCTTCCCACCACATCTAAAACCCTTTGAAGGCATAACCAACTTCCATGTAGGCACAACTATCCTAAATAAATCATAATATCACAATCATGCACAAAATCAACCAAACAATCAATAAAACGTCAATCAAATCAATCAAACTGTAACATCCGTGAATTTTGACTCGTTGACTTTACGTGAAATATGACTAACAATATAGGTTAATGAAGTATTTGGGTCGTTTCGTGAATTAAATGGCAATGTGTTGTATTCGGGTCAATAATGTGTTTTGATCGGTGTTTAAATGTCTAACGATTGTAATTTGGCTTGAGAAGAGAAATGGGTCGGCCCGTGGGTCATCCACGACCCATCAGCCCCTTGACCCATTTCCCTTATCTTCTCTTGCACCTCTCATTTCTCTTTTCTATCTTTCTTTCTCACTTTCTCTCAAGTAAAAGAAAAAGCAAGGAAACCATTTCCATTTCTTCATCTTCATCTTGCATCATTTTAGTGTTAGAACTGATATAACTTTAGAATCATAGTCATCTTCATCTCATTATCGTCATATTGAAGAATCAAAAGTCAAGTGCAAGCATTTTTACCCATTTTGACCTAATTTTGGGTTCGAAGCTCAAGGAGGAGTTTTGGTAAGCCTAATTCATCTCATTTGTACCTACTTATGTTTGTTTATGTATTTCTAGTCATCTTGAACGTTTACAAGTCCTAAATCGGCTTAAATCTCGTTTGGGTCAAATTAGGGTTTAAATTAGGGTTTGAAGGTTTTGGGTGTGATTTTGATGTTTTGGTCGAAATTGTGGATTGGGTTATGTTTATTTATGGTTAATGGTGTTTATTTATGCTTCAAATTAAGTTACAAACTCCTACAAGTCGTTTTGGAATGGTTTGGATCGGAATTGGATGTTTTGGGTTGGTTTTCCTGCACATTGAACTGCAGGTACTGACTGCAGGGAGTGGCCACTGCGGCGCAGTGAGCTCTACCCTTACTCACTGCGGCGCAGTGCCTAGGTTCTGGTCTGGTTCGATCTAGCCCACTGCGGCGCAGTGAGCATGGCTCTGGCTCACTGCGGCGCAGTGGATACCTTCTGGGAAATTATGCGCGTCAATTTTCAAACATTAATAACTTTTGATCCGTAACTCCAAATAAGTTGTATGACCTATCGTTGGAATCGTAAGAGAGTCTATTTGCTAGTAATAACACTCTTTTTGTATGAATCTTCTCCCATTTCTAAAAATGTCGAGTCAAACGCGTCTTGTTCTTACTCGTTGAAGTTGTACTTGTGTCTAGGACTTTGTGACTTGACTTAATCATGCTAAACCAACTTGTTTAAGGTTGTAGAGTTGACATTATGGTATTATGGTGTATATTTATAGGTTGTGGACGTGTGGATCCTAGTACTCGTTTGTGTCAAACTTAACTTCTTTGCCGACCAGGTGAGTTTCGTAGCTCCCTACTCAATAGAGATTCGGGCTGAAAGTGTACATATACGTGTTGTGTGTTTGATTGGTTGACTTGATCGCCTGTCTATTTAATTTCTGATTGATTGTCGTTTGGTAGATAGTTATGATTGATCGAGTGATGGTTTACGAATGTGTTTGTGATATTGTAACTCTCTAGGATAGAAGTACATACATGGAGGTCGGCTTTACTTTCAAAGGGTTTTAGGTGTGGTGGGAAGGCTGCGGGTGACCCTATACATAAGCATCTAGAACTTGATGAAAGTAAAACCCTCCGAAGTGGATGTACGCGTTGTTTAGAGGAATTGATGGATATTGGGAATGTGTTGGGATGTTCATATACGCTTTGTTATACTTGACTTGTGCGGTGCACACTCAAACATACTCTTATTGTTGCATTGATGACGTTATTGATACGCATTTGATATACATTATGGTCTTACATACGTATGATACATGATCTGACGTTAATAATTCGCGTACTCATTTATTATGCGCTGTTGCTTTACTCTATATGATCTTGTAGTGATTTGATATTGTGATTAGGATAGTTGTACATACATGGAAGACGATGATACCATTAGTGAGTTGTAGATGTGGTGGGAAGGCTGCGGGTGACCCTATATATAAGCATCTATGATTCCTTAAAAGTAAAGTCGTATGAAATGTATGTGCAATGTAGTTATGATTGATTTTAGTAGAGGATTGCGATATATATATATATTATTATTATTGTTATTATTATTATTACTATTTAGGATGGACGTGCATACATGGAAGTCGGTTATGCCTTCAAAGAGTTCTAGATGTGGTGGGAAGGCTGCGGGTGACCCTATACATAAGCATCTAGAACTTGATAAAAGTAGAATCCTCCTAAGTGTATGTGCGTGTAGTTTATTTTGAGTTAATTATTGATGGTTGATGATTGTTGAATTTGTGGTTGGTGTTTGTACGCGGTTCACACGCAAGCATAATATATATATTTATACGCGGTTCACACGCAAGCATAATATATATATTCATACGCGGTTCACACGCAAGCATAATATATATATTTATACGCGGTTCACACGCACGCGGTTCACACGCAAGCATAGCCTATTTATATACGCGGTTCACACGCATGTATATTCTGTTTAAGCGGTCTACACGCAGGCACACCCTATTTGGTGCATTTGTGGCATGGTTGATACGAATTTGATATACATTATGATATGCATTATGACTGTTTATGCATTTAGCACTTGTAGTGATATTTACATCATTTGTGCACATTTATTACACGCTTACTTGTTTCTGTAACCTTGATTGTGGACGATATTGTGTTACTTAGAGGCTCACTGTAAGTCATGTTTCACCTCTACGTGTATATTGTGATTATTGACGATGGTTCTTTATGGACCATTACTACGAACTCACCAACCTTGTGTTGACTATGCTTAGTACACTTTTCAGGTAACCAGGTTATCCAGGACGTGGAGTTTGATTTGTTTGCTTGCTGTTGAACCCGGACTGGACTTATATGGATCAAGGATCCATTTGCCTTATGTTGCATTGTATTTAGGATTGATAGCCTTCTTTTGATGTCGTTTGTAAACTTGATGGTTACTTGCTCCTGTTGTATTTTGAGACTTGTTCCCCTCACTGTATGGATTCCCTGAATCCTTTATTTGCATTTAGTTCAGGTTCTACATTAATCCCACCACATCTAAAACCCTTTGAAGGCATAACCAACTTCCATGTAGGCATAACTATCCTAAATAAATCATAATATCACAATCATGCACAAAATCAACCAAACAATCAATAAAACGTCAATCAAATCAACCAAACAATCAAACAAACACATGTACACTTTCCAGCCCGAAACTCAAGGGAGTAGGGGAGCTACGAAACTCACCTTGTTCAGCAAAAAAGTTAAGATCGAGTTAAGGTGAAGTAATAAACGTTCAACGGCCGCCACGCGTCCACAACCTATCATTATATACATTATATGTATTATTAACCAACTTTGAAACCCTAATTAGGTTTTAAACATGACTAGTAACTTTAAATGGTTTTTGGGTCGCTAATAAGTCATTCAAGGGGTTAGTAATAGTTGGGATGAGTTAAAGTCGTCCCCAAGGTCGTCTCGAGTTCACCGTCTACCATTTTGTCATCATATTTATTAATATACGACCGTACATTTTCATTTCAAATGTTTATATCAAGTCCTAGGGAGGTCACACGCAAGCATAATATATATATTCATACGCGGTTCACACGCAAGCATAATATATATATTTATACGCGGTTCACACGCACGCGGTTCACACGCAAGCATAGCCTATTTATATACGCGGTTCACACGCATGCATAATATATATATTCATACGCGGTTCACACGCAAGCATAATATATATATTCATACGCGGTTCACACGCAAGCATAATATATATATTCATACGCGGTTCACACGCAAGCATAATATATATATTCATACGCGGTTCACACGCAAGCATAATATATATATTCATACGCGGTTCACACGCAAGCATAATATATATATTCATACGCGGTTCACACGCAAGCATAATATATATATTCATACGCGGTTCACACGCAAGCATAGCCTATTTATATACGCGGTTCACACGCAAGCATAATATATATATTCATACGCGGTTCACACGCAAGCATAATATATATATTCATACGCGGTTCACACGCAAGCATAATATATATATTCATACGCGGTTCACACGCAAGCATAGCCTATTTATATACGCGGTTCACACGCATGCATAATATATATATTCATACGCGGTTCACACGCAAGCATAGCCTATTTATATACGCGGTTCACACGCAAGCATAATATATATATTCATACGCGGTTCACACGCAAGCATAATATATATATTCATACGCGGTTCACACGCAAGCATAATATATATATTCATACGCGGTTCACACGCAAGCATAGCCTATTTATATACGCGGTTCACACGCAAGCATAATATATATATTCATACGCGGTTCACACGCAAGCATAATATATATATTCATACGCGGTTCACACGCAAGCATAATATATATATTCATACGCGGTTCACACGCAAGCATAATATATATATTCATACGCGGTTCACACGCAAGCATAATATATATATTCATACGCGGTTCACACGCAAGCATAATATATATATTCATACGCGGTTCACACGCAAGCATAATATATATATTCATACGCGGTTCACACGCAAGCATAATATATATATTCATACGCGGTTCACACGCAAGCATAATATATATATTCATACGCGGTTCACACGCAAGCATAATATATATATTCATACGCGGTTCACACGCAAGCATAATATATATATTCATACGCGGTTCACACGCAAGCATAATATATATATTCATACGCGGTTCACACGCAAGCATAATATATATATTCATACGCGGTTCACACGCAAGCATAATATATATATTCATACGCGGTTCACACGCAAGCATAATATATATATTCATACGCGGTTCACACGCAAGCATAATATATATATTCATACGCGGTTCACACGCAAGCATAATATATATATTCATACGCGGTTCACACGCAAGCATAATATATATATTCATACGCGGTTCACACGCAAGCATAATATATATATTCATACGCGGTTCACACGCAAGCATAGCCTATTTATATACGCGGTTCACACGCAAGCATAATATATATATTCATACGCGGTTCACACGCAAGCATAATATATATATTCATACGCGGTTCACACGCAAGCATAATATATATATTCATACGCGGTTCACACGCAAGCATAATATATATATTCATACGCGGTTCACACGCAAGCATAATATATATATTCATACGCGGTTCACACGCAAGCATAATATATATATTCATACGCGGTTCACACGCAAGCATAATATATATATTCATACGCGGTTCACACGCAAGCATAATATATATATTCATACGCGGTTCACACGCAAGCATAATATATATATTCATACGCGGTTCACACGCAAGCATAATATATATATTATTATATACGACCGTACATTTCATCAAATGTTTATATCAAGTCGTGGACCCCAAACTAGGAAAGCAGGAAAACCAACAATTGGGACCGGCGTCTCTTACGGTGAAGAGGGCGTACCAGACGGTAGCCAAAAACGGCCCACCGTAAAAGATGGCAAGGACCACCGTAAGAGACGGTGGTCTGGAACGTGCAGTTTTAGCGTCTGGCTTCCAGTTTCTAGCGTAGGTCAGGAGAGTTCAGCGTAAACCCTTTCTAAGCCACCGTCTCATACGGTATGGGGACCGTATGAGACGCCACCAACGTACCAGACGGTCATACCCAGCGTATGCTACGCTCAGCCAGCCACACTCCGGTGTAATAGACGCCAAATGAAACCGTCCCAGACGGTGGTTCAAACTCAGGTGAGCAATAGCAGCAGCAAGAGGTCTAATTTCGACCCAAATACACCCTAAATCCATATTTTGACTTAAAAACCCGATTTGAATGAACCC